>JAUDYJ010000003.1:73346824-73706824 GCA_030761175.1 Masticophis lateralis | reverse complement strand
CTATAAGAGGGGGAAAAAAAAGCCCTCAACAAAAGAGCTCCATGCAATGATACAGCAAGCTGAAACAAATCACCCGAAAGAAATTCTGAACTAATTTTAAAACTCCCTGAGAATGAGGCTGAGAATCAGAAAGCTCTTTTTCCCCTCTCTTGCAGGATCTTCATCTCTTCTGTAGGTTAGACTGGAAAGTACATGAGGTATTCTGAAAGAAGCTGAGGGCAAACTACTGGGCTGTTTACCCCAAAAAGGACATGGATGTGTCCCCATGTAAATACAATCATTGACCAAAAAGGACCCTTGCATTTTCACAATTTCCATGTATGATCCATATGAGATGAATACACAATTTCAATTGAATCAATATTGATTGCTTTAGGGCAGGGGTGTTAAACTCAAGACCCAGGGGCCAGATCTGGTCCGTGGGGCCACCCTGCAAATAGTGAAGGACCGGTCTGCAGGGGCTCTGCAAGTGAAAATGGAGCTCACAAGGGCCATGCATGGCCCCCCTAGCTCTGTATTCACTGGCAGGGGGTTGCAGGATGCTGTCGGAGCCGAAAACAGAGCTCAGGAGTCCATTTTTGCTGGCAGAGCGCTGGCCACCACCTGTCCACCCTGACACAAGTGATGTCAAGCAACCACGCCCACCCTGGCCACACCACGCCTCACACCCTCAAGGTCAAATACCACCTGATGTGGCCCTCAATGAAATAGAGTTTGACACCCCTGCTTTAGGGAATTTGGGGCACAGAGAAGGCTATAATTGGGAGCTTTGTAGTTGGAAAACAGAACAGGGATGGTGAGAATTTGATCAATTTTTAAAATTATGGATGGAGAGGAAGGAAACAGTTTTTTCTTCCATGGCTCTTGGATGTTTCAGGGTTTCTCTTCTCTGGAGTCTGGGGAGCAATTGCTGCCAAACATTTTTGAGTCTCTTCTGCTGGTATTTTTTTAAACAAATGATGACTGCCAATAAATTGACATTATATCTGATAAAACAAACAGAATAGCTAAGGCTATTCTCAGCATTCTTCCCTACCCCTTCTCAACTTTATTTAGTAATTTTTAAAGGCACACAAGTAGGGTCAGCAGGAGAAAAAACCAGCAACCAGATTAATACATAGCCTTGCAGTGCTAACAAGAAAAGATGTGCATGAAATGTATATTTTTAGATGTATTTTGGCTCCAGTCCTATGCATGTGTATCTGAAAACTCAATTGCATATATTTCCAAGAAAATACATGAATGCTTGAGTTATTAATTGATTTCTTCTTGTTTTGTGAATCTTTGCTTTGGGCTCCAGCCTGTTAGCTGGAAAGACCACACACAAGTCAATGCTGACTCTTGGCTACTAAGTGGACACATAATCCATGCAGTTTTCTTGGCAACAAAATGAGAATACTGTGTCAGAACCTTCTCCCAAGACGTTTTTTCACAACTACGAACACAAATCTAAAACTTGGATTCCTTGATATCCTCTCTGCTCTGCTTGGCTTTCAAAACCAGACAAAGTCTTGACAGCATGGTTTTATACAATTAACTAGAAGTAAGACCAATTTAAGGCAGGGATACTCACTTCTGTGAATGAGTATTAGAATGTATTATGAAATCGTCCAGCTATATGCACATTTCCCTGTAAGTTTCACTATTTGAATGGGCTTTGTTAATAGGTAGCTGTGAATGTAGGCTGTTTTATTTTCATTTGTATAGTACATTAGAACAAATGGAATTATTAAAAATAAGAGAAAAGAAAAGTGTTTCAGGCTACAATCCTCCTGAGAAGAAACTAATTCCTGAGCAATGTCAGGATGAACATTGGGTGGAGCAGGCATCTTTTTGGATGTTAACCTGGATCAGAGTGGCCAGATAATGTTGATTTTGAGGGCGGTCATGTTTAATTTTCAAGGGGTTGTGAAATGGACAGGCTGACCAATATGTTATTGCATACCTGAATCTGTTGTGGAAGTTTCAAAGATTTTGTCCTGGAAGATTTACATTGCTTGTGTTAACAACTTCCTGTCCTACTTCTAGTGTTAATTAGTTGAGCAAATCAAGGATGATTATCTTATCTCACCAATTACTGCTGTTTTAAGTGAATGGTCACAGTGTTGTTTTACAAGCTTCAATTGGATTCACAGGCTGGTCGTACTTTATTTCAAATTCTTTTTTGGCTACTGAGCCTCATCTCTCCATATTTGCGAATATACCTCATCCCGTAGTCCAAAACAACATTGGGCCAACAATCTCAGCCTCACCAATGAAATTATTAAATGTCAATGCTTACTTCTTAAAGACCTTTGCTACCAGAAATTAAATATACATATATAATGGTTGTAGTTGTTATTATTTTTAATTTATATCTAAAACATTTGAAAAGAGATTTATTCTACTTAAGGGGACATTTCAGAGCTTTCCATCTCTTCTGAAAGCATTTTTGGAATGCATTTATGGTTTCTTCCTGGCCTTCTCTGAAGCAAGATATTATTCTATGAGCCTTAAATTCTGATCTACTTATAAGATTGCCTGCATGCCACCTGTACATTGTGTGACATAATTGGACTTCTGTTGAACTGTTTTGTAGTGATTAAAAATGGAGATGGGAACTGCTTGTGAGGTGCACATGCTCAGAATAAATTAATATTCCAACTTTTGAGCATGTGCTTTGTATTCAGAAATGCTGAGTGTCCACAACTTCAGAATAATGATTTAAATTCCAAGGGAAGCGTTTTAGATCCATGCTGCTTCAAGTGTTTCACTAAGTCAAATGGATGGTGTGGTCTCCAAAGAGAGTCACAATATTGGCAGGCAGTTCAAATAATAACCACTTTCAAGAATAAAGAAATTCTTTGCCCAATTTAAGTCAAACATTATTGCTAATGAGTATCATTTTCTTGTCCACATGTACAATTCTTTTGTCATTCTGGCAAATCTAACAGCCACGTGTAACAGGAACATTTCTTCCTTACCTAGTGTCGGCCTTCACATCTGAGCTTAACAGTAAATCACAGATTTACAGACACTTAAATCAATTCTTGGATATACACAGCAGCAGATTTCCAGACATGATGTGGTAAGATTAGAAACTTTACCGGAGACAAGAATGTAGCCTTGAATAAACTGTAGATTGCTAGCTGCAGTTATCTTTATGTATCTGTGTTATCTGAAGCCTGAAATGTTAGGCTTCTTCCTCCTGTCCTTCTGAATTAATGCATATTTGGCAAGACACTTGAGATAGTTCTGGATTTTCAACTATGAGTAACCAACCAACCAACCAACCAACCAACCAACCAACCAACCAACCAAGAGTTTGTGAGCAAATGTAAGAAGGTGTTGCAATTGGTTGGGGGGGGGGGGATTTCAACAGGCAAAGCTGGAGCCCTGTCTGATCATATCCCTCCTCTAATTTGATAAGTGTGCCATCTTGGCAAATCACTGTGATGCTTACAATAACCACCTCTGTCCAGATAGTGCCCTAACATTTCTGTGGTAGCTTAAGTCTACCACTGCCCTTTCTGTCTGCTCAGTCACCAGTGACATCATATTTTCTACCTCATGAATTTTCTTTTCTTCACTACCAATAAAGCGTGTAGAGTTTAGGCAGCAATCAAGGCAGCCAAAATGGAAAAGAGCTGAGTAAGAATTTGAGTTTTTCAGATTTTAGTCGATATCTGTGCCCATAAGGCCAAGAGTACTATGGATCAGAGGTAGCCTAGATATTCTGCTGTTCCATTGGTGGGGTCAAGAAAGAGAAAGTATGGGTGCAAAGAAAAAAAAAGGTGTAAATTGACAAGATGGGTAGTTACTATTAGAACTCGTATCTTTTAATTGCTTTTTGCCATGAAGGCCTGAAGAGAAAGCAGGAGGAGAAGAAAGGAGATGGTAGTGAACAGGGTGGGATGTATTAATAGAATGGATAACCAGTCTGCTCAAAGACAGCCTGCAGGAAATTTATGCTCAATGTAAAAATCTTCACATAATTAGAGAATGTTTAATCTTTCAAAGATTTAATCCAAAGTTATTGAAGATGGTGTTGTTGATGATGTTTCATAGGGGCCACACAAATTCATTTATTATTTTGGGTGTCAAGGCACCATCATATTTGAGAACCCTCAGGTTCTCTACCCTGGAAACTGCTGGTTCTTGCCATATTAGTTTTGGGCCCTACATCCGGGCCAAATGTCATCTGAAATCTCCTTGCCACACTTCCAGAAGATCTCTGAAAATTCAGAACCCACCTTTCCAGAAGATCCCTGAAGGCTAGTTACAGCAAGTGTGGTGGTCATGTTCTGAAATGAAGAAAAAGTTCTTTATTTAATTGAGCTCCGAATCCACAAGACACAATGTTCATAACTCATTGTTTGATTCCAACTTGGAGACGGCCTAAGAAGCCAAGCCTACTGCTTTATATATCTACTTGGATTGTTATTTCATTAATGTTTAAAATGTTTTGGCAGCAACTTCCCTGACAGATCTGGCAGACTGGAATAACTTGTATTTTGCCGTAACCAAGATTTTTTTTTAAATACAGCTCATGTTTCTGAGCTTGCTTCATCAGAGCTTTTCAAAGCTACAATTCATTCCTGCAGCATTTTTATCCAGATTTTCAGATTCTTATATGGCTTTATTTGTTAGTGTTACGCTAGTACGCTTGAGGCAACTTAGAAAACCATAAATCACCGTGTAGCCTAAAAATAATTAAAAGACACAAAAAGAAATGACTAGCAACCTTTCTTGAATAGCAGTAAAACTGTGGATGGAGATAAAAATAGCAGCACCTGATGCCCCCAAACTTATTTTTAAAGCAATGTGCTGCGCATATTTCTTCTGAACATTAATAATGAAGGGTGCTGACATAATATATATTCATGTAGCTGCTCCCTTGGAGATTGCTTTCAGTCTGTTTGACTTAATATGTACACATTAATTACATGCTAATTCCACTGTTTTTAATTGGCGTTGGTAGGAAAGAGCCTTCCAGCCATAGATCTAACCTGACAGGTGTGGGAAATAAACGCCAAAGGCCACCATCCAGAAAGAAAGAGGAGCAAGTTAAATCCTATTAAAAACTACTGCAATTTTAGTATCTGGATAATAGCTTCTCAAGACTTTGTCTTTAACGAAGGGCTCTGTCTGGCTCCAAATTTTATGACATAACAATTAGCAGCAAATAGGGGGTGGAAGAGCAGCCTTTTCCATTTAATTTTCCATCCTTCATTTAATCGCAGGTGAATTAACAAAATTATCGCACATTAGTTATATAATATCAGAAGAATAGAGTAGCTGTAACTTGGGCACAGGGATGGTAAATTACTCCAGAATAACTCTTAGCCTGCTTGCTTCCTGTTTATGAACATATATACTCCACCTGCTACTCCTGGGTAGCTGTCACTTGTTTTGATGGGGGAGAAAGCATTGGTCGGTGATGGAGAATTGAAGAGTTGGAAAGTACCATTTACCTATCAAGCCCAACAGCTCAGCATAGGAAACTATTTTCTGGTTGGCCTCTATTTTTAACCATAACCAGCAAATTGGAACTCCCCACCAATTTCAGTAATCACTTTAATATTAACTTCTTTATACCATTAGGAAACTTCTATTATTGTTATTATTTATTTAAATGTATTATAGCAACCCACTCCCGTAAACCCTGAATGTATTCAGGGGTGGGCTGCTGGGGGTTTGCAGGGGTTTGGGAGAACCTCTAGCTGAGATTCTGTGCAGTTCGGAGAAACCCCAGATCCCACTCCTGGCTGGCCCTGCCCATCCCACCCTGCTCCTCCCAGGAGTCCCCACGCAGCTTGTTTTGGATGCAGGTAAGTGTAGGTCACATACGGAGGCTTGGAAAGGACAAAAAACGGGCCTACCAGAGGTTCAGGAAGGCCAGAAATGGGCCCGTTTCCGGCCTCCAGAGCCTGGGGAGGCTGTTTCACCCTCCTGGAGGCTCGAAGAAAGCCTCCGAAGCCCAGGGAGGACAAAAACACCCCCCCCCCATAGTGCAGGAGGCCGACTACGCCCACCATGGCCACACCCACCCAGCAACCAGGCAGAGAACTCCTTGCTAAATTTTTTGAAGCCCACTCCTGGATGTATTCCTACCATTGCGTTGAAATCTCTCTTCTTATAGTTGTGATAATATCCAAACGTCCCAGCCTCTATCCCTGCCCCTTTCAGGTACAAAGCTTCTTAGACATTAAAATTGGGAGTGATCCAGAATAGTGGGTCCCAGCTTTTTGAGTACCAGGAACCAGTTTCATGGAGAGAAGTTTTTCAGTGGAACAGAGGGGGCATGGTTTTGCATGCTGCCTCCATCCCGCAGATGAGGCTTTATTTGCGCTGCCCAGTTTCTGGCATGCTGTGACCTGGTGCTGGTCCATGGACTAGGGGTTGTAAACCCCTGATCTGGAAGACCCGTTTCCACCCAGAAGAGGGCTTGATTATAAATTAACTTTGCTCAGGACAAATTTCTAATTTTCTAATTTCTAAGTCAGACAGAGGCCAATCAGTAGAAGTGACCCATCTCTGTCTTCTTGAGTCTGATGCTCTCCCTAAGAGTGAATACAGTTGCAAAATATTTGGAGTATGCATCTTAGGAGAAGCTAATCTAGCTCTGCAATCACATCTGGTGGTAGTGGTGGTTTAAACTATAAGAGTAGTACTTTTGTTCTGACAGCATTACCCTCATGTATACTTATATATTTCCTTATTATTTGTAATATTCTCTAGAGGGGATCACATAAAGATCATTTTTGGAATAGTCTGTTAGGATTGGCATGGAATTGCAGCTATTCTGTTCAACCGTCTTGGTTATAAATAATTAGTTGCAATGTAACTCTCCCCTCCCTGCCCTCGTAACCCAAAAATAAAATTTCCCAAACAGCACACATTCTGTAACTTTTCATATTTTAATCTCTCTGACTTTTTAACTTGGTTTTATGACTTCTCTGCATTGATAAGAGGCAGAAGTCCAAACTGTCTCTATGGTTTTAGTTATTTTGTTTAACCCAAATTTTGTAAGAATGGGGTGAATATGATCTGGGGATAAAATGACTGGTATCCCTCCTGAATCTCTTTTAGGCTGCTTATTTGGATTTCCCTTTTCCCTCCTAACATACTGGAGTTTTATTTGTATTTTTACATCTCTTAAAGAAGACAAGATCAAAGTAATGAAGTAAGCTAAAATAGGATTGATGTCTTTCTCAACGTTTGCAACCATAATATTTAATAAACGTGGATGAACTGAAATCTAAAATCAACTTTTACTGTGATTCTTAATACAGTTTGTCCGTAATATAGGATGATGAAATAATACATTTCCATCAAGTTTGGGAAAGAAAATTGTAATTCTACTCACGTGGAGTTCTTGAAGTGAGGCTTCTTTTGGTTCTGATATTTAATTACTGATTTGATAACATATTGTCTGTTTTCCACAGCACTTTCCCTGTTCTTTTTTATATATACTGTCAATAGAAATTTCACTTAGACTTATATACCACTTCACAGTGCTTTATAGCCCTCAGCGGATTGCCAGCATATTGCTCCCAACATTGGGTCTCCATTTTACCAAATTTTGGAAGGATGGAAGGCTGAGTCTACCCTGAGTTGGTCAGGATCGAACTTCTGGTTATGGGCTGAGAGTCTACCCGCAATACTGCATTCTAACCACTGCACCACCATGGCTCTTTTTAAAACATGCTCTGGCCTTCTCCACTGATGCTTCATGCTTCAGCTCTGTCTCACAGTTGCATGCAATTCCAAATCTGTAGACCCAGAGCTCCCAGAGATCCCACCAAACCTTGAGGAGTGGCTCATGGACCTCCTTCAAAAATTATTGCTAAATTGTCATTTTTAATATGATAGAACATTCCCCCCCTCCACGTATGGAGTGACTTCCCCAGTTATACAAACTATATTTATTAATTGCCTTTTGCCCTGGCCCTAATTTATTCCCTTGTCTTGATTTTGCTCACTTTTTGAGAGCAGCCCTCTGCATCCCACTGAATGATCAAGGGCCACCCTTGGCTTGAGAAGGAGATCTCTCTAATCAATCCAAAAACTTTGTTGGTGGATAGTCCGAAAAAAGATTTATTCAGTCAACATGAGTCTAACCATCCCTTTTGGTCATGTATTACAGATGTTTTCCATTCCTGAGCAGGGAGGACAACACCCTTTCTCTTTGTGCAATAAACATAATTGAAATAATCAGCTACGCCTATCTTCCTCCATCCATCTCCACAATGCGTAATGAGCAATGGGTGCAGGCTTTCATGCAGTAGACTAATATGGCACCATGTAAAACAGGGAGGAAAAGGCAGACAGAGCCTCTGGTTGCACACGCTTGACAGACCCAAGGCATGCGATGATTATAACCAGCCTGACTTGGTTTCTTCTCTGTAATTGAACATCCAGATTTCCATAAAATTATTGCCCATTTCACATGGCAATATGCTTGAAGGCACAGGTTGGTGTATATATAATGAAATAGATATTAGTTTTGGGCAGTTAAATTGGTTAACTCCACCTGCAGTTCTTATCCTTCTTGATACCAAGAGACATGGAGAAAGTGTGCCTTTGGTATGGTATATATTTCAGGTAAAAAGTTACACCTGAATTTCTTAGATAGGAAAAACTAGAAGTGCCTAGACCCACACTGGATGGTGAAATGTAGAAAGGCATTTGAGTTTTACTACACAACCCAGGTGTTTCCTTTTTTGTGTCCAAAAATTGTAAAACAGAGTGACCAAATACAAAGGCTCCTCTTTATACAAATTTCTTTCCTGAAGGTTAATGCTATGCATTATGCATGCATGATATCAATAACATTATATGTCACCCACAGTCACATTCATGAAATAAATGGCTCTATATATTTGATAAACAAACAATAGAAACCGTGCATTTTCCAATTCTAGGACTGAGAAATGAATGTGGGAGGGTGCTGGCAAACAAATATCTAGTCTTTTATGGCAAGTGGGTTGGAAATGGATGTCATGTTAGAGGGTTCAAGGGTCCTGCTTAAGTGGCCGAATTCTACAAATGGTACTAATATAATTTAATCCTCTTGCAGGACCAAAGCAATTCCAAAAAGCCTTATGACCATATCTATTGATGTTCTGAATTATTATAGTTTTATGCAACTACAGCCAGATGAGAGTCACTGTGATGCTGCTTGATTTTGGTAAGAATTCTAGACAGGCAGATATGGGGAACCAATTTTCAATTTTCAGTTGTTCTTGTAATGTGTATGTGTTTGTGTGTTTGTGTGTGTGTGTGTGAGAGAGAGACAGAGAGGTGGGGGGGGAAAGATATTTTGATAAAGGACTCCATTTCTGATAAGTAGGAAGGCCGAGTTATTTGACCCTGCACATAGAAAAAATCCTAATTTTCCTGGAGATGCCTGTACATAGTTGAATGTGCCTCTTTTAGCAGAATTTAACTTCCACCACAAATGTAAGTATATGTTTGTTTTTGTATCTATGCATCTGTATCTAGGTTCCAGATACCGCACTGACCTCACAGTTAGAAGCTACATTCCAGCATTTATTTTATATTATTATAGTTGGATATCCAGTTCTTTTTTCATGTGTGTGTATATAACTTGCAGCTTGTGCCAAATGACTGATCATCACAAGGCTCCAAAACGGATTAAAATTTAATTTAGTTTAGCTAAAATTTCTCCTGAAGCTTAGAGTTCAGATTTGGAGCATTCTCATCAACCTGGGTAGGCCGTGTTTAACCTTCCTGGGACATGTGATCTGCTCAAGCTGATGTCTATGAGAAGTGATCTGTTCTCATGGATTGTCCAGATCATCTGACATATGAACAGCAGATCTGGGAGTTATTGCAAGAGTAATACCCAGGAAGGTACGTATTTTGCTAGTAAACATACTCACTTCCTTTCAATAACTTTGGCATATTACCGTGGCATAATCTGTAAATTGATACAGGTATTACTTTTGTATTAGACTAAGTTACGCAAGTGCCTCAGACATCAGATGCTGGATTAATGTAGATGAGCAATGAGGGGATCAGAGTTGTATAGAGTAAAATAGGAGAGAAATTTATTCAGTTCACATTTGATGTAGAACACAAGAGAAAAATCAAACCCGACAAATTCATAAAAATAAGAAATGTAGAAAACCCAGAATGGACATATTAGTTTATTACCAGCACGAGATCTCCAGTTTACTCTATTTATTTACAGTATTTGTTTGTTTATTTTGCTACCATTATTATTTTTATAAGTAACTCAAGATTGCAAAAACACACCTAATACTTCCTCCTCTTCCCATTTTCCCAACAACAACAACCCTGTGAGATGAATTGGGCTGAGAGAGAGTAACTGGCCCAAAGTTACCCAGCTGGCTTTCATGCCTAAAGTCAGATTAGAACTCACGGTCTCTGGCTTCTAGCCTGATGCTTTAACCACTAGATTAGGGGTAGTCAACCTTTTTATACCTACTGCCCACATCTGTATCTCTGTTAGTAGTATAATTTTCTAACCGCCCACCGGTTCCACAGTAATGGTGATTTATAAAGTAGGACAAAACCTCTACCGCCCACCATGAAAGCTGGAATGCCCACTAGTTAGGAACCAGGTTGACTACCACTGCACTAGGTCAAACTGGCTATTGCTCCTACTAAGGCATTAGTACTCAACACTACTGTGAAAATAATTTTAATCTGCTTTTTCCATTATAAATTCTTCACATGTAGCAGGACTCTCACCTTTTCCTTTGCTCCAGTAGCAGACTGGTCACGGACCAAATCTAACCCTTTAATTGTATTTTCAATCAAAGCAGTGGCTTGGCTCTCAAGAGAGATAATTCAGCTAACATGCACAAGATAGTGCCTTTTCAATAACCCTTTGTGGAAAAGTCCTCGCACAACATCAACTGGAGGATTTAATCTGTATAATGAAGGAGCGTGTTTTCAAGTTGGAGGATCAGGGAGAACTGGAATACACCCTTCCCCCCACCCCACCCCCCTTCAATTAAAAGAATTAAATCCTCCCTCCTGTTAAACACAACAAATTCACCTTTGGCTTTTGTTTATCTTTTCTTCCTTCTTTTCTGCCTCCAGGCTCTCAAAGAGTTGTTCAGCCAGACACAACAACCAACTTTCCTCAAAGAGCGTAGGTGTTTCCTTCAACTAAAGCCATTTCAGTTGAAGGACTGAAATTTATACCTACTCCATTTCTGTTCCTTCAGCTTCCAGTATCCTAAACCTTGGTGTATTTCTTTTCTTTGTTAAAATTTTTGTAACTGCAGAGATTTGGGGAAATATATTTTGTCACACCATCTTGCCAAATTAAATAACTTCAATTCACATATAAATTAAATAGAGATTAAAGCCAAATTTTGCAACACTGGTCTAAGACTCACTTAATATCTAAGCCCTCTGAAATGGTTTTGGATTCTGGTTAAGTGATCAAGCCACAAATAAATTGAGGACACTTATAACATAATTGAATGCAGGTTTACGCAAAAGAAAGTCCTAATTAAGGAGATCTAATTAAGCATACAGTTTGTGGATTTGTAACCTAAATCTAATTTATTTCTGAGAGAAATTATTATATACACTAAACAAAAAAGCTGGAGCCAAACTGGGTAAGTTTATTGAATCATTTGAGCTCCTTTTCTGCTCAAAAATTGTCCTCCATCCTCCCCAGTCTCATAAACACAAAAATTTCTAGCTTATATAGTATCTTTTACACAAACACACCCACCCACACATACTAGGCAAGCTTGCTTCACTTCCTGCCATTTTCTCACTCCCTAAACCCACTGTGGTCCCTGTTCTTAGGCCAGTGTGGTCGGGCTTCTTTCTATGGAGTAGTTGTCTTCTGACACTGATTTTTGCCTTTTGCAGTTAAAATATTTTTTAATATCCTGTAATATAACCTTTTACACGTATTCTGAAAAATCTGTGTCAATAAGTGTGCTGTTCTTTGAAGCAAACGTTGTTATTCTAGTTGAGTTAATATAATCAAGTGTGAACTTAGAGGAATTTGTGGCAAAAGGAAGAAGTGGGGATGATTCAAAGATGAAGACGCATTCCCAGTGCTGGAGTACCCAAGATTCCCTACCCCCCATCCTCGAATAACCATAGAGTTGCATTTATGAGCTATTTTGACATTTTGAGAAGTAGAAGTTTTATGAAGTGCCATTTCAAGGTCATAAAATAAGAGGGTTAGAAAGAACCTTGGAGATCTTCTATTCCAACCCCTGCTTGAGCAGAACACCATATATCATTCTGAATAAGTGGTTGTCCAATCTCTTCTTGAAAATGTCCAGTGATGGAACACCCACAACTTCTGGAGGCAAGTCGTTCCACTAATTGATCTCGCTGTCAGGAAATTTGTCCCAAGTTCTAGGTTGGATCTCTCTTTAATGAACTTCCACCTTTTCCTGTCCTGCCCTCACGTGCTTTGGAGACTAAGTCAATCTCTTCTTCTCTGTGACAGCCCCTCAAATATTGGAAGACAATATTTGACAGCCCCTCAAATATTGGAAGACAATATTTGACAGCCCCTCAAATATCATGTCATCCCCTAGTCCTTCTCTTTGCAAGACACTGCTCTCTTAATTTGAAAAATTGGCCTGTTCTCCCACTGGAGAAAATTCTCCCTTTGCCTCACTTCCCAGATTTTGAAATCTTGTCATTGTAATGTTCATTCATTCATTCATTCATTCATTCATTCATTCATTCATTCAGCCACCCACCTCAACCACAAGGTGACTCCTGTAATTTATTGTGTGGTTGAGAAAAGAAATTCAGATGCAAAATTGCCAATACTTCAGCACTGGAATCTTAGGAGACAATTTTAGCAATGGATCTCTCCCATCTTTATTGGGACTTATGGCAAAGAAAGAGACAAATGATCAGAAAGACACATACTGTATACAGAAAAAGGAAGTGTAGACATAGAAGAAAATTAGCAATATATTTTCTTCCCTGTTATGTAAGAGGGTAGGAAGAGGCATTCATTTAATGTTTTACTGTATGTAATGTGATAGCAAGTAACATTAATGATGTCTGAAAGTTCTTTGTGTTCATCTATTGATCGGAAAGGACAAACATTAATAGATTACTGTCTACTGGGAACGTACAGTTGTTGATATGCGGGCTGGGGGAATTCTGGGAGTTGAAATCCACAGATCTTAACATTTCCAAAGCTGAGAAACACTGCAATATAAGCTTGTATTACATAGATGTCCTCATAGATCATCAAATATTACCCGGCTCAGTCTTGGATGCATTTTAAACTGGGTTTCAAAAGTGGAGAAATCGAAAGGCAATTTCTTTAGAAAAGTCTTGAGTAAACGCCATTTCCCAAGGACTCTTGGAATTACTACTGTCATACAATACTATACTGTTACATATATATTAACACTGATGTATAGACACTTCAAGAAGTGCCACAAGTAAAGCAGTTTAACTTGCTTCCCTCATCCACAAAAAAAACTTGAGCCTTTTGGGATTTCAGATGCTGTTCTAACTTTGATGGAGATTCTGGACATTGTAGTCCAAGACATTTGAAAGGCACCAAGCTGGAAAGATTGGTATAAACCAGTGTTTCTCAGTCTCGGCAAATTTAAGTTGTATGGACTTCAACTCCCAGAATTCCTCAGCCACCATAATGCCTGGGGAATTCTGGAAGTTGAAGTCCACACATCTTAAAGTTGCTGAGATTAAGAAACATTGCTATAAACATTGCCTTGTCCGGCTGCCTGTTGCTTTAGACTGGATTCCAAAAAGCTACTGTGGAATATTCAAGGCAGTGATCATCCCTGTTGTCAGTGGACCCTGTAAAGTAACCATGTTATTTTCCTGGGAATCTAAAGGAACAAAGGACAACTGCCTGTTACTGAGAAATGATCTGGCTGCTTTAAATATAAATTAAAAGCACAGGTAGTCCTCGACTTACAGCAGTTCATTTAATGACCATCCAAAGTTACAACAGCACTGAAAAAAGTGACTTATGACCGTTTTTCACACTTATAACCATTGCAGCATGTGCCCATGGTCACATGATCAAAATTCAGATGCTTGGCAACTGGTTCATATTTATGACAGTTCCAGTGTCCTGGGGTCAAGTGATCACTTTCTACGACCTTCTGACAAACAAAGTCAATGGGGAAGCCGGATTCACTTAACAACCTTGTTACTAACTTGACAACTGCTTAGCAGCTGTGGCAAGAAAGGTCATAAACTGGGGCAAAACTCACTGAACAAATGTTTCACTTAGCAATGTAAATGTTGGATTCAATTGTGGTCACAATTCGAGGACTACCTGCAACTAAAACACCGGATGCTTTTCCCAACTCTTGAGCATTTTGCTGAAAGCTCTTTACATTTTGTTGACTGCTGGTAGAAGAGAATTGAAACCCATGACTAAATAACTCTCAGGACAGAAATTGCATTCAACAGTAGTTATTGAGTGTACATCTACAGACAACACTGCAAGGAGTTCTTCAATTGAAAAGATTGTAAGATTTAATAGTACAGGCCTTTTTTTCCTGATATAATCTCTGCTGTTAATATAAACATCATGCCACATATGAAGGTTCTGCTGAATTGGAGAATGTCTTGCGATAGAGCAGCAGTTCCACCTGGTGGCCTCAAAAAAAGACAGTTCTCTTTCCCATTGGTGGAGTTTGTTGATAAGGTAAGAAAGCACCTGTAGGAGCAAATCTGGCCCTGCCCTTAGACCGAGTGAGTCAGTCACCTCAGGCCACAGATTTGGGATGTCATGATAGAAAGGGCAGCAAAGTGTTACTTATTTAATTTGTGGCAATTAGACTTTTATTGCAAGGAATAGAGAACAGTTCTTAGGAATTGGCTGCCCAAACGATTTAGCTGATTTGAGGTAAAAGACATAGGGACTCGAATAAAGGTCATCCTTCTCCTTCAGGTGGCAAAATATTTTAGGTCAACCTTATCTCAGTCTTTGGGAGAGAATCTATATTAAATAATAAGCTCTACCCTCCACCCCCACCCCCAAAAGCTTGCTGTGGAGTTGGCAACTTTGAGACATATGGACTTCAGCTCCCAGAATTCTCCAACCAGGTTGGGATTTCTGGGAGATGAAGTCCACATGTATTAAAGTTGCCAAGTTTTAGAAACACTGCAGTATAGAAGATGTTGGATTGTGTAGACTGTGAACCTGGCGGTGACGACATCATCTTAATTCATAAGAATGCCTTTCTGTTTAGCCATTTACAGCCGTAAATCTTTTTAAAAATAAAAATGTGACTGGAATCTAAAAATTTATTTGGAAGAGCATCTGTGGCCTAGAAGGTAATCTGGGGTAGTATAGAGCATGCCAAGGATCCAGGGATTGAGGGCAACCACATCAGCAGTTTGCCTTCTGAGATACTGTACTAGTACCCTTATATTTGTTGACACGGCACCCATGTTGTGACTAGATACCCATTCCACCACTCCTCCTTCCCTTTGTAGCCATTTCTCAAAATTCTAGATGCACTCCTCAGACGAATGGGCTATCTACCTTTTGTTGTGTATCTCTGACAAAACACATTCTTGCACATGGTTAGTTTCAACTCATCGTTTCAAGCTGCACTTCTTTCAAGAGAAGGGAGTAACACCTTTGTAAGATAATAGTAGAAAACCCTTCAGAGCTGATTCATACTTGGTTGGCTTTCCAGGATAACATTCTGAATTCGGGATGAGAACTGAGTCACTACAATGAATGGGCTTAGTGAGTTGACATTGCTAGGCTGGTATGACATGAGTTGTGTCTTAAGTTATTTTAAGATGCTGCAGCTCATCTGAAAGGATTATGGAGCTTTGACATAAACTCACTCGGCTTACCTTTCCTCAAGGTGAGATTAGCTGATGATAACCACACTCCCTGGAAGGATTGCCTGAATGCATTTATATAAAAAAGCCTTTATGAACAAGCGGAGAGTGCAAAAATGTCAGCGGGAGAACACAAAGTTCATTGTTTTCTTCCTCTTGCTGTATGACTCATTTACACTGAATGGGAACACGTAGGATCTCTGATATTGAACCAGCTACAAAAATGCTTGGGGATTTTAAGACGAGGATACTAACAAATTAGTTATAATTACTTTACTATAAACTTTAAGTCAAACTTTTGAGACTGGAAGTCTGTAATTAAATTGTTGCAAAATAATGGGTTGCATTTAGTGGTGAAATCTAAAATTTGTTTCTACCGGTTCTGTGGGCATGGCTTGGTGGTGGTGGTGGTAATGTGACTGGGTGGGCGTGGCCATTTTTTTTTCTTTTAAAACCATTTTTTCTATAACTTCTTCGGCTGTAAAAAAATGCTTTCAAAAGGCTCTGGCGATCCTAGCTGAGTTGCCTGATCGTCAGAGGCGTTTTTTCTTTTAAATGCCTCTGCTGATCAGGCAACTCGGCTTGGATCGTCAGAAGCATTTAAAAGAAAAAAAGCTTCTGCTGATCAGGCAACTCAGCTGGGATCTTCATAGGCTCTTAAAAGCCTTTGAGGATCCCAGCTAAGCCGCACGATCCCCAGAGGCTTTTTTTTTTATTTTTAAAAGCATTTTTTCAGCCAAAGAGGTTATAGAAAAAATGCTTTTAAAAGTAAAAAAAAAGCCTCTGATGATTGTGCGGCTCAGTTGGGTATGGTGGGGGGGGCAGGGATCTTTGCTACCGGTTCTCCGAACCACCCACCTCCTTCGCTACCGGATTGGGCGATCCGGTCTGAACCGGGAGAATTTTACCCCTGGTCCCATGTATTAAATGGGGTAAGTGGGGACCTGCAACTAACAAGTGTGTTGTGGGATGCTCATACTCAGCACATGACTTTCCATTTCACCATCTTGATTTTTCACTCTATCTTTCCTCTCAAAGATACTTCGGGTTGTGTGGTGTCTGGGGTTTGTTCACCACACTATTATTTAGGTTTACTTTCTTAAAGTTTTCTTTTTAATGTTGGTAAACTCTGAATATATTCTGCCCCCTATAATAACACTTTCATGTGTCTTGTTTTTTAACTACATATTGACTGTTTTTATTAATTTATTTGATTAATTTGCATTTATTTGTACCCAATCTTTATTTGCAAATAACTCAAGGTGGTGAACATAGCCAACACACCCTCTTCTTCCTATTTTCCCCATAACAACAACCCTTGGGCTGAGGGAGATTGACTGGCCCAAGGTCACCCAGTTGGCTTTTATGGCTCAGGTAAAACTAGAACTCATGGTCTCTCATTTTCTAGCCTGGAACCTTAACCATTATGGATAGTCCTCAACTTACAACAGTTCATTTACTGACCATTCGAAGTTACAATGGCACTGACAAAAGTGACTTATGACCATTTTTCACACTTACAACTGTTGCAGCATCTGCATTGCCATGTGATCAAAGTTCACATGCTTGCCAGCTGATTCATGTCCTGGGGTCACGTGATCCTCATTTGCAACCTTCTTGACAATCAAAATCAATGGGGAAGCCAGATTCACATAACAACCATGTTGCTAACTTAATAACTGCAGTGATTCATTTAACGACTGCAGCGAGAAAGGTTGTAAAATGGGGTAAAACAAACGTCTCACTTAGCAACAGAATTGTTAGGCTCAATTGTGGTCATAGGTCGAGGTCTACCTGTATATATGTGATAGGCAAATAATTTTTTTAATGTTCAGATAGGAAGTAGCCTCTTTCTTCTATTATTGTTTAGCTGCTACTCTATTCTGTTCCAAGGTACTCCATTTTGTTTTCCTTCAAACAACCAGTCATCTTCCTTGCTTTGCAGCGTGCCTGCTCTTGATTGGGATTTGAGGGGAGAATGGACTTCCCTTATTCCTCACCCCCTCGTTATTATTTCTTTAAAATATTGCCGAAGTGTCTTTCTTGGTTATGGACAGAGTTATTTTATCAAGAGGGAACGATAAAAGATATGTCGAGCATTTATCCAGGGCCTCACACACTTTCAAAGAGCACTCAACATCTCCGCGAGACAGAAAAAAGTAGGTACAAGGTTCAGTCCATCATACATTGCTAATACAATACAAGTGGAATGGTTACCGATAGATCTTGATTTCACCATTTTCTGAAAAATTAGATTGTGCAATGATTGTCACCCACAGAAGACAATGACACTGAGTCAAATTTGAACCCTCCTGATTAAGTTAACACATTCCAAAGTCAAGTATGTAAAAGGGGGAAAAAAAAAGCTTTAGGCTACAATCCTACATAATTCATTTTCCCAGAAGTATGTTACTGAAATATTAACGCTGCATTTAACACACTGCATAGCTGTACTATTAATACACATGGGCAAAGTTTAATACATTTTACTTAAGTGCAAACAGCTATATCAATGGAGTAAACCTTGCAGCTAAAATATAAATTCCATACTTCTGGGAATATAATTCCACTGAATTATGGAGTTGATTTTTATCAATTGAGCTTGTGAGCAGGAAAGCTGAAAGCTCAGGTTTGAGACCTGAACTCTGCTCAAAAGGGTGAGCTCCCATTACTTGCCCCAGCTCCTGCCCACTGAACAGTTGGAAAGCATGCAAGTGTGAGTATATAAATAGGTACCACTCTGGTGGGAAGATAACAATGTTGTGTGCACCTCGGGTTATAGTTATGCTGGCCACATGATCCCAGAAGTGACTTTGGACAACACTGGTTCCATCAGCTAAGAAACAGAGATGAGCACCACCCCCTAGAGTTGACATGATTGGATCGGGGAAAACTATACCATTGCTTTTTGCATATTCTTGCATGGTTAGCTAATACTAGGAATAGAATAAATGCTGTAGATCAATGTTCTTCAACCTCAGCAAATTTAAGACATGTAGACTTCAACCCCCAGCCTGATTCTTTGTTACTTGATTGTCCCAAAGGTGCTTTTTCAAGAAACAACTAAAGTTTCTGGTTTTTCTTTGAAGACATTTAGCTTCTCATCCAAGAAGCTTCTTCAGTTCTGGTGGGGAACAGAAGGATTTATACTCCTTGCAAACATTTGCATTCTTTTAGAGAGTCATTGAGACCACTTGGAGATTTGCCTCTGTCCTCAGGGTCACTTGAGTATTGCAAATGGTTGCGAAGCAGTGGTGGGTTGCCCCCCAGTTCAGACCGGTTCTATAGAATCGGTAGTAAAACTGGCGGGAGGCTCCGCCCACCGACCCCGACGTCATCAGGAAGCTTCTGCACGGCCCCATTGTGAACTGGTAGTAAAGGTAAGTAGAGAAGCTGGTGCTGAGTCTTCTTGGAATTGCTGGAAGGAATGTGTTGTGGAGCTGTGCTTTCTGCAGGATGTTTTCTGCCTATGTCCCTTCGTTGTTGAAGACAGATGTAGGCTGTTGGGGATGAGTCTGTTTTGCCTACATCTCAAACAAAGCGCAAATGGCTCTTGTGGTCTGCAATTTTTCTAGAAATCCGTTTATGCTCCCGCTCCATTCGAAGGGCGTTCATCCCAAAGTGCATAGCTAAATGTCTATGGAGGTTCTCAGTTTTCCAGGTTGTCTCAAAGGTTACTTATTCACTCGAAATTATAGTTGTACAATACAATCATTAGAAAGCTAGCAGTGGAAAAAGCAAGGGGGGGGGGGAAGGATTGGGGAAGCTGGGAACACATTGGAGGATGAGAAAAAGAGCAGAAACATTTCACACACACACACACACACACACACACACACACACACACACACACACTTTGTTTTTGTCTCCATTACAATGAAGTTTATTGTGACCCCCTAAAGATTTGACATATTAGATTGATATAAATCACCCAAATATATCACATAGTCATTTAATAACAATGTAGAAAATCATACATAAGATTTAAAATATTATGACACTTATATATAAAGGAAATATATTGTGTCACTTTGATTAGTAGGGAAAAAACAAAAGCCTTTTTAAAACTGAAGTTACACATTTCTCAAATTCAGTCTTTTAACATCCGGAGTAATAGTACTTTCCAACTCTCTCAACACAGGATAATTATATTGAATTACATCTCACCTACCACCCCCTTGGACACACCTGCCTCTGGCCATAGTTTAGTTGCCCATCCCTGCTCTACATTGTCACAGAAGGAGCATTCAGAGGCAATCTTGTCAAAGGGCTAATTCATGATCTGTTCCTGGGGCAACACTTTTGTAAGATAGACCCGTTTTACACACAGGAAGAAGTGTCAGCATTTCTCCAAGTGAGAAATGTAACCCTACTGGCTTAGGGGCTCATGAGTAAGGATAATTAAACAAGATTTAATTTCCTTTTCTTTCCGGCTTGAATTTAAACTTACTATCTGATGGCAGCCCCACCTTTTTTCTTATCTTGAGCTATAATTAATTTTATATCACTTCTGAAAGAAGCTAGAAATATCAGGCTTTAGATGGCTGTCTAGAAATGTATTGAGTCAGTGTGTTAAAAATACAATCACAATAGTGTGCATAACTCATCTGCACATACTATATAAAAAGGCAGGTAATCCTATGACATAATTGAGCCCAACATTTCCGTTGCTATATGAGACAGTTGTTAATTGAATTTTGCCCCAATTTACGACTCTTCTTGCCACTGTTGTTAAGCAAATTACTGCAGTTGTTAAGGTAGTAAACTCCCCATTGATTTGGCTGGTCAGAAGGTTGCAAAAAGTAATTGCACGACCCCGGGACACTACAACCGTCATAAATATGAGTCAGTTGCCAAGCCTCTGAATTTTGATCATGTGATCATGGAGATGCTGCAATGGTCGTTAAGTGTGAAAATCGGACAATTTTTTCAGTTCTGTTGTAACCTCCGTCATTAAATGAAAGGATGTAAGTTGAGGACTACCTGTAGAGGACTGTTTATGCAAATACTATGGGCAAAAATACACAAAACTGTTCCAATGAAATTAATTGTGACCATCTGCATTTAAATGCACACAATCTGCTAGAATGAGAAAAAGACTCAAGCTGCCTTGGGATTAAAACCACACAAATGGTATTTAGTTATAGGCCTAAGTATTTTACCAGAATATTTGAATTCATAGTGCACTAAGATATAAAGGGCTTTATTTGACTTTGTTTTAGCTTAATATAATATGTGAATCCGTCTACTCTGGGTTGTAAACCAGGGTTTTTGACATGGAGTTATATCTGAACCACATGATGATAACATGCTCAATCGTGTCTTAATGTGATGTGGAAACTCAAGCATGCAAGGCTTAATTGAATATGTTGCTGGGCAGGTTATAAGCTGTATCTTAGGCTCTTGGGACAGAGAAGGAAGTTACTGAAATATTAACACTGCATATAATACATTACATAGCTCTATTATTAATAATATGTATGGGCAAAGTTTAATACATTTTACTCAACTATGAACAGCTATATCAATGGAGTAAATCTTAGAGGCTAAATATAAATCGGATAAATATAAATCAGATAAAAAGATTAGATTAGATTAGATTTATTGGATTTATATACCGCCCTACTCCCGAAGGACTCAGGGCGGTGTACAGCCAACAATAAAAATACATACGTACAAAATTTAAAAACCAATTAAAAACAGATTAAATGAATTTGGCCCGGACAGAATTAAAACACCCCAATATAATTTAAAAATTTTTTAAATTTGACACTAAAAACGGGGAGTGGTTAGGCCAGGCCCGCCTGGCGAAATAGAAAAGTCTTAAGAGCGCGGCGGAAGATGGGCAGATCCAGGATCCTCCGTATCTCTGGGGGGAGCTCATTCCAGATAGTAGGTGCCCCCACAGAAAAAGCTCTCCCCCTGGGGGCTGCCAGCCGACATTGTTTGGCTGACGGCACCCGGAGGAGCCCCTCTCTATGAGAGCATACTGGCCGGTGGGAGGCTATTGGTGGTAGTAGGCGGTCCTGCAAGTACCCAGGTCCTAAGCCATGGAGCGCTTTAAAGGTAGTAACCAGGACCTTGAAGCGCACCCGGAAGACCACCGGGAGCCAGTGCAGCTCGTGCAGGAGAGGTGTCACATGGGAACGCCATGTCACTCCCATCACCACCTGCGCAGCCGCACTCTGCGCCAGTTGGAGCCTCCGGGTGCTCCTCAAGGGGGGCCCCATGTAGAGAGCATTACAGTAGTCTAGACGGGAAGTGACAAGGGCGTGAGTGACCGTGAGCAAGGAGTCCCGATCCAGAAAGGGATGTAACTGGCGGATCAGGCGAACCTGATAGAAAATCCTCCTGGCCACGGCCGTCAGATGCCCTTCCAAGGACAGCCGTGAATCCAGGAGGACACCCAAGTTACGAACCCTCTCCATGGGGGCCAGTGATTAGCCCCCAATAGTCAATGATGGCGCCAACTGACTATATTGGGACATCAGAAACCACAGCCACTCGGTCTTGGATGGGTTGAGCCTGAGCCTGTTCCTCCCCATCCAGATCCGCACGGCCTCCAGGCACCGGGACATCACTTCAAGGGCATCGTTGGGGTGGTCTGGGGTGGAGATGTACAGCTGAGTGTCATCAGCGTACTGATGGTACTTCACCCCAAAACCACGGATGATCTCACCCAGCGGCTTCACATAAATGTTGAACAGGAGGGGCGAGAGGACCGATCCTTGTGGCACCCCACATATAAGGGGCCTCGGGGTCGACCTCTGCCCCCCTGCCAACACAGACTGCGACCGGTCGGAGAGATAGGAGGAGAACCACTGCAACACAGTGCCTCCCACCCCCATCTCTACCAACCGGTGCAGCATGATACCATGGTCGATGGTATCAAAAGCCGCTGAGAGGTCTAACAGGACCAGGACAGAGGAGCACCCCCTGTCCCGAGCCCTCCAGAGATCATCAACCAACGCGACCAATGCCGTTTCTGTGCTGTACCCGGGCCTGAAACCCGACTGGAACAGATCTAGATACATCGCTTCATCCAGGTGCTGGGGAAACTGTTTCGCAACCACGCTCTCAACAACCTTCGCCACAAAGCGAAGGTTGGAGACCGGACGATAATTTACCAACATTGCCGGGTCCAGGGAAGGCTTCTTGAGGAGAGGCCTCATTATCGCCTCTTTCAAGGCGGCAGGAAAGACACCCTCCCCGAATGAAGCCTTTATAATCCCCTGGAGCCAGCCTCGTGTCACTTCCCGGGAAGCCAGCACTAACCAGGAAGGACACGGGTCCAATAAACACGTGGTCGCGTTCAGTCCACCCAGTATCCTGTCCACATCCTCAGGGGTCACAGGATCAAACTCAGTCCAGATAAAATTCTCAAGACCTGCCCCGGTCCCTTCCCCCGAGACCACCCAGTCGGAGTCCAAATCTTCCCGAATCTGAGTGATTTTGTCATGCAGATATTGAACAAAATCCTCGGCTCTACCCTCCAAGGGGTCCTCCCGTGCTTCCTGGTGGAGCAGGGAGCGGGTCACCCTAAACAGGGCAGCTGGGCGATTATCTGATGACGCAATAAGAGCAGCAAAATAGCTACATTTTGCTGCTTTTATCGCCACTAGGTAAGTCCTAATATGGGATCTCACCAGTGTCCGGTCAGATTCAGCAAGACTGGCCCTCCAACTACTCTCTAGGCATCTTTTACGGTGCTTCAACTCCCTCAGCTCCTCAGTGAACCAAGGAGCCAAGTGAGATCGACGCTGGGTCAGAGGCCGCAAAGGCACGACCCGATCCAGAGCTCCGGCGGCCGCCCTATCCCAGGCGGCCACCAGGTCTCCGGCCGAGGCGTGTGCCAGAGCCTCAGGGAATGGCCCAAATTCCATCTGGAACCTATCAGGTTCCATCAGGCGCCTGGGGCGGAACCATCTTACCGGCTCCACCTCCCTGCGGCGGGGTATTGCGGTTCGAAAGTCAAAATGAAGGAGGGAGTGATCTGACCATGACAAGGGTTCGATGACTATGTCCCCTATATCAAGATCTCTCAACCACTGTCCAGAGACAAAAACCAGGTCCAGTGTGTTTCCCCCCGTGTGGGTAGGGCCATGAATTAACTGGGTCAGGTCCATAGCCGTCATGGAAGCCATGAACTCCCGAGCCACCTCAGACATCTCCCCCACGAATGGCAGGTTGAAATCCCCCATGACCATAAGCCTGGGAGTATCAACCGCCGCCGCGGCGATGATGCCAAGAAGCTCGGGCAGGGCTGCTGCCACGTGGCAGGGAGCCAGGTACGTGATCAGCAAACCCACCTGAACCCCATGACCCCATTTCACAAGGAGGGATTCACAACCGGCCGTCTGAGGAACAGTGGCCTCCCTCGGACCTCCCTAAAAAGAGTAGTTATCCATGAAAATAAAATTTCTGAACCAGAAAACAAGTGCAGAGAGTGTGACAGTAAACATACCTGGACAATCTTTTGAATGATAGATGGGATCATAGTATGGAAATAAGGAGCTGGATTGAACAGGAAAGAGCAGCTTTTTAAAGAAAAGGTAAAGAGTTTACTGTTGGGATTTAAGATTAGAATTCTATTCTGGACTGTATGCTATTATATCTGATTCTTATCCCTTCTCCTGTATAGAGTAAAAGCATTACAGAACAATTTTGTCTTTGAAATGCATAGATTTGCAGAAGATTGCTTAGAATACCATGGGCTCAACATATATGAAATAATAAAATCCTTCAAATAATGAACGAAGATAGAAAAACTGTGAATATCAACAAGAAAAGGAAATTAAATTATTTAGGGCATATGACATATAATGAGCAATGTCATTCATTTCAATTACAAGCAAGATATACTGGTAAATAAATGTAACATTGGAAAACGATGCATAAACTCAATGTACATCGTCTGCAATAATTGTATCATTTCTATTGATCAACAAAAGATTCTACAGCCATGAGCAGGGTTTTCTTGTACTTATTTTACTGAAACATCAAGAAAAGCTAACACCAGTGAATCTGCAAAAAAAGTATGTAGATAAGTTAAGGTAACTGAGCAACAATAATAGACTGCAGCCATATTTAAGTAATTGGAAATGACAACAGCCTAATATACTACAGCAATATCCTTGTTTCAAAAAAACTCCTTCCAACTCTAAGTGCCAATGTTCAGTAGGAAACAGTGCTATAAGCAATATTGCTAATTCAGCAGGTGGCAGCAACTAGCTGAACTTGAAGAGAAGCAGAAGTGGTCCTGATTAGTACATCCATGGGAGAGATAATCCAGGGAATCCCAGATTTATGGGGAGAAACTGAGAAATTGGAAGCAGAGAAGGAGCCATGTTTCAGTTCCATGTTGGTCCCAAGTTAATTTCAGAAAAGTGTTCATGAAGTCAAGTCATTAAGAGTTGAGAAACTCAAAGAAGACCTTACCTTTATTAACTTAAGTTGTGGTTACATGAAATGAATGAGATTTTTTAATTCACAATTTAGTTCCTTGGACTGTAATCTTACCTACAAATAACTAAGCAGAAGTTTCAATGAACTCAGTGGAGGGCCCCATATATAGAATTGTACTACTCGTCTTTTTCATTATCCTCATGTTGCAATGTTCAGTAGCAGTGCCACACAAGAAAATTGGCTAGTAAATGGGCATTTTAAAATGGCATCCTCTGAATATTCAATGTTCTGATTTGTACTTGTGTCAGAAGCACCAAGATGCTTCTGGGTTGAAAAGATTGACATCACCTTTGCCCTGGGGGCATCCAGTTGGGGATTCCTTTCATGTCTCTGGCAGGAGCTGGAGTGATGGACGAGAGCTCAACCCTGCCCCACAGCAGCTCTTGGGACTCGAACACAATTTTGCAAATTTCCTGCCCAGCATTCCAACCACTCAAGCCACCATGCTCCTAATATTCTGATGAAAACATAAATTTCTGCCTGAGCTTTGAGGGAATTTTTATTTTGTTTTGTTTTTTGTGCCTTCAAGTCATTTTCATTCTTCAATGATCTACTTGAATAAGTCCTAGCGGTTTTTCAAAAGTGATTTGCCATTGCTTTTTTCTTCTTCTTAAGGCCGAGAGAGCATGACTGACCTAAAATTACCCAGATAGCTTTGTGCTTAAGGTGGAAGTGAAACTCATTGTCCCGCCATTTATAGACTGGTGCATTATCAACTACACCAAGCTAGATCTCAAACTTCAGATTATAGGAGGCTATACAAGTAGCCTTCGATTTATGACCAAAATTGTCCCCAGAATTACTGTAGTAAATCATGCCTGTTGATAAGCAGGTCACTACATAATTTTGTGTAATTTAATTACTTTTATGCGATGGTCATTAAGTAAATCCATTGTCCACAATAGGTCTTTTAATACTGGAACCCGGAAGTAAATGCTGGCTTCCAGCAAAAAGTCATAAATTGTGGTCATGTGACTGCGGGATGCTGCAAACGGTTGTAACTGCAGGCTAGTTTCTGATTGCCCAAAAATTCAGTCATGTGACCATGTGGGCAGCCATCGGTACTTCAAATGTGGGCCATAAGTAGCTGACTGAGGAATTCTGGGAGTTGAAGTCCACAAGTCTTAAGGTTGCCAAGGTTGGAGACCCCTGCTATAGGTTATGATATACACACGTCCATGCCTGCTTTCAGATATCATGCCATGCCTAAACTACTTATACTTCAGTCGCACAATATGTTTGTATTCATACAAATCCACACGTAGTGATGACACACACACTCCCATTCATTTCTTTCTCTCTCACACAACATTTATACACAAACTCAGACACAATTACAGTTCCAGGCCTGAGAATCAGTGGAAAAAGCAGGACAAAGACACAGTAATGTTTTTCAGTGGCATCAGTTGACTCAGAGAACTGTGCCTGCCCCTGAGTTTCTTCACACATGGGCTGCTGCCTGTCGCTTGATGACTGCCATCATTTCTCACCAAGAGATGGAATGTATTTGTTTGTTTTTAGAAGGCTTCAGTTCTGCCTGACTGGTAATCTCAGGGTGGCCCGAAGTCGTGAACAGAATGAAATCCAACCCCCAGAGGCTAAAAGCGGCAAGCCAGAACCAGGCGTGAATCTTTTTTCAGCCGTTGCGTTTCATCTCTTGAGTGGCGTGTTGAGAGCACACTCCCCCAGAAGGGCAGGGCTGGATAAAACTTGCATTGAAATTTGATTTCCATCCACAGTGCAGTAAAATTAATTGCAATGAACTCTGTATAATTAACCCAATTGCTTCCCAAGGATTTAATTTTTTTCCTCTTCGTGTTACATGAGGAAGTTTTATTCAGTTGCAGCCCTGAATATGTTAGGGTTTGTTTGCCTTTGAGCAAGAGATAGAGAGTGAGAGACAAGAAGACAACATAAAATACTTAAAAGGATTCAGGTTTATTTTACTTTATTTATTTATTTATTAAGGAGATTTATTTGGCCACCCAATTTACTCATGGCAACTCCGGATAGCTTACAAAGTTTTAATTGTGAATATGGTATCTTTCTTGTTTGGGCCATCAATAGATTTGTGTGCGTGTGTGTGTAACTGTTTCTCTCTGTTTGTATGTATGTGGGTATACTACTTTCTTCCTAAAGAAAACAATATGTGAGATGTACAGGGCAATTTAATAAGATATGTTTCGGCATTACCTTTTGACAGTGCTCTGCTGACAGAGCTATGGGGTCCATCACTGAAAGCCTTCCAAAACAGGAACTTTAATGCCAACCTAAATAATAGAACACTATAGAAGGAAAAAGGTGAGGGTTTGCTATGAGAAGTTCTCCTTTGTTTAGAAGTGAACTCAAAAGTTGGGCTCTCCACAAGAAGGCATCCTGAACCTGGTAGCCCTCCAGAATTGTTAGATGACAGCTCTTTGAATGTTCCAACTGGGGACTTGGGAATTCTGGGAATTGTAGGCCCAACAAATCTGAAATGGGCCAAGGCTTCTCTAGAGATCTCTTTCCAAAAACACTACAGAAGAACATACTGTAAATTCTAGCACATGGATTATATGGATGCAGGCTCCTGCTCCTGAACTCTTAAGGATTTTTGAAGGTTAAGCAAACCCTCTCCACTGAGCCAGGAAATCTGAAAAACTGACCCAAGTGGGAGATACAAGTTAAGGTTCTCTGGCTCATGCCCATGTCTAGGTAGCTCATTTTGTTCCTTGCTTTTAGAGGCAACATGGATTGGTATATGGATGACTGTGGGAGTGAGAAGCAGGGCAAATGATAAACTATATGTGATGACATTGTCATACAAGTGTTGGAACCTACATACAGTAAATGAATCAGACATTACATACATACAGTAAATACAGTATGCAGTAATCGGACACTACTTACATACAGTAAATAAACCACTATCATATAAAATCACAGCTTTTATATGATAGCGTTACTAGGCAGGGGATACTGTTTGAGTTTCACTATGCTTTGCTGAAAAAGTAACTGCCTCAGTATTTATTTATTTAGAAAATTTATATTGCCACCTATTCGCACATGGTGACTCAAAGTAGCTTACAAGAATATAAAATATAAAAATATCATCAGAGAGAGGGAGCCACCACGGAGAAGGCCCTTCTTCTGGGTCCCACCAGGTATATCTCTCTGGGGGATGGAACCAGCAACATTCCTTGTGTTCAGACAGGAGAAAGGTTTCTTTGAGATACTTTGGCTTTTATAAGCTATTTATTCTTTTCTGGGTTGGAACCAGAGAACCTCTATAACCTAACCTTGGCAATTTTAAGCCTGGAGGACTTTAACTCCCAGAATTCCCCAGCCAACAAAGCTGAAGATTGGAGACCCCTTGCTCTATATTATTTTGGACCCATCACTTCATGGTTTCCAGTCTCCACGGTATGCTCATTAGAAAGATGTATGAGTGAAGGATCCATTCATAAAAAGGAAGAAGGAAAGAGAATAGCAAACCCCAGTTTTCAAATGAAGACAATGAGCACATTGAGGTAAAGGTAAAATGAACTTTGTTTACAAATGAACAGGCTGTCAGAAAGCATTAGAACGAAATCTTGCATGATTTTTTTTTAAAAAATAGAATAAAATTCTGTAGTACAATGGTCTACTTGAGGTCTACTTTGTGGATGTTGCTTGCTGTCTTAAACTCAGCACCTGGGATAAATGGTCAGAAAACTTTTCTTTCTCTTAACAGATTTCTTAAGAGAAGAGTTTAATTAAAAATTAACTAGAAATCCCCCATCCCTGCTATAGGCCTATGAAAGCTAAATGATCATGACTAGGATGCTACCCATTTTTCATGGAATATTTTAATACTTTAGAAATGAAACTATACATCCTCTCTTTCAGCTCCTTGTGCCTGCTTTAATTTGAATTGGTAGATTGGATTTCCCAGCTGATTCACCAAATTCACCAAAGCCTGGCAAACTGCAGAGATGGTTCAAAATTCAGGCATCTAGTTTGTTTATTTGGGGTTCCCTGTCCCACCAAATGTTTCATTTTTGAGTTATGACCATTTCTGGCTGGTGCAATTAGCAGTAAATAGCTGTTCACAGCACGGTGCTGTAATGGGAAATGAGGTTAGAGTTTAATGACTACCATAAGTTAGAACTGGGTTCAAACAGCCATCCTGTTTAGCTCGGCTGTACAATTGCAGCTCTGTCTTTCAGGACTTTGCTGGGTACATAAAAGAGGCAAGGCCCTGGCTTGGCTGCAAAGCAATGTTATTACAGTATTTTCCCTCTACTGTGCTCTTAGTTTTGTAAAGGAATGGCTGTGTGAGGCAGGCAAAGTGAAGATTAACTCTTATTAACTGCTGCCTGTTGTCCAAAGGCATCTCAGACTGTTGCTACCTCACTTTTCATAAGTTCCTTGTGGCTGTTATTAGTATTTTAGCCATTCTAAAACTTATTCAAATGGACAAAGATGGCACGGGGAAGTCATCTAGAGATGTTGAAACCATTGTTATGGAACTGGATCATGAAAACCAGGATTGATGAGCCTGGGATGTTGCAGTCTTTGGGCTTCAATGCCACGTAGAAGATCTGCTGCTTAGGTTGCCTGTTGTGATGCAGTGATTTGCTTGTAGGATGATAGAAAACCAAATGTAAAGAATTGCCATCAGATGTGGTTGCATATTGCATATTTATGATAGAATATTTGGAGGCCCGGAGACTAAAACATATGAAGAATGATTGCAGAAAATAGGTATGGCTAATCTAGACAAAAGAAGGACTACTGGTGACATGATAGCACTATTCCAGTGTTTGAGGGGCTACCACAAAGAAGAGAGGGTCAACATGTTTTGCAAAGCACCAGAAGGCAAGACAAGAAACAATGGATGGAAGCTAATTAAGGAGAGACGCAACCTGGAATTAGGGAGAAACTTCCTAACAGTGAGAACAAATAACCAGTGGAACAGCTTCCCTTCAGAAGTTGTGGATGTTTCATCACTGGAGGTTTTTAAGGAGAGACTGGACAGCCACTTGTCTGAAATGGTATAGGGTCTCCTGTTTGAGCAGGGGGTTCGACTAGAAGATCTCCAAGGTTCCTTTCAGCTCTATTCTGATTGCTTGATTGAGAAGAGTAAGAGGAGTGAGCAGCAATCAACAATCAAGAAAATGTTTGAGAGGAGAAGAAATCGGCCAGATGAACATTTAACTTCAACTACTGACTACTGGTCTTGTAGAAACCAGATCCTCTTACTAGGAGATACAGCAGGGGTGTCAAACTCATGGCCCATGGGCCAGATGTGTCACATGCTGGCCCTGCAAAGATGTATCAGTAACCTAATCAAGTGAGCTTATACATTACATGTATATAGCATTTGCCGTTGATTTCGGTCAGGCTACTTTAGAGCTCTATGTCTCTCAAATTGGGGCACAATCATAAACATTTTATTCCCTGGTATCTCTCCATGTAACCTGAGGAGCAAACTCCGTGCATTTATTTTGCATGTGCTCTAATTAACTTTCTAGTTCTTTGATTTCTTGGTTTCTTTAACATTCTGGTTTCCATCTACGCATTTCCTCAGATTTGGGTGACATCATTTTTGGCCAACCACAGCCTGAGTTCAAGATCATTTTTCATCATTCAAATAATATTTCCTATTTTTTTATCTGATGGATCAGCTCAGTCAGGTTTTTTTGATGATTTTTGAATCTCGATTCTAACAAGTGCATTCCTTTCAAAGGTAATAGTAATAATGGATAGTCTTCTACAGATCAGGTTCACTGAAAAATATATTCTAAAAAACCATACAGATGAGTGAGTATATATCCCAGCTATCCAAAAGAACCGCATTGTAATACTCTTCAACAAGTGTCCCAGATGATGCTACTTGGCTTCCAATAACAAGAATTTTTTTGTTGTTGTTATAATGTATTCAAAAAGAATGCCTTTAATAACTGGACAATATTGTGGAAACATGTATGCACATCAACACACATGGATTTTCCATGCACTATTCATCCTGATGTTACATTAAAACATGATGTTCACAGGAAATTTAGAAACGAGAGAGAACCACCACTACATGACGTGGAAAATTTGTTACAAACTATTTTACCCAGAACTCCATTTATTGAAAATGTGAGGCCTTTCCTTGATAAAACATAAACTGTGAGTAATACTCTATCAAGCTTTTATTTGCACTCGAAAAAGTCCATAGTTTTTCCTTCAAAAAGCTATTCATTTTGTGAATCTTTCCAAGGACTGGACATTTCTAGAGATTTCCACCTGCCTGAAAAATTGTCCTTTGGTTAAATAAGTTCATGCATTCTCCAAGCCTTCAGAGAGTTTTGCAAATCCTCAGCTTCCATTCTCCCCTTCAGAAGTTACGTGCCATGCTCTAAGGTAAATCTGGATTCCCTCGCCATCCCCATCCACTGAATTGGAGAAAAACAAAATGAACCACGATTAGGACATGAGAGATCACATAGATATCTCCTTCCCAAGGCTTTTCCTTTTTAAGCTGTAAAGAAAGTTTGGAGAGAATGGTGTTGAAAAGCCTCTGCGTTGCTCATACCAGTTTCAGCACAACTTTGTACAACAAACAGCATGCCACATAATTTTCCTCATGAAAACCAAGGAGGCCCAGAGCTGGGGAAGACGGAGTGAGGGAGCTGGTCTGCAAAGTGAAAAATTGAGGGCTCAGCCAGCTGAATATTCCGGGAAGGTGAGGTCTCCAGTTTCAAAAAACCAAGGGGGTGGGCGGTGGGCAACAAGAATGTGCTCTTTCAATGTACAAGCAGAGTTGGGTGGCTGAGGGTCAGCAAAATTTAAGAATCCAGTACGTCCAATAATTGAAAATCTGGACAGGTTCAAACCAATATTTTTAACACTGCACAAGTGTTTGGGATTTCTTCTTCTTTTTTTAAGCTTTGATAGTTTTTCCATTTTTTGTGGGAATGTGCAGGCCAGCTCCTTTCCATGCCCTGCAATATTTCTTTCTCAGACAGCTTTGGGAGTGTGTGGCTAAGCCCTTGCCTGTCTTGTCAAAGGATGTGGGTGAGGAAGGACTCTGCTGGATCGAGAGTCTTTTGTGGGTCGCTGGCTGGCTGCTCACCAATCCAGCATTTCTGTTGTAATGGACTCCACTCTTTTGCAACCAAGGAAAACAGCTGCATGAAGGTTTCAGGTCCAATGCAGATATTAGCCTAGAAAATACTCATTGCTGCTCCTGAGGCTGGGTTTTACAAGTGAAGCCAAAATCACTTACTGCGCATTAACTCTCCTTTTCAACCATATTTCCTTCAACCCACACGGAAAGTGGTTAAAGAATTGACATTCACACACTGTTTTAAAATGGAAGCTTGGGAATCAAGAAGGAATGTAAAATTCTACATTGCTGATTACATTTGTGATTATTGGTGGTCCACATCAGGGATTTTCGACCTCAGCAACCTTCAACTCCCAAAGGGATTTTAATTCTTTTTAATTTCATTCCTAAAGTTGCTGAGGTTGAGAAACACTGGTCTACGTTATTCCGAAAACAAAGATGAGGCCTATTACAGGAGAACTTGAAACTACAGAAAGTCCTAAATTTACATCAGTTCGTTTAATGACCGTTCAAAGTTACATCAGCACTTAAAAAAGTGATTTACAACCATTTTTCATAATTACTACCTTTGCATTATACCCCATGGTTATATGATCAAAATTCAGGTGCTTGGCAATTGTTCAAATTTATGATGGTTGCAGTGGCCTGGGATCACGTGATTCCCTTTTGCAACCTTGACAAGTACAGTCAATGTACAACCATGTTACTAATTTAACAACTGCAGTGATTCACTTAACAACTGTGGCAAGAAAGGTTGTATCATGGGGCAAAACTCACTTAACAAGTTTCTCACTTAGCAACATAAATTTTGGGCTCCATTTTGGGCATAAGTCGAGGACTATCTGTATCTGGGTTTAATAGTCACATTCATTTGGATAAAAAAAGTCAGGCTTGATTACAATTTGTTGTACGAGATTGTTATTGCGACTTCCAGAATCTTGGAAGTTTTTGATGCTTTCTATTCAGGTTTTTCAAGTAAAAATGCAGATTAAGGAGCTCTGCTATAGAGATTAACACATGCTCCTGTGGATCTGAAGAAGCCAACACATCAAGAAACTGAAAATTTACAAAATGTTTACAGGACAATCTAATATGTGCCCGCTCAAATATAAGTTTCATCTCTTCAGTGGAGCGGAATGATCTGGAAACTTATCCAGCCACATTACACAAGCCGCCTTATTATGAGGCAGCTCATAATAAAATTAAACAAAAGTAGAATAAATAAAACAACAAACCTCACAACAACAGAAATCCCCACCAGAGTGCCACAACATCACATAGACTCCTGAGCTCTTACATTTGATGAACTCGCTTCTATCATAGCTTGGGTAAACAGCCAGGTCTGCTGAAAGGCTGATAGGGTGATAGAGTACGTTGACCCAAAAGAAGAGCATCCAAGAAAGTTTTTGGCTTGAAGTTGGCATTGGTTTGCTTCCTTCCAAAAAATGTTCTACAGCCCTGGAATGCCTTGCTTTCAAAGGCTGGCATTTACAAACCTTTTGCTTCAATATGTAAAAAAAATGGCAACTTCAGTAGAAGGCCTCCATCTTGTTCTTAGCTGTCACTTGTCAGTATAATTGTTCCTATATTGGCTTGCGCTGCTGAAACATCTGCAGCAGGGAGAATGATGCCCTTTGCCCCATTTGTGTACTGACATCTTGAACTCCGTGATGACATTCTAGCTTCTACCAGACTTCCATGGCTGGATAGGTTAAGAGGCACCATTATATAATTCATTTGGAAACAGCCTTGGAGTTCATTCTCGGGAAAAGCAGCGAAACAAGTTCTCAACCTTGAGGCCTTCCATTCAGGTCAACTGGCAATTTTGTCACTTTCTTATCTAGAAACTGGAAGAGCATCCTGTGTATTCAGAAAAGCTGTTTCTAGCCTTATTAAAAAAGGAAAACTGAACAGCAGTTTCTTAGACATTAGCAACTGAAGGCAGGTGTAGATTTTGGTTGTCTCCAATGAAGGAGCTGTTAACATTACCTAATTTCCAAGACGGGCGCATTTTATGCTGGGGCATGAAAAAAATAGTGTCTCAACCTAAAGTGAATGCAACCAGCAGCTTAGATGTTGTAATAGCATCCTCTAGTGTTCACTCTCCTGAGCTTTCCTTATTTTTGAAAAAGGAAGTACCGATACTCATTCTTAAGGTTGCCACAGAAGATTGCTTGTCTGCATATGTGCAAGCGCTATCAGATCGAGGCTGCAAAAAAACCTGCAGCGCAGGATGGCAACCAAGACACGCGTCTATCTCCACCTTTTGCTGCCATCCAGAGATCGTCCTGAAGAGGTTTGCAGCGGGGATCGGGCAATCTCGCCGCGACTTTCTTTCTCCCTTGTCTCTCGAAACGGCCGTCGCAATCCTACACGCTTGCCCCGTGGCAATTTTGCACCGCTGCTTTCTTGAAGGTGCGGCGGCGCCGTCGTGCTGGGGCGTCCCTTCGGAGGCCTCGCAAGTCACGTTGCGAAAGCGCATTGCGATCCGGTAGAAGGCCTCCGAAGGGGAGACTCCCAAAGAAATGCCTGAGGGGAAGGAGAGATACCGGTACTGTCAGAGAAATACTGTGCCAGAGCACCGAAGTTAGAGCAGGGCTATCCAAGTTGGGCAGCTTTAACACTTGTGGACTTCAACTCCCAGAATTCCCCAGCCAGCCAGCCAGCCATAAAACTACAATTGTGATGACGCTATGCGGTTTAGGGAATTCTGGGAATTGAAGTCCACAAATTTTAAAGCTACCAAGATTGAATATTCCTGATGTAGATAGATAGCTGGCTGAGGCATTTTGGGAATTGAAGTCCACCCATCTTAAAGTTGCAAAGGCTAAGAAACACTTTTTCTTCTTCTCTCCCAACGAACCATCCCATAGGTCTGTCTTTCTCTCCCTACTTAAACTGGCACACAAGTTATAAATGTTGAACAGTTAATGTGACTGGGCAAAGGAGCTCAGCAGAGATTATTGGGTAATTAATAATATTATTAATAATAATTGCAGTTACCCTATAGGAACCAGTGGTACAAATTTTATATTATGAATCTAAATGCATTTAGTAAACCTGCATGAATGCTCATACAAGCTATGGTAAAAAAAAAAAATCAAAATGGTGGCAATAATTCTGATTGAAGTGATGCCTCTGTTTCTCGTAGGACAGACGACTGAAGTTTTGATTGCATAGTTGTAGTTACCATTTTGCCTTTTTGAACCAGAGCCTGCAGATACCCATGTCCCTGTGTTATACTTGTTGCCTATCCTCATTAGTTTCATGCTATTTGAGAAATTTTGCATGTTGCTTTGCAGGGAGCTTTTTTAAAAAAAAAAAAAATAGGTAGCAGTATCTAGTTGATGTCTGGCTGCGAAAAAGATAATTTATTGGGGTTGGAACAAAGTTAATACTTGGATAGGAAACTACTAGGGGATATCAGGACCAGAGATTAGACTGAGAAGTTGAAAAAACAAATTTGAGAGAAAATCAGCAGCAAATCAATTGTGTATTGTTAACCAAAATAACTCTTTGCATGTGTTTATGAAGCCATCGGGAAGAGCCAACCTCTGTTTCAGAGTCTTTATCATTGTTATTGATTTTTCTTGTAATTTAAATTGAAAGATTGCTATAGAGACTAATAAGTGTGTTAAAACTTTACTTATTTATTTTATTTATTAATATCCCACAAGTATTATTTTTATTGAAAAATTCACCGGGAAGTTCCAATTTTATTTGCACATTTTATTTGCACAATGCACACCCTATCTTGTTCTCAGCCCATTATTTAAATAGACTTATTCTACGCTTTTCTGTTCCACAAATCTAATTTCCTTAAGCCCCTGATGCCAATGCAGTGCGTTTCCTGTCCTTGAAAGAAAATGTGTTATATGTGACATGACAAAAACCAGTTGTCCTGGAAAATTTCCTTGTCAGTTAAGGTCAAAATGGAAGAGGTCATGTTATCTTGGATTCAAGAGAAGAGAATACAGGCTGCAGTGTCAATGCTATTTTGACCTAATCAGCATCCCTGAAGCCCAGGGCATCCCCTTTCCCCAACATACAGGTAGTCCTCAGTTTACGACCACATTGAGCCCAAAATTTCTACTGATAAGTGAACCATTTTTAAACGTGTTTGCCCGTTTTATGACCTTTCTTGTCACAGTTGTTAAGTGAATCATAATACTTGTTAAATTAGACAAACCATTGTTAAAGTGAATCTGGCTTCTCCATTGACTTTGTCAGAAAGTCGCAAAAGTGGATCACATGATCCCAGGGCACTAGAACCGTCATAAATATGAGTCAATTGCCAAGGGTCTGAATTTTGATCACGTGAACATGGAGGTCCTACAATGGTTGTAAATGTGAAAATTGGTCATAAATTGCTTTTTTCAGGGCTGTTGTAACTTTGAATGGTCACTAAATGAACTGTTGTAAGTCAAGGACTACCTGCAAAGCCAATAGCAGCAAGGGTGACTAACTCATTCCTAGGCTGGAGTGAGAATGCAGCTTATTGATACAACAAGTTCTGGGTACAGGTCATTGGTATCAGTCCACTATTTTCCTGGTCCACCTTTTCCAGCTGGTTTTAGGGGTTTGCTGATGCTCCCATGCTTTTGTGTAGTCTGTTGTTTAAACTTTGTGTAACTGTCAGCCTCAAAGGCTTGATTTTGCTCCAGCTACTCTCTTTGATCCCAAATAAGACTTGTTGTGAAATAAATAGAATGGAGGGCTCTGTATGCCATCTTGAACTTTTGAACAAAAGGTGGAGTATAAATATGAATGAATGAATGAATGAAACAAACAAATATTGAACACACTTCAGAATGAATTATTGTCTTTTGCTTATTAGTGGTGGGTCAATCAGTGGTGGGTTGCCCCCCGTTCGCATTGGTTCTATAGAACCGGTAGTAAAATTGGTGGGAGGCTCCGCCCACTGACCCTGATGTCATCAGAACCCTTCTGCACATGTGCAGAAGAGCGTGCGCGCAGCCCTATTGCGAACCAGTAGTAAAGGTAAGTAGAACCCACCCCTGGACAAAGTAATCATATTCCCAGTTGGCTGACTATATGAAGTGCTGGCAATCCTGAAGAAATTTCAAATTCCAGGCTATCCTGGAATTTGTTTTGTTCTTTTTTTGGCTGCTGGAGACCACCCACCCCAACCTCCCCTGTTGAAAATCAGCAGCGTACAGTATCTTTTCACTGTTTTGAAGTTATGACCTGATGAAAGTGGTGTTATTAATTCTAGTGTGAATATAACACATTGGGGGGAAAAATACAAATGTTAGGGGACAAAGTGGCTGTGCCTAATTCATACCCCTTACTGATCAAGAACTTGTCAATAGATGGCCACTGCAGCTCCCATCCTCTCCCCAAAATTCAGCTGTGGCTTTTGCCCACCAAAAGATTGCCCATCCTTTCCTTTAAGAGGAGCCAGTGTGGTGTAATAGTTAAAATGTTTGACTAAAATCTTCCAAACTTTATACATTTACTTCTGGCTCAACCATGAAGTCCTCATGAAGAATCGAGTGGGTAATTGAAGTCCTTACAGAAGGCTTCCCAAATTCTCTAGGGGCGTTGCAGAGTCCAGGGGGGATGTGAAGAACCCCCTTTTTAATTGTATCTTGTTGAAATAAAACCATCTTTATCAAAATTGTTACAGATAGTCCTGTTAACAACCACAACTGAACCCAAAATTTATGTTACTAAGTGAGACAGTGCTTAAGTGAATGTTGTCCCATTTTACAACCTTCCATGCCCCAGTTGTTAAGTGAATCACTGCAATTGTTAATTTAGTAACATGGCTGTTAAGTGAAGCTGGCTTCTCTATCAACTTTGGTTGTCAGAAGTCTGCAAAAGGTGATCACATGACCGTGGGACACTGCAACTGTCATAAATATGAATCAATTGCCAAGCATCTGATTTTTGATCACATGACCATGGGGCCGGTACGCTCCCACAGAGAGGGCCTCCTCAGGGTGCCGTTGGTCAAATTATGTCGACTGGCGACCCCCAGGGGGAGAGACTTCTCTGTGGGAGCCCCTGTCCTTTGGAACGAATTACCCCCGGAAATACGTAGGATCCCCGACCTTCGCTCCTTTCGCCGGGCCCTGAGGACCCTATTATTCCAGCAAGCTGGTCTGATGGCAGGGTGAATTTTAATGTTTTTTTTAGTCTGGGGGTTTTAATATTTGGCCAAACCATTGAATCAGTTTTAAATTGTTTTTAACTTTTATGTCTCTGTTTTTTATTACTGGCTGTACACCTCCCTGAGTCCCTCGGGAGAAGGGCGGTATAAAAGTTTGATTAAAATAAGTAAATAAATAAATAAATAAATAAGTGTGGAAAAACAGTCATATGCCATTCTTTTTGGTGCCGTTGTAACTTTGAACTCTCACTAAATAAACTAAGTTCATTACCTGTACTGTTCATTTGTGTTCATTTTGTGCTTGGCTTTTTAAGGGAGTTGTGTAAATTAAGATAACACTAAAGCCATGTGTATTGGCACAATGTTTAGGAACTTCAGTTTTAGGGTAAGGATTATAGAATTATAAGAATTATATAATGAATATTCATATATAATCATATAAATATTCATTATATAATTCATTATAATTATATAATGAATATTTCTCAGGATGACTAAGTAGCAGATCTCCAGAATTTCAGCATGCAGCCTATCCACAAATGTTGGAGTTTGAACTTGGAATGTTACTCCATGGAAAACCTTAGCATGTATTGATTGTTTCTTGTATACCTTACTTTTTCTTTATCCCAGCCTTTCACTAGGAAGTTCTTTGTGATGCTTGCAATACTCCTGTTTTTAATCTTCACAATGGATAGATTGCACTTAGATGGCCTGGTAGATTTCATGGTTGAGCAGAAAGATGAACCTGGATCTTCTCAATCGTTTTCATGCCACTTTTCTGCTTGGAGCTTGGTTCTCATTCCAAGTAAGACTGTAACAGCTATTTGAGTCCAAATTGGCCCTTAAAACTTTTCAATCTATTTACTATCCAAATTAAATCAATAATTCTAAACAAGATGTGCCATAAATAAAATACGACCTAAAACAAATGAGAAATGCAGCAAAGTCTTCACTGTGTTATCACCTAACACAGGGGTCGGCAACCTTAAACACTCAAAGAGCCACAAAGGTCCTAACCGGAAGCCCCCCATTCAATTCTGGAGCCGACTGGAAGTCTGGTTCCTTCACCATAGAGTCTCCTCCTAGCGCGGTATCCTTTTTCCTCTACCTGTCCTAACTGAAAGCCCTATCAATTATGGACCCAACCAGTATAGGGAGCCACAGCAGAGGGATGAAAGAGTCACATGCGTCTCCAGAGCCGCGGGTTGCTGACCCCTGACTACCAGGAATCCTCCTGGTTCAAAGAGCCTCTTAGCCCACCCAGCCTTTCCCTATAATTCTATAACCACCAAGCAAGCAGTCTAAATGAAAGTATCCATCTTAATTTGAAAATCCACATTTGTATTTTTAGAGTCAGCTGATCAATTCCTAAAAGAGTGATTTAAGTTTTGGTGTAAGACTCTGTGCCAAAAAAATATCAGTCAGGCTGCAGAGTGGAAGGTTTGTAGGCTTACTTCTTCCAACTACTTTCCTCTGAAGTATATTAAGTTGCATGTATATGACCCAGAGAGGCATTTCTATTCTCCCAGGGTGGAATAATGGCTGTTTGGAAACAAACAGGCCTACACTCTGTGCTGGGCTTGGTTCCTATTACCACATTAATGTGGAAATTAGGAAAAAAATGTCCCTACAGAATTTTGTATAATCGTGTGTTTGCAGGATAGCTGGATATAACTTTTTTTAAAAAAAGTTATAAAGCTTAATGCATTTTATGAGGAAGGCTGCCACACATTAAGAAACTCAGACTAGTAGAAGAGGTGATCAGAATTACAAGTAAAGGAGGTGATCAAAATCAGGTGAACAAAAGGTTAAAGGAGCACCCTCCAGAGTGGGATCTAGGGCAACTTCCCATGGACAACTCTCCTCTGCCAACTCACCGTTGGACAACTCGCCATGGCCAACTTGCCACAGGACAATTTATAGTGGAACAAGAGTTATACTAATATCAAAGAAATAGTGAAATACAATTATTAAAGAAAGGATGCCAAAAGAGGGACAAAATAAAATGTGAATGACAAAAATTAAAATAATTTTAAAAATATTTTTTAATAATTACATTGAATTGTTGAATTGTTTCACGGCGAGTTGGTCATGGTGAATTGGCCTGTGGCAAATTGGCCTTGGTGAGTTGGCTGTGGCAAGTTAGCTGCGGCCAACTGACCATGGCCAATTTGTCATGAAGGGTTGGCCACTGTGAGTTGTCCCATTCTGCCAGAGTGATGAGGTGCTAAAGTTTTAGACTGGCGCCAAGGAAGCTGATTCAAACCCACCCTTAAGCATGGACGCATGCTGTGTGACTTTCAGTTACGGGGTCTTTCTCAGCAAAACCTTCACATGGTTTTTTTGCTGTGGGGAAAAATAAGAAGGTGTGCTGTGTATGGAGGGCTGCCTGGAGCTCTTGAACAAAAAGCAGGATATAAATCTAACAAATAAAATTAAGTGGTTCAAATTCATTACCCATTTTTTAAATATAAGTCACGGGTTTCTTTCTGTCATTTTAGTGAAACTCTCCCCTTTAAAAAGAAATATAGCAAAATCTGTTGCTCCTATAGAGCTTTATGCAATGGAGAGTAACAGCTTTCCTATAAATCTTGTCTAGGAGCCATAACATTGCATTGCGTTTGTTACCTCGCCCAACACCTGCTGACTTGACAGTCTGCAAAGGAAACATCTGTTGTGAAATCCTATAGATGGCTCTTTTAAAAAAAAAAAAACCCACAAAATCCTCTTCTTTCACAAATAACCGCATCATATGGCGGTATCTGGATGTTTGGCTTTTTCAGGAGCAAAAATAAGTGGAAATGAATTATCAATCACTTTGATTCAATTCTCTGCATCCTGTGACGTGAATTGTGATTCTCAGCTTGCTGTCCTCAATTCCTATTTTTTTCTTTTCATTCAGGTACTGGTTTGGCTTTCTTTTATGTCCACATAAACAGTGGCCAATATGATGGCTGCTAAAAAGTTCAGTTGCTTTTCATAGAAAGACGTCTATGTTTAGTTTGAGATGGAAACAAATATAATTGAGATAATTGAAAGGCATCTTTCTGTCTTTGAAACAGCCAAGCCTAGATCCCTTTTTATGAAGCTTATAACTGTTAGGTAAGAATTACAAATAATGTAAGTAGGGACATGTACTCTTGAGTGTTCAAGAGCAGTCTCCCCATGCCTATTTTGACATAATTTTTGAATATTCATGTATACATAAACAATCATTGCAAATGTTGCAGTAACCACAAGTATCCAATTATATCTGTGGTCTTAAGCAATTTTGACATTACTGCAGTGATGTTGCAATGATTAGGTATTGGAACTATCGCCCAAAAATGGAAACAACTTCACAGCTTTAAACAGGAATGTCTATGGAGATTCTCAATCATCCAGGTCATGGTTGTCCCAAAGATGCTTTTTCCAAAAGGCAACCGGACTTTGTTTTGTTTTCCTTTGAAAACATTTTGCCTCTCATCCAAGAAGTCTTTATTTATTTATTTTATTAATCATATTTCTATGCCGTCCACTTTCCGAGGACTCTGGGCGGCTTACAACAATCGACAGTATACTAAATAGCATATTGCCCCCAACAATCTAGGTCCTCATTTTACCCACCTCGGAAGGATGGAAGGCTGAGTCAACCTTCAGCTGGTGAGATTTGATCTGCTGTTCAGCTTATCTGCTGAACTAGCAGTCAGCTGAAGTAGCTGCAGTACAGCACTCTAACCACTGCACCACCTCGGCTCAAGCTTCTTCAGTTCTCTTTAAATAAGAATAAAGAGAGAAATAAAAAAGAATAAAGAAAGTGAAGGTAGGAGATCTCCAAGGGAAGGTTTGATCTGTCAGAGTGAGAGCATTGGGAATATATCTTTTTTTGCTGGAAAGACCAAGATGGAGTAACTGCTACTAAATTATTGGTACTCATTTTGCTGTGAGAACAAGGAGAATTGACTGAAGACGTTAACCTAGGTTTCAAAGTTAAGGTAGCTTGTCCTGATATGACTTAATTTGATTCCTTCTGCAAACATTTTTTAAAAATTACATCTGTGCTGTTCTGCATCATCCCCATTTTTCACTGAGTCATGTTATATTTAAATACATAAAAGCAGAAGAGACAAACAAAAGAATTTCCAAATCAGAAGATAGTTCAACAAAACTAGTAGATGCCTTTAAATTCTCCCCAATTATTGAGATTACACTTTAATCTGTTTCTGAAGAACAAAAATATGAAAAGAGAACATTCACAATAATATGCAACAAATATGAAAATATTTTACAGTCCATTCTAATTATGTTTTAAGGTCTATCACCTAGCAGTCATATGTCTTTTAGTGGGCATTCACAGTGAAGCTATGGATTCAATGGCAAATTCGAATTTCAAATAAGAAGAGAAGCTAGAATAACTCATAATATTAAAATGTTTAACTTCTGCCCTCTTATTCAAAACATTCTTAATCATTACAATGGGAGTAATGGCAACTTTCTTGCTATCTTTTTCAGAAAGAGAGTCATCTATTATAGTTCAATGTATATGAACACTAAATGGAATCCAAGAAATCAAACTCGGCAAGAACTCTGGTTATTCTTGTTACACTCTGTCATAACATTGCAAAGTAAGCAGATAAAAAGCAGAAATTGGTTCAAAATTATTCCTCAATTGATAAGCAAGCTGGTGCTTGGAAGAAAGCAACATTTATGGAAGCACAGTTGGAACTGGACCTAGCACGTACCAAACACAGTTAAACTTATATTTTAGCAATGGGAGCTGCATGTTTTGTAGAGGATAACAGGAACATTTCAAGCTGCTAATTTAAGATCTCAAAAAGTCTCTCAACTAGATTAAGATAGATGTAAGAAATGAGTGAAACTTAAGAAACTTGACATTTTTTGGTTTTGGCTATGCATAGGTGCATGCCTCCAATGAATTTATACCCTTAGCTGATCATAGTCATCAAAACAGTTTGTAGCAATCTTTTAGAGATGTTGGAACTGCTACTCAAAAAGCCATTAGGAAGAATTAGGCCAATCTAAAATTGAAAATGTTCATCTTTAGGGACTAAACCTAGACATAGCTATTGTCAGTGGAATACAGGTGTGATAGTTCAAAATACTATACATGGAAGATACTGGATTGCTAGCCAAGGTTTAAAGGTAAAGGTTCCCCTCGCACTTATGTGCTAGTCATTTCTGACTCTAGGGGGTGGTGCTCATCTCCGTTTCAAAGCCAAAGAGCCAGCACTGTCCGAAGACATCTCTGTGGTCATGTGGCCGGCATGACTAAACACCAAAGGCACACGGAATGCTGTTACCTTCCCACCTAAGGTGGTCCCTGTTTTTCTACTTGCATTTTTTACATGCTTTCGAACTGCTAGGTTGGCAGAAGTAGTGGGAGCTGACCCTGTTACGCGGCACTAGGGATTTAAACTACTGAACCGCCGACCTTTCGATTGACAAGCTCAGCATCTTAGCCACTGAGCTACCGCATCCCTTTAGCCAAGATTTAGATGACGACAAATAACTATATACATGTCTTCATGTGCATAATTAAACTTTCAATGGATTGAAGTATCCATTGAAACATCAAAGGAGTTCGCTTGCCAAAAAAAAAAAAAAAATCAGTCTTGTGGCCATTCAAGGAGTCCAGAGCATTGGGAAGATATCTTAGGCAGATTTAGGAAATGAATGTGCCCCCCTATTGTTTCTATGTTATATATTTTATATATGCACTCAATGAAACAGATTACAAGGATGTTAGATTTGCATATCCATGAAGGAATCAAGTGATTATTTAAGTTATTTAAGTACCCTTTTATTTCAAGCATCAAAGTGCACATGAAAGAGCAGCCTGCTGCTCGGGGAATTGTAAGACAGGAAGCCCAAAGAATTTTGCTATCTTCTAAAGGCGAACGCTTTTGTCTTGCCAAAGAGGACCGGAAAATAGGTCAGTTGAGAACATGGAGCCTTGCGCTTTGTGGCTTTTTATCGTCTTCATAAATTTAATGTGCAGAGAAGACATGCTGATTCCAAAGCCAGGATTTTGGCAATCTACTTCAAACGATAAGATAATGTGGAAGAAAGTTAACTCTATGTTACTTGCATCACAGCAGAATTCTACTATATATGTATATCAGCTTCTGGATGGGCATTTTCAATCTACAAAATGAAATGCATTGTAATATCGTTGATAGAAATTGCATCTCAGTCGGCTTCAGATAAGCCTAGAAGGACACATTACAGAACAACTTTTCACAATCTGAAATGTCTGAGATGTGTTGGGACTGCCACAATTTCTATCAGAATTTCTACACGGGCCTTGGGAAAGGCTTCCAACTCCCTTCCCAATGAGCCATCACAGAGGTTAACATCTAACTATTCTTTATCCAACTATGTTTAATGGAAACTCTATTTATTTTAAAAAAGAGGACAACTCTTCCTCCTGCAAAAAGAGACTCAACAGGGTGTGTATGTATGTATAAATGTATGTATGCATCAGTGGGAAAATCCAAATTCTTTTACTACTGGTTCTGTGGGAGTGGCTTGCTGGTGTGGCAGGGGAAGGATACTGCAAAATCTCCATTCCCACCCCACTCTGGGGCCAGCCAGAGATGGTATTTGCTGGTTCTCCGAACTGCTCAAAATTTCCGCTACTGGTTCTCCAGAACCTGTCAGAACCTGCTGGATTTCACCCCTGGTATGCGTGTATGCACATACACACACATATACATACACAGACAAAGCTTCCCTATTTTGCCAACTTCAAGTGAGATTTCTTTTCCCCTCTAGACAATAAACGTGTGCAAGTGATACGTTTGTGTACATGTATGTGTTTGTAGATGTGTTTATGCATGCCAGCAAATATAAATATACACCCGCATTCTTGCATTTACACACACCTCCTAGAAACCACAGTTCTTTCAAATTAGGTCAGAGCCTGGATTGTTTAAAAAAAAGAAGTGAACACTAATTAAATTAATAACTACTGATTGAAGTTAATTGCCTGCAAAATAGGGAAACCCAAATAGCAAATGTATTGATTCTTACCTGTATATATTACCTATTTTTTAACATATCCGAGCCACTTCTTATACACTTCTTTATTTCAGAAGAAACAGTAAAGAAGAGAAGAAAGAAACTAGGTGGAGAAAGAGCAGAGCCACATTGGGAAGGGAAAAAAATGGATGGAGATGTTGCAAAAGAAAGAGATCAGGGAACTGGACACAGAAATAAAAGAGGTTGCAGGATTTGGGTATGTCTAGTCTCAAGCAAAGAAGAACTAGGGGTGACATGATAACAGTATTCTAGTATTTGAGAGGCTGCCACAAAGAAGGGGGAGAAGATTGGATTATTTTCTAAAGCACCAGAATGTAAGACAACAAGCAATGGATGGAAACTTATCAAGGAGAGAAGCAACCTTGAATTAAGGAGAAACTTCCTAACAGTGAGAACAATTAACAAGTGGAAGGAGCTTGTCTTCAGAAGTTGTAGGTGCTTCATCACTGGAGATTTTTAAGAAGAGACTGGACAACCACTTGTCTGAAATAATTAGAATAGAATTCTTTATTGGCCAAGTGTGATTGGACACACAAGGAATTTGTCTTTGGTGCATATGCTCTCAGTGTACATAAAAAGACAAGATACACTCGTCAAGAATCACAAGGCACAACACCCAGTGACAGTCTCCTGGTATAGGGTCTCCTGCTTGAGCAAGGGGTTGGACTAGAAGACCTCCAAGGTCCCCTCCAGCTCTATTCTGAATTGAAAGGGAGAAGACAAAAGGATTGAGGAGGAATAGGTAAGTGATTCTCAGCAGCCCTGGGATCTTTTAGCTGGGTTCTCATACAAACACTGTCATTTGCATTTCCTGCCCATTTGTTTTGGTTCTCAACAGGGTCCTCTGTTCTTCCCAGTGAATGTAAGATGATCCCACTCCCCATAAGACAAAATGGAAACATTTGGCAAGAAATGAGATATCTTGTTTGTAGCTGGCCGACAGGAGAACAGCCGAAAGATGCCAACTATTCTAAAGGACTGGAATTTTGAGGTTAAACAATAAGTCACATTCCTACCGCTACTTTGCAGCTTGAATTTCACATGCTTCATCTGAAGTGCGAATGGCACAACTGGACACTTTATTTCCCTTGGCTGCAGTGTTTGAAATGCTCATTTCAACTTTTGTTCCCATTGCTACACCTTGTTCCTGAGCTGCAAAAGCTACATATGGTGACTATAATTCAATGCTCTAATCAGTCCTGGATCTGTTGAATCTCCTCTTTGTTGGTTGACTTAGGGTTGTCATCATCTTCCTCATCATAATATTTGTCCTACTTGGTTTGCACTTCCACTTTTTGTGTTGTGTTTTCCCTAGTTCACACAGCAAAGCTAGCCATGTGAGGTACAATGAGGGTTTTGTTCTCCAGCCAATTTGTTGTACAGCCTGACATAGTTTTAGTGGCTGAGAATGACAGACTCAATGTCAACAAATTGGTTTCCATGCCCCAGGAAGAGCAAGAACCTGAATTTCCCCACTTCTAATTAGCATTTTAACTACGTCATGCTGGCTCCCAATTGTTGCCTAGAGCACTAGTATTATTTGATTGATTGATTGATTGATTGATTATGGCCATCAAGTTACACAAATAGTCTTTTTTTTGGATGACCTTCCCCCAACTTGGCCCTTCAGGTCTTCCAAGGGTGCGCCCTTGCCAACATAATCAAGTCAACTTTGCTCAAAGCATGTGGAAATTAATGCAAATACAAAATTAATATTTACAAAGCAAAACAAGTAGATTTAACACTTGACATAAAAGATTTCAGGCAATCTATTAGAAATAATGGATGAGGGGAGGAGAAGTAGTATAGGATATTAACTAATGGCTAGACTATTTCACTTTTTAAAAAAATAAAATACCATTTGTCTTGTTTAAACTAAAGTAAATTAAGAGTTAAGCAATCAGAAAAGTAGTGGATTTCTATAAATATAAGACTGGTCCTTGTCCCCTGATAGATACAACTCACTGAAAAGTCAAACAATTCATCTGAAGAATGCAAACCATGTAAAATGAAAATATAAACAGAGCACTGGGCCAGGATGCAAAAATAATGAGTGGAACATACAAAATAAATGGTGCTAGAAATGGAGAAGGAAAGAAAAAATAATTACAGGGACAAATGGCCAAATGTGCCAGTTTTCTTCAAGTAATGATAAAAATAAATTTCAGTGTTTAAGAGGAAAATTATTTGATTTGCAAAAAGAATTATTTTGCTTTATTTGAATTGATAATGTTTGGTACTGGAAACTTTTAAGCCAATCATCTGAGACTTTTCTTGGAATAGATTGTCGGGTTTTTTTGTCAGAATGCTGGGTGCCTATAAATAATAAATACGATTATCCAACCACAATGTTATCATTATAAGTATAATTGTAGCACATTTGCTTAATAATCTTTTATTGTGCAAAATTCCATGTGTTAAGTAGTAATGATCACTTTTCCTTTGTAATAAAATGGCCAGTATGCATTGGATCTTTCATATATTCAGCTTAATGCTTTTATGTTTTATTTTGTTTCTATTAAAGCTGAGACTCATTGAAGTTACGTGCATTTCATACTGGTTGCATGTGGAGGTATTTACTTTGGCTCTTGAAGCATCACGTTTTTTAAATGAGAGGAAATAGCTATGTGCCTACTAAACTGCTAACCCTAATGGGAACACATTTAATCTTTAGAGTATCTTACCTACAAAACATGTCATTGAAGACCAGCAACAAAAACAAAGAATTTTCTTTGTGCCCTAAGCACTTAAAAGTGATGCACTATTTGAAACTTATCGTATACCTATATTTGCACACACTTATTGTTTTCAACTCTAAAAAAAGACAGCCTAGTATGATATAAAGGCTTGTATTGTATGTGTGAAAGATGCTACTTGTTTAACATCTGTTCTTAAATCTGCAGCCATTTTGTTCATGAAGCACCAAGTGTCTTGGTGTTGTTTTCCTTAAGTGCCAAGGGATCAAGCCTTCTGCTCCATCAGTTATGCTTATACTATTAAATCAGATTAAACCAAATGGACAAATATATGAAATTTATAAGGACATACAATCAGAAGGAAGTCTCTGCAATACCATGTATATAGGATTCATCCTTAATAGAATATATTAATATAGTATGTGAGATCAAGTTGAAGTTGATTCTTACTGACCATATCAATAAATCTCCAGGATGCTCTTTCTCCAGTCAAGCCCTATGGATCTTCCAACTGTGCACCCATCATCACCATAATCCATCAATCCACCATCATCTTCTCATTCCTTCCATTTCCCCCATTAACATGATAGATTTCCCAAGAGACAACCTTAATTTAATAGTATTCCAATCAGCATGATGAGAATTTCCAAATGGCTATTTGCATAGTGTTTCTTAATAACTAAAGTATGTCACCCTTAGTCCCACCCAATCTACATGCCTCCTTCCTTGCTCAGTCATCAGCAGTGGGAAACCAAAATGGCATTTATGATCTCTCCTGTACAGAGGGGCAGGGATTCAATTGGCAATTGCCGCTGCCATTGTGGCCCCCTTGGTCTCCCCTTTGCGGGGGGGGGGGGATCCCTGTCCCTGCTAATGACAAGGGCAGAACCAGCCAATCACTGCATATTTGGGTCAGTATGCCCCAAGAGCAACCAAAACCTAGTTTTATCCCCCTGTTATTCCGTGCAAGCTTGGATCTCAAATGTCAAGCTGTGTTGTAAGCAAAAATACTGTTGTGCACTTCCCACCCACTAGGATATAAATGCTCTGTATTGATCTACATTTAAGATGCATTCTTACCCCAGAAAGGAACAAGAGTGATGGGCATGTATGTATGCAGGGTTTGTGTTCTTGAGGATAATAGCTATCTCATGACACTGTAAAGAATGATAATTCACACTCTGTTCAGTTCTTTTCTTGAATCTATTAACATATCATGTTTCCCAAAAAATAAGACCCTGTCTTTTTTTTTTTTTGAGCCCTGAAATAAGCGCTTGGCCTTATTGCCCTGCACCCAAAAGCCCGATTGGGCTTATTATCAGGGGATGTCTTATTTTGGGGGAAACAGGGTATGTATTCTTTCTAATGTGAAAATTGCTCTAATGAATATTATTACAGAAAAGGGTTGTGAAAACAAACAAACTAGAGCTGCTAATAATTATCCTTCCCTCAAATACTGTTCCTCTTTCCTTAGGATGCAATTCAGCCTCCATGGCCACCTATGTCCTTAACACAAAGTCATCAATTAGCAGGATGAAGGTGCATGTAGAACAAAGGAATTTCCAGGGCAATAACCAAACATGACTAAAAGATCTAACCATAATAGTGTTACATTTGCTAATAAGGAAGTTATAGAGGTCTTTCGAATAGCACCATCTTGTGATTCCTCAAAAGACTACAGCTTGTCACTACCCATTAAAAAGAGCATTGCAACCATACTTAGATATAGTTTATTTTTAATATAACAAGATTTATAGAAGTAGTTCATAATTATTCTTTAACTTGTTCATTTTATTTTGAGTACAGATGCATTGTGGATATGTAGCAGAACTGTTTTAATCCAGCATAGTAATATTTTCAGCCCCCCCTCCCCCCGACAGTTGTAGCCTACTGGTATTAATCCCTGAACTAATCTCTTGGCAACCTTGTTCTATCAGATTAGAGGAAAACCATGGAAGCTAAATGAAGTACAATAAAAGGGTATAACTAGGGTTTATGTAAACCATTTGGTGTGTGGCTACTAATGTCAAGAATTCTAAAAGGGAACTGGAGAAACTCCTAAGTATGGTCAGTTCTTCAGCATTGACCCAGACAAAGAAATCAAAGTTACAGATGCTAATACAATTTTTATTGTAGGGGTACAGTAACTGCATCTTGCAAATCTGAATGTTCTCCGCCCACCCACCCCGGCTGTCCCGTAAAGAGAACAAGATGTTTTCTCAAATTAAATTTCTGCTTTGGGCTCAGAATTCCCTTCCCTCAGCATTCAGCAGTCTTTTCTCTCTTATGTGAATCTTCCTCCTCTTTCTCAAAGTTATTCCTTTTGCCAGGAGTGGACAGCTGCGGCTTCGTAGGGGTTTGGGAGAACCTCTAAATAAGATTCTGTGCAGTTTGGAGAACTCCCAAATCCCACTCCTGGCTGGCCCCTCCCTGCCCACCCCTCCCCTCCCCTCCCAGGAGTCCCCATGCAGCCTGTTTTGGATGCAGGTAAGTGCAGGGCACGTGCGAAGGCTCAGGGAGGGCAAAAAACAGGCCTACCAAAATTTTGGGAAGTCTGGAGCCTCCAGAGAGCCTCTGGAGCCTGGGGAGGCTGTTTTTGCCCTCCCGGAGGCATGTGGAAAGCCTCTGGAGCCTGGGGAGGGCAAAAACGCCCCCTCCGCTGTGGTGTAGGAAACCAACTAGGCCACACCACCATGGCCACACCCACCCAGCAACCGGGCAGAGAACTGCTTGCTAAAATTCTTGAAGCCCACCCCTGCCTTCTGCCCATTACAAGGATTGCCTTGGAGCCTTGATAATGGTATGCTTTAATTACAATCAGACAGCACATCCTCAGTAACAACTGTTGCGGAAGAATGACACAGATTATACCCCCAGTAAACTTCCTGGATACTTTTCATCCGACCCTGAGTTACACAAAATGCATAGGTTACTGAGCAATGCATATGTCACAGCTATCCAAACACTCCAGTGATAATATTATTCCAATGACAGAAATACCCTGCCCTGTATATCCATTGTTTATCATCTGGAATAGAAATCAAACAAATTTAACTTGGTACACAATACATCTGTGCAGGATTCCCCAATTCAGAATCGTTTTGCTAAAAAACAACAACAACCCTATTGATTTGGCAATCTCCCCCCTAAAAATGTCATTCTTTTAATTGTGAATGCAATTGATCTGTTTTAAATATCTGGAGACATAAAGTTCAGCCACATATGAGCTACTTTGTGGAGAATATTGCACAATCCCGTTGCCACACTCAAGGAAGTCTAGATGCAGGTGAGCATTCATAATTTTGTTATTAAACAACACAATACCATATGTATTTCCTTTATTGCATTGATAATCTGTCTTTCTAAGCGTTCCTAAGAATCTCCCCTAATTTTATTCCCCCAAATAAGAAATGTGTGGAGCATTTGGGCTGAGAGAGAGAGATACTACCTCATTTTGTGAATTTTTCAGTAGGGAATTAAATTTAGGTGTTACCTGCCCAGGTGAAACACTTTATGTAGTTTATTAGCTATATTATATGGACCCCACACTATACTGCACTGCAAATATGCATCTATGTATTTCCTAGGAATCTGGCTGCAAATAGAAGGTAGTTTTAATCTGGAATGGTAAGAGGCATCCTTACAAGAATAGAAAATAAAAGGTATGTCTCTTATATATCCTTTTCTATCATTGTGGTTTGCAACTGAGTATTTATTGTAATACACCAAACTAAAACAAACAAACATATCAGAAGTCTTCAAACATTGGCAACTGCTTTATCCTGTATCCTACCAGCAGTCTCATCTCTGCTGAATTTTGCACTGGCTGTACAAAATTTCAGTAATCCTTTCCATTCCTTTATAGAGTTTGAAACCAAAGTTTTGGCGTACCAAGTAGATGTATGCATTTTATCCCCTAGTCATGGACTTTCCTCTGAAGCAGAGTCAATAACAGGATACCTAGATGTCAGTACTGATTGTCTAAAAAATATCCTGTTTGTCTTTATTTCCATAGTCAATGACCATTTCCCCAGACCTTGTTCAAAGCATCATCCATCCCTTGTTTTGTCAACAAAAAATGTTGCTATCATAACACTGGCTCTCTGCATTACCAGTCACTATTTCATTGATGGTTTGTCTATTGTGGGCTTACCTACTAAGACTCTGCCTTGCCCTAATTTCTGGATAGGCCAATCACCATAAGCACGATGACAGGTGTTTCTATTAGCTATGCAGCTATCCCTCTTCAGCATATTACCAGCAGTTTGAAAACATCCGCGGTTGGTGCACTGCAGCATGAATTGGGCGGATCTGACATATTATTATGCAATTTGATAATCAGGTATCTGCTTGTTTTTTCTAGGCTGGTTTATCTGACCCACCCTAGGGATGTCTTGTGAAAATAATGTAGAAAGAAGAAATGCATGGGAGGCTGGCTTCCAGTCACAAATGTGTGTCTATGAAAATTCAAACTAATTTCAATGTAAACTAAGCAGTGAAACAGTCTATAATATATTCAGCTTTAGTTGCATATTTATAGGAAGAAACAGCCAGAACAAAATTAGCCTTCATAAAGGAAGGAGACAGAGCCGTATGCCAGCATGACTATGTAACTAACTAAATCCTGTAGAACTCGATTACTGAGTAACGCTATCTCTTAATTTCATCAGAGGAATCAAATCAATGGCCAAAGGCAAGGAAAACTGGCAAATAATCAACAAATGTCCAATCTGATCTTTCTTATTTTCAGAATAAAATTAATTTTTATATCATTTCATAGTTGCGCAATCTTCTCCTTCTCCTTCTTTCTCCTCCTTCTCCTCCTTGTTCCCCCTTCCCCTTCCTCCTTCTCTCTCTTCTTCCTTCTCTAGGAGAAATTGCTTTCAAAATTAAAGAGCAGTGAGTTAACTGATACGAAGAAATTTGAAAAATATGAAAATTCAGAACTAATTCAGAGTGGGAGAAAAAATGGCAATCCTGGAGGCTGTACAAGGATGAGAGAAAAGTTTGCTCTTGCCTAGCCTCAAACCTCTTGGCCAGGGGTGGGCTGCTGGGGGTTCACAGGGGTTCGGGAGAACCTCTAACTAAGATTCTGTGCAGTTCAGAGAACCCCCAAATCCCATTCCTGGATAGCTCCGCCCTGCCCCTCCCAGGAGTCCCCATGCGGCCTATTTTGGATGCAGATAAATGCAGGGCGTGTGCAGAGGCTCGGGGAGGGCAAAAAATGGGCCTACCGGAAGTTCGAGAAGGCTAGAAACAGGCCTGTTTCTGGCTTCCAGAGGGCCTCCAGAGGGCCTCCGGAGCTTGGGGAGCCCATATTTGCCCTACCGGAGGCTCAAGGAAAGCCTCTGGAGCCTGGGGAGGGCAAAAACGCACATACACCTCGCCATGGTGCAGGAGGCCAAGTAGGCCATGCCCACCATGGCGACGCCCACAACTGCACAACTGGGAAGAGAACCCCTTGCTAAAAAAATTTAAGCCCACCCCTGCTCTTGGCCTCTCTCAACACCTTTGGGTACTCCATACCATATAGTCTGATTTCAACTTCATTATCAATGTTGCAGATTTTACACACCTTGAAATCAAACAAATTGTTTTTCTGTTGAAGCTGAAACCATTTTAATGTCAACGTAAACCTGCAAATAATGAAATCTATCTAGATCATGTTTCTTCAAATGTGGTCTTAGGACCCTTGGAGGATCCTTCAAAATCCCCTCAGGGGTCCGTGAAATTAAAATTATTTGCCAGCCTATGCTGATAAAGGATACAATCTTTTTTTAAAAATTGTTTTTATTTATGACACAACACAATATATCACATAATATATATTCCCTTTTTACAACTGTTTCGTAACTGTCATCTTCTAATATTTACATTTCCCCCCAATTCCCTTTATACTATTCATTTTCTTCTTGTCCCTTTTGTCTCTTATTTACACTATAATTCCTAAGAAAGGATACAATTTTAATATCCCATCAAATGATTATAACACACAATACTGACACCAGCCAGGGAAGATTTTGTTTGAGCAGAAGAAAAATATACAGGAAAAGGTTGCTTAATCCTTTCTCACTCTTCTATTTTTCATTTAAAAGTTGATCCCTGAGAACTCCCCCCCCCCCCACAAGAGGATAAATAGATAATAAACAGCACAAGAGACCAAGTTTAATGGACTAAAAGAGAAAGCACTAACCTGTTGTACTTCCATTCTGTATCTTTAATCCAGTATTTTATGTTAAAAATGATGCCTAGTGGAGGAAGGAATTCTGGAAACCTGTTTAAATGAGAAGAAGTTGCTTGAGCAGAATTTTAAAAGTTCACAAGTTGGATGTGTGGATATATGTCCGTTAGATGGCAGCCTTGTTCTACAAATGGAGTAACCAAATTAACATTACATGTTAATACTCTGTGGCATTTTCATTTGAATGTTTGCTTACAGTGATATATTAAAATTTAAACCTTAAACTATTTCTAATTGTCTTTTTCCCCAAATTAGATGCAAATGTGTTGTAAATCGGAGTGTACTTTGCTAGATAGCCTCTAGCAAAATGCAGAGTTTTTCTCAGAAAAAGGGAAATGAAATGAAAGGTTGTTTCCTGAGATATATTTTAGACAAAATACTGTGTTATACAGAATATTGTAATATTGTATGAGTTAATAAGGAATGAGTTGACATTAGAGGTTCATATAATTTCAAGATATTCTTATTGCATTCCTCTCTTACTTTCTCTTAGTTCTCTAGCTTTTGCTTTTCCTGTATTTTTATTTTTTGTAATGAAACTTAATTAAAAAATACTGACAAAAGAAAGGAAGGAAGGAAGGAAGGAAGGAAGGAAGGAAGGAAGGAAGGAAGGGAAAGAAAGAAAGAAAGAAAGAAAGAAAGAAAGAAAGAAAGAAAGAAAGAAAGAAAGAAAGAAAGAAAGAAAGAAAGAAAGAAAGAAAAAGTTCAAGAGCATATGCTCCATATGGAAGTAACCTCAGGTTAACAATTTCTTAGATAAAGAGCAGGTAGAGAGAGTACATAGAATCAATCTTGTATTATCTGTACACTACTGCCTCCTTGTGGTCAGTAGGTGATGAGGTGCTGAACGGTGGATTTGGACCTCCAACACACTTTCTCGTGGCTTGTGCATCTTTCGACAACTCCCATAATTTCTTGACGGGTTCTGTGCCATCTCTGGCTAAAGGTCTGTTGAGGTTCTCAGTCACCCAGGTTCAAGAAAAAGCACCTTTGAGCCAACCATGACCTGGACGACTAAGAATCTAGAGACTTTCAGCTATACAATCTGGGATGAACACCCTTTGAATGGTGTGGGAGTAGGAATGGATTTCCAAAGGAAAAATTGCAGACTACAGGAACCAGGAGCACTACTCAGGTGTCCCTGAGGATACAGAAAAACTTCCATGTGCTTCAAGGACCCTCTAAAAGGATGCAAATTACCAGCTGTCTGCAAGGAATATAAATCCTTCCATTCTCCACTATCCTATCAGAGCTGAAAAAGCTTCTTGGATGAGAAGTGAAACGTCTTCAAAAGAAAAAAACAAAAACAAGAAAGTGAAGTTGCCTCTTGAAAAATGACCATTGGGTTTCTGGCTAAAGGTTTAGCAATTGCACCTGCCAGAACTTCTTCGAATGGGCAGTATTCGTGTTCAGTCTGTACTTCCTCTTGAACATCTCTCACACAGTGGTACTTAGTGTCTGCAGCCTTTTTCTATTCGTCTCCTTCAGTGGGCAGCATCCTTTGCATCTCCTTCATTGCATACGATTCTTCTACTTGCTCCCTCTTGGCAACATAGGAGGTAGCTTAATGCTCAGGGTAACAAATATGGCAAAACTGGGTGGGTGGGGTGGAAGTATGAGAGAAGATGGGAGGAAACAGATTCAGAAATGTAAGTTTTCCAACTCTCATAGTTAAATAGAATGGTCACATGGGTGATAGATGGCATCGGCTTTCCATTTAGTTAAGGCTGTAGACTGCATCGTCCCCCTTTCTACATCCATCTGAGCCACATCTTATTCTGGTATTTAAACCAACATGGTGAGCCTTACCTTATGTAAAGCTGTAGCCCATTTTCTTTTCTGGCAATGTCAGTTTGCAAATCAATGTTCACAAAGAAAGGTAGAAGTGCTGGCCGGCCTTTGCTGTTGATTCTGAATTAAAACTGCTAATGACATATTGAAGCATTTTTTAAAAAATGCTATATAAAGGAGGCTGCCAATGGAACATCTGGAGGGGGGGACACAGAAAGATGCTCAGCATTAAAGTAGCCCAGATTGAAAAATATTGGCCATTGCAACTCGTGTAAGGTCATCTTTTGCGTCAGTGGTAGAACCAGAAATAGAAAATAGTTTTGCTCTTCAAGTGTGCAGCCCACACAGCTTCTTTTGTGTACGGAAAACCACTCTGCTTAAAAATATTTTACTGCTTATGTATTTTTTTGTTGGAATTTGGAGAGGGGAGGGGAAACTATATACTAGGACTGTCTTTTCCTACTGATGTCCTGCAGTTGTTCCAAGGACAATGCCTTTCTGGGCCAATATTCATGGGACAGGGTATGTAACAAGAACCATGAATCAACACATCTGGAAGGGGACAGGTTGCTGTAGACAAATTACCCAGCATATTTCAGAGGGGAAGGGGGGAAAAAGTATTTTGTAAATTTAGCCAAATGGAGAACACGTGCCTGAATAGCAATTCCTTTTCTGTTTATCGTTACTATTATTTTCTTTAAATCCTCTTTAAAATTATGGACCTAGAGTGATTCCCGTAAAATCTTAATTTTCCATTAGCACCTTTCTTTTCCCTCCCCCCTAATTACAAGCTTTGTGTATAATGCAGAAAAGAAGCAGGAAGGGCAGGGATTTTGCTTGTAAGTTCATGACTGATGCAATGCTTTTCTAGAGGAACAGTGAAGTTCTGCTATTTTCTGTATATTTCTTTTGAAACTATGCAGTTGAATACGCTTTATTTATTTATTTATTTATTTATTTATTTATTTATTTATTTATTTATTTATAATTTGATTTATATGACGCCCTTCTCCAGAGACTCAGGGCGGCTTACAATGCGTTAAGCAACAGCCTTCATACTTTTGTATATTTATACAAAGTCAGCTTATTGCCCACACAAACTGGGTCCTCATTTCACCTACCTTAGAAAGGATGGAAGGCTGAGTCAATCTTGAGCCTGGTGAGATTCGAACTTACAGTAATTGCAGACAACTGGTGTTAATCACAATGCTTAGTCTGCTGAGCCACCAGGCCCGTATATGCTTTATATGCTTTTACAGTTAAAAGAAGGAGGCCTCAGAGAGAGAGAAAAAAAGGACTTTGCTAATATGTGTTTCTTTCCATGGGTGATTATTATGTGGACAGAATTCAGTTGGAAAATATAAGGGTATAGGATATGATGAGAAGGCAGTTCAGTGGTAGTATCGTCCCTTGTATTCAGTCCTGGTGATCTTGGACTCTCTCTTAGCATTCTTTATGGAGCTGGTGTGAAGATATCTCTGAGAGGACCGCATACTTCAACTTCTTAGAGGGAAGGTGGGATTTTAAAAAATGATAATTTGCCCATTGAATGTCCAGATTTGTAGGGTTACACATGAAGGGGGTGAAATTCTGGGCCTGCTGATATATTGGTCCATAGTCCTATTGACTTCACTAACGACTGCTACCAGTGTCCCTGAGCTGACTGGGAAATGATTCTCATAATTTCCCTGCTTCGGTGCATGAGAAACATTCATAAGTATATTTGTTTTGAACTATTGCCGGCAGACATGGATCATATTAATGCATATGGCTGGATTGATATTTCACAGCCTCTAGGCTTAGATCTTGCTTTGAAGAGAAACATGTGCTTGCTTGCAGTCGCAATGAGAGTCCAGCAACCACACCAGCCCTCTCATGCCAAAGTATCATCATTCCTGCAGTTGTTATTGTGGAAGAAAGTGACGTGACTTCATGCTTTGGAAGGATGAAGAGAAAACAAAGGGTACCAAACTTTCTGGCTTTTGACAAGTTAAAAACGTCTGGCTTGTGAGCCGCATCTTTTTCTACTCCTATGTCCTTAAACACCTGGAACGTTTGACTTGCATTTCTGGCTCCATTCTGGCACTGGTTCTCCTGCATCAGCACTCTCTCTCTTCCAGGTCTAGTTTTGCCAAATCAGAGGGCAGACCAATATATTTTTTTTTCTTCCTCAGGCAAAGGACAAGAGAACATTTTCCCCCATTACACTTATGAAAGCTGACCAGAGTAGCTGCTGGATTTTGTCTTGATGCTCCCATCAAGGTGGTTTGGTTTGCTGCACCACAAGAGTAGAAGAGCAGGCTAGCTCAGGGGAATAGTGCATGGCAGATACTAATACTGTTGCCATCTTATGGGACTAAGGTAGCATGCCTTCTCTGTTGTAGCCCCTGCATTCCAGAACAGCATCTTCCCAGAAATACAGACAGTGCCTTCCAGAGGTGGGTTTCAGCAGGTTTTGACCAGTTCTGGAGAATGGGTAGTGGAAATTTTGAATAGTCCAGAGAACCAGTAAATACCACCTCTGACTGGCCCTGCCCCCAACTATTCTCTGCCTCCCTAGTCCCAGCTGATTGGGAAGAAGTGGGAATTTTGCAGTGTCTTTCCCCTGGAGTGGGGAGGGAATGGAGATTTTACAGTATCCTTCCCCTGGAGTGGGGTGGGAATGGAGATTTTACAGTATCCTTTCCCTGCCATACCCACCAAGCCATGCCCACCAAGCCACAGAGCTGGTAGTAAAAAATTTTTGAAACCCACTCGTGCCTTCACTCCTAAGTATCCAAAAAGAATGTCTTTGATCTCAGCCTGTGATTAATGTGTTTCTGGGATTGTGTTCTGTTTTATCTTTGTTATTGTTTCAGTTGTTTTAGCCCAGGCTGACTATATTGTTGTATATTTATTGCCCTTGGGTTTGTCTAGGTGGCTATAACAAATTTAAATAAAATCATTTTCATTATCTTCATCCTTATCACTTTTCCATTCTGTTGCAAGCCTTTTTCAATCTTTCTTGTTGCACATAAGAAACGGTCCATATCCAAAGTAAAGGTCAAGTTTTGGAAGAACATATCCTAAGGTTTCATTCAGGATTTGGGATTTCTTTACTCTCTCCCACACAACGGAGAAGTTATATTGGCCCATTCCAATGAGGAGGAAAAAAGTAAAATGAGAGTCCTAGAATCATCAGAGTAGTCTTTTAAGCAATTGAGTCCAATTCCTTACCTAGCGCAGAAATCCAAATTAAAACATCCAAAAGAAAGGATTATCCAGTCATTGTTTAAATTTATCCAATAAGGAGAAGCCCTCTTTGGGTAGTTGATTCGATCATTACGCTGCTCTTGTTAGGCGAAAAATAGAAATGAACCCATTATCGAAGTTAGAGTAGGCATTTTGCTCCAGGCCATTCAGAATTGGAAACCAAGTTCAGGTCCTGTTCTCCAACATCCTATCTCCAGTCTCCATTTCCTTGCATCTGATGTCTGACTTCTTCAGGTTGATTGACTGATTGATTATTTGCCACCAAGTAACTTTTGACTCCTAGAGATCATCTACTTAGATTGTCTTCATGATGATCTTTCCTTAACCTATCCTTCTAGATCTCCCAACAGTGGATGGACCACTGAGTCCATCCACCTTGTTGGTGATCATCATCTCATGCAAGTTGAAGAGGCGATACAACTGATTGGATTTAGATATGTGCAGGTGAACTCTTTGGAAACAGTGGTAGTGGCTTCCTTTTATCACTCATTCAGCAGAGGAGTGAGTGGATGGGCAAGCAGCAATGCTTTGAAAAGAAAGATGTCCATTGGGACATCTTAGGTTGCTCAACCCCAGTCCAAAATCTAGAGTTTCAAATTAATTAGCATGAAAATATTAAACAGAAGGAGAATACAATGTTTGATCTGACTCTGAAATGAATTACCTCTGGGAAACAGCCTTCACCTTAAATAAGCTATAGGCCTAAAAAAAAACCCTAGAACAAATAATAGTGTCATAATTGTTTTTTAAAAATGAAATTTATTCCCTAAATGATAGTCATGGAAAATGAATAAGTAAGCTTAAAAGTGCCTTCAGCCTATTTAGAATAGGCTCTTGGATGTTGAAAAGGCTTAGATTGCCCTAACGTGTCACTCAGACTAATCTAGGAGAGAGCAGCCATGGTTACAAAAATAATGGACTTCCCTTCTCCTCCCCACCTCTAACTCCTATATCCTTTCCCCCAAAGGACACTGTACAAGCAACACAAAGAGCTTTGCTCACTCTCCCAGGCTCCCCTCCATACTGAAAGGAAATGCAGCAGACATTTAAATATTTCCAACCCAAACAAGGCATCCTGGACAATTCACCTCCCCAGTAACTTGTCCGCTTCTCTCTGTGCTACAAAGGTCTTGAAAGAATTGTCATACTAGGCCGGGCTTTGCCTAGTCAGTTACCTGGAGGAAGCTTCAGATCAAAACGGAAGGGACCCCTTCATGTAGTTTGTATTCTTAGGCCTTGGGACTCTTTCTGATCTCACATCTGGAAATACAAATTGAGAATGAGTGCTAGATTTGAAATTGTGTAAGGATAGGTTAGCTGGGGAGAATTCTAAACGGAAGACTATTTCTGTCAGGATGGTGGTTCTTTCTAAATGGCTACCTTATCATCACATTTTCTAAATACTGAACATGTTCAGTAAAACAGCAAAAAACAGTCCCAAGCTTCACACATTGTGCTAACTCCCATCTCCTTAACTATGTTTTATTGAATAAGCCACAACAAACTTTAAACAGTCCTTACATTAAAGCAAAAACTCTTATTTAGAAACTATAAAGGTTAGATTTACCCAACCCGCTAAATCAGAACCAAATCAATCCTATGAGCTAATAGGTCAGAAATAACACTCAGAAGCAGAGGTGGGTTTCAGTAGGTTCTGACCAGTTCTGGAGAAGCGGTAGTAGAAAGTTTGAGTAGATCAGAGAACCAGTAGTAAAAATTCTGACTGGCCCCTCCCTCATCTATTCTCTGCCTCCCAAGTCCCAGCTGATCGGGAGGAAATGGAGATTTTATAGTATCCTTCCCCTGGAGTGGGGTGGGAATGGAGATTTTACAGTATCCTTCCCCTGCCATGCCCAAGCCACACCCACCAAGCCATGCCACGCCCACGAAGCCACACCCACAGAACCAGTAGTAAAAAATTTGAAACCCACCACTGGAGAACAACCAGTTTGGTTAAATTGCTGGATCAGAAACCAAGAGACCACTAGTTGTTCTCCTGCCTTAGGAGTAAACTTTGTGTCAGTCTCTCTCGCTCTCTCTCAGCTTTAGGAAAAAGGTACTGGCAAACAAGTTCTAAAAATGTTGTCACTAAGGATCATCATGATTTAATGGACCATAACCTAGCAGGAAAACTCAGGAAAGTGGCTTTAATTAGCCAGTGTAATGTATTCATATAGCTATTATGGGTTAGAAGGATATATGAACTCAATATGTTCAAATCAGTTCTTAGAGGATGACTATTCACTTCGGGCTACCCTACCACTTCCATAAACATAAATTCCATCAAATCAGGCACTGTTGAGAAATTTTTTTCTCAACAGTGGATAGAATCTTCAGTCAAGTCACAAGTCCATGTTTGATGATGATGATGATGATGATAATGATAAAACAGTTTAATTATTCAGTGATGTGAGCAATATACCATACTTGCTACTTATCAAGACACTGCTCTACAGATGCCACTGACAAAGAATAATTTGTGAGTGAAGAGTGAAGGAAATAGAAATTACTATTTTTTTCTTTAGGGAGGATGAAATCCAGGGGATTCCCCTCCCCCCATTACTCATTGATGCTGCTGCTACTATGGTTCTACTACACCCAGTGGGTTCTCATATCTCTGTCACTTCCTATTGTTGTTGGCAGTCAGCTGTGTGCCTCTGAACTCCAGAGACTTCTGCAGCCTTTGGATAAACATTGACTCTTTTTTCTGTAGAATATCTGTCCTCCTTAGACCAAGCCTACTGACTGATGGTCACGTTGCACATCTTATGATGGGACTATATTACTTTTAGATGATATTTTGAGAACACTGATTTCCATAGCCTTTTCCTCTCTCAAATAAAAAAAATTTGGCCAAGGCCAAATAGTCCACTGACTTGAATTCATCTTCGTATTAAAAAGTGACTTCTAATTTCCTCAAGAAAAGGCTGCATCTTCTCTACAGATTCAGGTTGATACAAAGCCTGTTGTTTATGATATGTTGGCAGCCTATCCAACTTTGTGGTCCCAGAAATCCTATGATTTTTTTTTAAAAAAAAATTCCAAATACAGGATGTTCTTACTTTTCTAAGCATAACAACATTTTTTAGAAAACCTGTCTGAATCCTTTCCTGGTAACTTTTCAGGCAGAACCGGAAACAGAGTAGTCAAGAACATTTGCAGAAATGCAGAGTAAAGTATAAATTTTCTCAGACAATGTCCTCAGACCCTTGAAGGCTGAGATGATGACATGAATGCCGAGACAGGCTGGCAATTACAAAAAAGAACACTTCTAATTCTGTCAATTAGTTTTACAGTACATTTAATACCTGGGTATTATATTTTCATTAAGGATGTGGTGGCTCAGTGGCTAAGACGCTGAGCTGGTCAATCGAAAGGTTGGCAGTTCAGCAGTTCGAATCCCTAGTGCCACGTATTGGGGTGAGTTCCTGTTACTTGTCCCAGCTTCTGTGACCTAGCAGTTCGAAAGCACATAAAAAATGCAAATAGAAAAAGAGGGACCATCTTTGGTGGGAAGTTAACAGCGTTCCGTGCTCCTTTGGTGTTTAGTCATGCTGGCCTTATGACCACGGAGACGTCTTCAGACAGTGCTGGCTCTTCATCTTTGAAACGGGGATGAGCACCATCCCCTAGAGTCGGGAAAGACTAGCACATATGTGGAGGGGAACCTTTACCTTTACCTATTTTCAAAAAAGGGAATTTAAGAGAATAACAGAGGTCTTGTAGTCCAGTCCTCTGTTCAAGCAGGACACCCTATCCTAAACCATTCCAGACAAGTAGCTGCCCAGTTTCTTCTTAAAAGTCTCCAGTGATGGAGCACCCACAACTTCTGAAGGCAAGCTGTTCCATGGGTTAATTGTTTTCACTGTTAAGACATTTCTCCTTAGTTCTAGGTTGCTTGTCTCCTTGATTATTTTCCATCCATTGTTTCTTGTTGTGCTTTCTGGTGCTTTGGAAAATAGTTGACTCCTTCTTCTTTGTGGCAGCCCCTCAGATATTGGAAGACTATTATGTCACCCTTAGTCCTTCTTTTCACTAGACAAAACAGACATGGCTTAGGACCAGGGTATCTTCGGGACCGCCTTCTGCCACCAATAGCCTCTCACCGACCAGTCCGTTCCCACAGAGAGGGGCTCCTCAGGGTGTCGTCAGCCAAACAGTGTCGACTGGTAGCCCCCAGGGGGAGAGCCTTCTCTGTGGGGGCACCGGCCATCTGGAACGAGCTCCCCCCTGAGATAAGGAGGAAACAGGACCTATGTACCTTCCGCCGCGCCCTAAAAATGCTCCTATTTCATCAGGCTGGTCTGGCTTAAACCTCCCCTTTATAATGGGTTTTATACTGGGTTTTTAAATGTCTTATATAATTGGATTTTAATTTGCTTCAGCCAAATTATTTAATTTATTTTAAATTTTTTAACTTTTGTATGACATTGTATTTTAATCGGCTGTTCACCGCCCTGAGTCCCTTTGGGGAGTAGGGCGGTATACAAATTTGATTAAAGAAAGAAAGAAGACCCAATTCCTGCAACCGTTCTTCATGTGTCTTTGCCTCCAGCTCCCCAATCATCTTTATATCTCTTTTCTGCACTCTTTCTGGAGTCTCAACATCTTTTTTATCATATGGTGACCAAAACTGGATGCAGTATTCTAACTGTGGAATTCACTCAACTGATCTATTATTTTTATCTAACCAGCCTGAGCGAATGTGTTAGGTGCAGCCTAATACCCCTGGGGCATTTGCAGATCCTGACCCAAATATTTTCAGTCTTTTTCTATATTCTATTTTAAGATGGTGCCGCAGTATAAACCATTCCTTTCCCTCCCTTCCTCCCTCCCTCCTTTTGTTTTTCACTATGCTGTGATGGGAAATTCAGTAGAACTCTTGCGTGCTACTCCATGACTTTTGATTTGGTATTTTAGGCAATTGGGGCAGGGTGTATGGGAACAATTATTCTATTGGTATCCAATGTGAGCTAAAACTTTCCAACACAGTCACACAGCATACCTCTACATTGCCATGACAGACAAAGCCAAAATTCTGAGCATGCCAAAGGTAGAACATTTATATAATAACACTTGACCTTTGGAGCAGGAGTTAAAAATCCTTTAAAGAGCTTCTGCTCATCTAAAAGTTATTAGCATCTTTGGAAAGCCTCACCTAAGCCCCTATAACTTACCAGAAGAGGGTGCTGCTGGCCCATACTCTGCTGTGATTAATGCAGTTCAAATTTGAGATGTGAAATTCAAATCAAATCAAGATTGGATGCTATTTTGTAAAAAATGAACCAATGGTATAAGAGGGAAGTAGCAAAACACCTTTGTAAACTGGATGTGATGCACCTGGAGCAGAAAGAAAGAAAAAAGAAGAAAGTCCTGTCTTGAGTTTGGATTTATTGGAAGTTACTCCAGTTTCTCTAGGTTATGGCTGTCAAACTCATGGCCCACGGGCCAGATGTGTCATGCAGTGGCCACGCCCATACCCAGTTTAGTGAAGGAGGAAAAAATCCTGATACATCACGTGAAACTGCGAATTTGACACACCTGCTCTAGGTCCATCAGTAATTTTCATTCCATTTCTTTGCTGATGTTTTTAAAGAAAAATCTGAAAATATCCAGTTTTAGCCAAATTATAAAATTATATATAATTTTTTTAAAAAAAAATCCAGGTGTTTCCATTGTTTGGTTCAGCTAGAAAGTGGACTCCCTGTCATGTGACTTGAAAGTACTTCTTAAGAATTCCAGGAACTAAAATCATGCTATCATTTATCATCCGGGTCTCCATCTTTTTGGGGGGCAGGAAAAGATGTTTCTGTATCTTAAAAAAAAAACAAAAAACAAGAAATCCAGAACTGAGTTGATCTTCAAAATAAATATCTCATTTGATGAACTTCTCAAACTTGGCAGTGCCCAAGCATCTATGGGAATGTCTGCTATGGCCCCAAAAACTAAATGGAGATTTTAATGAGATTCTCTTTGAGGAAATGTAGGTAGGATTTTTGTTTGTTTGTTTGTTTCGTTTTTGTGATTCACCCCAAGCAGTCAATGGCCAGGGATGTTGGATAGTTCTACAGCATCTGGTGGGCTACAGATTACCCACACATGCACACACACACAGACACACATCCTTTCACCCCCAAACACCCACACACATATCCTTACACATACAACACACTATGAATCTCCTGTTCTGCCCCAGCTCCAGATTCCCAAGGATTGTGACACACACCAACGGTCTTTATCAAAGTTATAATGAACCAAGAATAAACAAAGTCCGGCAAAGTTGGCAACCAGCCCAGAAAACAAGATACGATAAGACACTCACTCTCCAAAATGTTCTGTAATAATTACACATTGTTTCCAGCAAGAAATTACTAACTGCATGCGACTTAAATAGGCTAAGGGAGTGGCCAATTATCCTCAAACCTTACTCTCAAGGAGACCTCCTCCTCCTGAGTAGCCACTCCTGCCTTTCGGCAGCCCTGAGTGCTCAAGCATTGAGGAGAGTCTCCTCCACTTCGCTTTCTCACTTGAAGGAGCCTCTGGAGGTTCTGAAGGCCCAGGCTGAGTCTCTGTCTCTGGCACCACATCCTCTTCAGCCTCCTCGCTGTCTGACTCTGCACCGGCTGCTGGCGCAATCCCACATCAACCTCCTTGTCATCGGGATCAGCCACAATCCGCGCAGGCCACTGGCGGGCCACAACATCTCCAGAGTAGCAGCCTGAAATGAACTAAGAACCCTATTGGGAGAAGGTTAAAGAGAAAGCAAACAGGAGAACAGATATGAAGAATCTGAGCAAGTAGCTCATCCCATGTTCAAGGGTATGTGTGAATGTTTGGAGTGTGTGTGTGTGTGTGTCCATGCACGTGTGGGATTTGTGTGGGGTGTGTGTGTATGTCTGTGTCTATGTGTCTGTGTGATGTCCTGCTTCAATCTGGCTTCTTTTATCCTCTCTATTTGAAGTTTCCTCTCAGCTTCAGATCTCTCGCATGGCAGAATGGCTCCCTGTGGTTTTTCTACAAAGCTTTTGCAGGTGCCCATTTTTTCATATCCTGCTCACAAATGCTCCTTGTTTTCTCCAGCCCTGCCCTGGACTTCCTCAACTCTGTCTTACTCATTTGGCTTTGTGTTGTCTCCAAAATGCTGATTTCCCCCAAAAACGGAAGTGCTTCTTTTAGGTGACTATTTCAGACAGTGCAAAACAGGCTTGCTTTCCTGGTTTGGTTCACTCTAGATGTGCTAACCTGCAGTTCCACACAATCCCCAGCCAGTGTTATCCATGCAAGTTGGGGATTATGGGAATTGCAGTCCCTCACACCTAGGGGACAACAGTGGGCTGAAATTCGCAAACGCCACATGACGTTTATGCTCAATCTCGTCCCGTGTGAAACATTGTAGGAATAATGACATGCTTTCCACTTTATCACTGCTTATCATGCTTTTTTGCTTCTTTTCAACAGCACTCCATGTCATGGTGACTTGTGTGATTAATGCTACCCTGACACAGCTTCAAACAATTGCTTTATGTCCCTGGGCAGAGAACCCATTACATGAAATCAGAGAAGAAACAAGGAAGAAGAAGAGATAAAGTATTCAAAATCAAAACACATCTGCAAATTAAAACTTAATAACTGACATGATTTGGTGGCAAAGTTAAAATCTCCCCAAATGTAAGTGTACTATGGTACCAATGTATTTTCTCATCTAAATTAAGAAGATGTATATTTCCACAAATCGTCTCTAGTAGAATGATGAGTTGAAAACTCTTGCAGATGCCTTATCAAATTCAAGGCTTGGCAAATTCTTCCAGACCATTCCAAATTCTTTTTAATCACAGCACCAGCATCATAAAACTCTCGAAGAACCTCTGGGCTCCTGTTCAAAAATATGTTGGCCAGGCCTCTATTTACTCCTTTCCTGGTTTTGTTTCTCTCAAATGGCTGCGTAACATAAATAAAGCTTGGGTGTTCCTATTAGTGAAAGGCTATAGTTCATGGAACTGTATGCTGACAACGCTGGTAAAATCTATTTCTGTTTTGAGTTCAAGATGCATGCTCTCCCCTTACTGCCTTCCAAACTTGCAGCTTCTCCATGTAGCTAGAGGGCAGGCTGTTCCTCAGAAGTCATAGAAACAAATGATTGGGGAGGGGGTTGTTTTTTAAGGTGGTCTTCTGAGCTTCTTTTTTTCAGGTCCTTCAAGAGATGTTGGGCACAAGTCTAGATTCAGTGTCCCTGTGGTGCTTTCTGCTATCCAGAATGGCATCACTCTGAATGCCTTAATGTGTCAGGCTGAAGGCTCACAACAGAAAAAAATTAAGGAGCCATGGTGTCCAGCTTGCAGCATTCATTAAACATCACAGTAGGACATATGTTACTATTACAATTGCCAACATAAGCTATGAACTTTGATTTTTGTGATCCGTTGTCTCCTCGGCCTGTATTTTTTATTATGAATAGTCTGGTTTTTCTCAGGAATGGCTTACTATGATGGTGCCTTCAGATGTCTACAGCACTTCGTATTTCGCAAAAGGCCTAAAAATCATTTTCTGCTTCCTGTTACCATTTGTGAGGTGAGACACAGTTAGTCCCATTTTGCAGATAATGGTATCATGTAACCACCTTGTACATTTGACAAAAAATTAACAATAAGATTTAAGAGCCGAAGTGGCACAGTGGTTAGAGTGCTCAAGGTTGACTCAGCCTTCCATCCTTCCGAGGTGGGTAAAATGAGGACCCAGATTGTTGGGGGAAACATGCTGAGTCTGTAAACCACTTAGAGAGGGCTGTAAAAGCACTATGAAGCGGTATATAAGTCTAAGTGCTATTGCTATTAAGCAGTTAGAAGACTTAAACATTCCCCTCTCCCCCCATCTATGTTCTGCTCTGGACTCTAAACATAATGGAGTAATTGATTAGGATCCCATTCTAATTGCAATCAAGGTTCTCACTTGGACCTATTAATGTCCTAATCATTGGGCAATGACAAAGTTTGGATATCAGCCCCCTCCCAATGCTTTAGCTCTAGACTTAAACCACTTTTTTATGAATGGACATCTTTAGATTTAGGCCTTTGCTTCAAAAGAAGATTTAGAATGGAAATTACCAGCTGAAGCAATGGTGCAGTTGATAGTTAGACTAGCAGGATAGCAAATATTAGTACTGCAAACTGAGAACTAATTTTAATTTTAGCTTTAATTTTATTTAATAAGTACATTTTGTCATGATTAATGAGCGGGTGCTTCTCACAACATTTACTCACCCTTATACTTCAAGTTTTAATTTCAAAATGGATTCTGAACTTTCAGCTTTACCTAATCAAGTTCAAGAGGTCCTTATTAGTCTGAAATCATATCCTCTTTCTGCCTATGTAGTCCTCAAATGGCCATGGACAGATTGCAGTCTTTTGGCTTCATTGCCTACTTTTGGCACGAAAATGGAAGATGACTAACTGTGGGGCAGGGGTGCTGGTAGAGGAAAGATATGCAGTTGAATGCAATTAAAGCCCAGTCCTGATTTACATGCACTGTAAATATTGTGGGGCTTTGATCAGTTGTGATGGTTGCCATCTTTATTTTTGCAGAGCACACTTTTGCAGGCTCTCCTAACTAGCAGGCAGCTTTGACCCAATCCTGCCTGCTTGTGCTCACTCAGGAACAGGTACCTAGGGAGACAGATTAACTCATCTGCTTGTGTCTAAAGACCTCCAATGCTTACGTGCAGATTAGGTATGGATGACCTGACAATTTCTGTTCTCGCATATTTGAATTGTGTATCTATTTTTCTCTCTTTCTGGTTGACAAAGGCACACACACACACCAACCATTGTATTTTCCAATGAGGTACTGTTAAAAAGAGATGATAAGCCTTCTTCAGCATTACCAAACTCCTTGAATATAGAGCAATTCAAATCCAGGCTTTTAAAATCTAGTGTTCAAACCCATTATTTCAGTGAATGAACTTTCCAGCATTGATTTCTCCCACAGATTATTCTTTTTAAAAAATGGAACTGCTTTTTGTCTTTTTTTTTTTTTTTTTGTGGGGGTGGGTGGGTGGGTGTAACCATTTAGGGTAAAATGATGTTAAATTTATCTTAAATTAAATTTAAGGGGAAAAAAATCTTCCAATTCTGCCTGTCCTTCCAACACACAAAATTAGGGATGGGGAGGTGAAACTCCTATTTATATATTGGGATTTATAACCTTACCATTGTCATCCAAAATCCTGTCTCCTAAATTGGCCAATTCAAGTAGGAGGAAATAGTCTTACAGGTAACTAAGCCCCAAGCCAAATCAAATCAGCACTTTGAATTTCACCTGGAAGCTTACTGGCCACCAAATCTAGGGCTGAAAGCACATGGTAATGTGGTTTTGGCAAGTAACACTTATCAGTGAATGACTGACTTCATTTTTCATTAACTACACTTGTAGTATAGTCTTCAAAGGTAGCTCCAGTACTGTAACCAAGAATTGATGAGGTCATTGTAGTAGGATCTTTGCAATCCAGGTAAGGTCCCAGTTAGTGGCACCATGCAAATTTTAAAGATGGGAGATAGGAGAAACATAGATTCTGGATACCCCATATATGTAGAAACTCACAGTTTACTTCTCCCCCTCAAAGGCCATCAACTAGAATCTCCTACTCACTTGTGGAAGACAACTTTCAAGCAGTGTCTTTAAAAAAGAATAATAGAAGAGAAAATACTTGCCAAGATAGGATAAATAAAACTGAATGTGAAGACAAAGACCTCCTAATGCCAAAAAGTTCAATGCATAAAAACTTGATGACCTTCTTACGATGCTTTATTATGAGTGGATAACTTTTAGTGGTCAGGATTTTGGATGACAATGTTAAGGTTCAGGAATCCACCCCAAATATAACTAGGGTTTTTTGTCCACCTCCCAATCCCTAGTTTTGTGTGTTGGAAAGAGAGAACAGGAAGATGTTTTTTTTCCTTAAATTTTCTTTTTTTTGAAAAAAAAAGTTAACTGCTTTCATTTAACCCTAAATGGTAAAAATTGTTGTTTTGCAGAGGTTTAAGTCAAAGATGGAGGATTTCTTGTGGCCTTAAGACAAGAGGCTGTCAACCTGTTTTGAGACAAATACTACTTGTCCTAAAGCAGCAAATGTTTCATTTCCATCTGTGAACGTAGTAGGATGTAGTTTGGTCCATGCAGTCGTACTGTCCTAGGATTACATTATCATTCCCATTTTGCAGCAGGAGTTTTCAAAAAGCTTGCTGACCCTCAGAGGTGGCTGGGTGGGAAAGAATTTTGAGTTTCAGGAAAACCCTTTTGTTTTGCCTAATCACAATTTCCACCTAGACTGAAAGTTTGTCCCTGTATAAAATGAGTTGGCTCAGAGTCTCAGTGGCATTTTTTTTCTAAATCAATTGACTAATCAGAAAATAGAATAATCGCTCTTGGGTGAAAAGAAATCCCAAATTAAAAGGGACTCTCTCTCTCTGTGATTCTGGTGCTTTAATTGAAACGTTGTCAAATTGCATACTTTTTTGATGGCATAAAAGATGCGGTGTGAAGTTTATTTCTACATCGTTGTGTCTGTATGTGCTGATCCGAGAACCAGATTTTTAATGGAGTCGTGTCTCTGTTTCAATATTAAAGAGTGAGCCGGGTGAGTACATTTAACTCTACGTGTAATTGAAAACATCTCCACTGGAACTCATTTACCAAAAGAACGAGTGTATAAAGGTCTGGGATAAATCAACAAGTAAATAATAACTTTGACACCAGCAGAATCTGCCAGTCCTTCTAGCATTCTTCAATAAAAGAGCACTAAACTCATGTATAAAATAAGCTTGCGTAATGCTAAAGTACTTTTTGAAGTGCTGGCCAGGCATTACACAGCAGGCATGTCAGTAGGAGCCAGGTGTTAGATTTCTCCATAGGCTTAAGCCAAAATGGTCCTTGGAAGGCAATGCCCAGCTAACAAGAGATGGGATCTACCCTCCTGTGTCATCGCCAACATAGTCAATGAGCCTATTATAGAGAATTTGGAGGTCATTACAGGTATCAGGAAAGGAGGGAAAGCATTAAAACTAGATGTCTATGGAGATCCTCAGTTATCAAGGTCATGGTTGTCCCAAAGCTGCTTTTTCAAGAAGCAACTGGACTTTCTGGTTTTTCTTTGAAGACATTTTGCTTCTCATCCAGGAAGCTTCTTGGACGAGAAGCGAAACATCTTGAAATTCAATGGTGATTCAATGGTGAAAAAAATAAGGTTCTACATTTAGGCAAGAAAAACAAAATGCACAGGTACAGTATATGTGGTACCTTGCTTAATAGCAGTAACTGTGAGAGGGATCTTGGAGTCCTAATGGACAACCAATTAAATATGAGCCAGCAGTGTGCAGCAGCTGCCAGAAAAGCCAACACAGTTCTCGGCTGCATAAACAGAGGGATAGAATCAAGATCATGTGAAGTGTTAATACCACTTTATAATGCCTTGGTAAGGCCACACTTGGAATCCTGCATCCAGTTTTGGTCACCACGATGTAAAAAAGATGTGGAGACTCTAGAAAGAGTGCAGAGAAGAGTGACAAAGTTGATTAGGAAACTGGAGGCTAAAACATATGAAGAATGGTTGCAGGAACTGGGTATGTCTAGAACTAGAGGTGACATGATAGCAGTGTTCCAATATCTCAGGGGCTGCCACAAAGAAGAGGGAATCAAACCACCTGAGGGTAGTACGAGAAGCAATGGGTGGAAACTAATCAAGGAGAGAAGCAACTTAGAAGTAAGGAGAAATTTCCTGACAGTTAGAACAATTAATCAGTGGAACAACTTGCCTCCAGAAGTTGTGAATGCTCCAAAACTGGAAGTTTTTAAGAAGAGACTGGATAACCATTTGTCTGAAGTGGTGTACGGTATCCTGCCTAAGCAGGGGGTTGGTCTAGAAGACCTCCAAGGTCCTTTCCAACTCTGTTCTTCTATTGTAATACCTTTGGGACATTAAAACTGGAGCAGCTAAAGAGGGCTTTAAGCTTTTCCTATGTGAGCTGGGGATGTCAAGAGCACACACCCTCCAGATATGGTGAGCAGGACATTTTCATACCACAGTTAGTAGGACATGAAGACTCACCCTTAATTTTGGAGGCAGGGTATCTTAGTGCACTTCAGGTAGTCCTCGACTTACGACCGCAATTGAGCTTAAAATTTCTGTTGCTAAGTGAGACATTTGTTACGTGAATTTTGTCCCCTTTTATGACTTTTCTTGCCATGGTTGTTAAATGAATCATTGCAGTTCTTAAGTTAGGAGCATGGTTATGAAGTAAATCCGTGAGTCAGTTGCCAAGCATCTGACGTTTTGATCACATGGCCATGGGGATGCCGCAATGGATGTAAGGGTGAAAAACAGTCACAAGCAGGAGTGAAATCCAACAGGTTCTGACAAGTTCTGGAGAACCGGTAGCGGAAATTTTGAGTAGTTCAAAGAACTGGCAATTACCACCTCTGGCTGGCCCCAGAGTGGGGTGGGAATGGGGATTTTGCAGTATCCTTCCCCTGGAGTGGGGAGGGAATGCGGATTTTGCGATATCCTCCCCCCAGGAATGAAGTGGGAATGGAGATTTTGCAGTAACCTTCCCCTGGAGTGCGGTGGGAATGGAGGTTTTGCAGTATCCTTCCCCTGCCAGGGGAAATCGATGAAGAATTTAAAAGATTCATCACCCATTCCCAAAAGTTCTCAGGGCTGACCGCCATTGTGTCTGTTTCAGACAGATGTTTTAAGACAGATTCTGCAGAACGCATTATGGTAATTGCAGAAATTTCCCCTAGCCTTCAGACTTTGTTGTCATCATTTAGTCATCTGTCTATAGTTATCCCTTTTTTCCTGTTTGCGGTAATCATCCACGTAGGCAGAGAAATCCTGAAATCAGTCCAGGCTGGAAAGATCTAGAAAGATCTCTAGAAAGCAGCAGAGATAGCACTGTATTTCTTGGATGTGGTTGGGGGGGGGGGTGTCTGGATTATTGCAACCCAGATGTGGTATCCCTACCATACTCCCCACCTGAATGTCAATAAACAAACCAATCTGAAATTTCAGAGCTTGAAAATATGAAAAAGAAAAAAAAATATGAAAGAAATTCTATGACTTGATTTGCTAGCAGTCTTCCAGTGTCACAGAGAAGAGGACTTAATTTATTCTCCAAAGCACCTGAGGGCAGGACAGGAAGCAATGGATGGAAACTAATCAAGGAGAGAACTAAGGAGAAATTCCCTAACAGTGAGAATATGGAACAACTTCAACGGAACAACTTTCATCCAGAAGTTGTGTGTGCTGTGATGCTGGAAGTTTTCAAAAAGAAACTGAACAGCCATCTGTCCAGAATGATATAGGACCTTGATGGCTCAGTGCCCTCTCTGATGACACGTGAGCCATTGCCCCAGTTCAGCTCTGTCATGCATGCGTGCATCCCTCCTGCCAGCCAGCTGGTCTTTGGGTCTCTGCTGCACATGCGTGGGGGCCATGCATGAATGCACGGGGAGCAGGGCACATACGGGGGGTATGTGCGCATGCATGGGGGGGTGCTGCATGTGGGGACTGCATGCGCATGCACAGGGTGGGGTGCATGCAGGGGTGCATGCACATGTGTGTGGGGCGGCATGCATGGGGGTTGTTGCATGCATTGCATTGTGTGAGTTCGGGCGCACATTTCACGCATTTGCACACATGCGCTTTGGGCACTCAGTCCGGAAAAGATTAGCCATCACTGCTATAGGATCTTAAGCCATGGGCAGGAGGGGCAGAAAACCTCTAAGATCCCTTCCAATTCTATTATTCTATGTTCTATAGTTTTATATTTAGGAAAAGGAATTTTTCTCCTGTTTATATTCAGGTGTGACAGATTACTTGCAAGACCTTTCTTAGTAAAAAGTAAAGAAGGAAATGGCAATAGCATAGACTGTCAGGAAGACAAGGTAAAATGGTGCTACACATTAATTTCCTGAATTACCTCTATGAATGCAGTTATATATAGTCCTCAGTTAACAATGGTAATTGGGACCAGAATTTCCATCCCTAAGTGACATGGTCATAAAACATGATGTCACATGTCTATGTAGTTTAGGGACAGCAGTTCCAGCACATCCAGATTGCCAACATTAAGCGATAGCATGGTCATTAAGTGAGGACTTTATGAGGTCACCATTTGTGATCTCCTGCCGGCTTCTAAATTCTTTGCTGGTAAGAAGCTGGCAAAGAAGGTCTCAAGTTGTAACCATGCGATTGTGGGACACTGTGATGTGAGCACTGAGTAGCCAAATCCCAATCACATAATTGGAGGACACTGTTACAGCTGAAATTCTGAGGACCAGTCACAAGCACCACTCATTCAGTGCCATGGCAAATTTAAACGGTCACTGAATAAGTAGGTCACTGAATCATGAGGACCACCTGTAATCCAAGTTTCACGCCAAAAGCAGGTTTTTTTTATTGTTATAAAACTTAGGAATATATTGTCAATTCTGGACAACATTGGCAGTCCAACGTGCCACTAGGAAAATAAATTGAAAACGTGTGCACTGATACGGGCACACTCATAACCACTGCTGTGGCAAGTAGAGTTGTAAGGAAGGCAGACTCAGGAGACCAGGGCAGGTAGATGGAAACTGCAGTCATGATCTGCTTGCTATTTCTTTGCCACAAAGCATGAATGGAAATGAATGCTGTCTGGATTTCAGAGACTTCAAAGAAACGAAGGAGGTGCACATCTGGATACTGTCCATAAATTGTTTAGAAGGGCAGCAAGAACTCCTAGGCTGAGAAAAACACTCTAAAACACCACACCAATGAAACCTGTCAGAGAAGAGAATGGCACTCGCAAAAGACACAGGTTTATTATCATCCAAGGAACAAGATCACAAGTTCTCTGCCCACACCTTTCTCGGTGAACCCTTCCAACAAACACCTACTTGTAAAGATGTGGGTAACTGATAAAGACACAATTTGGTGTAGTAGTTAAGGCATTCGGCTGAAAACCAGGAAACTCTTGAGTTCTAGGACCACCTAAGGCACAAAGCCAGCTGGGTGACCTTGAACCAGCTATTCTCCCTCAACCCTAGAAAGCCAACAATGGCAAGCCACTTCTCTGTTGAAAGAGCATTAGCTACTTTAATAAGGACAGTGGAAGTACTCGCTGCTCATTAAAATGAAATAATGTGGCCAGACACAAACTGTGTCCATCAGAGATCAAATAAAAAGTTTTTAATGGCATCATTTTGGCCTGTTAGATGGGTGAAAGATGTAGAGGCCTTGGTGCCCTCTGAATTTGGTTGTTTGCTTGCAGATGTTTTTTTTACCCAAGTGAGTAACATCATCAGTGCTAGAAGAGAGTGGAGTTTGCTCTTTATTTATATAAAAGTCATGTGCCCTGTCAGCATTGGTGGGAGTGTTGTTTTCTTTTTTGATAGGTCCTTGATTGGTCTGTTGTTGCATAGAAACAACAGAGAAAACTGTGAGGAATTGTCCAGGCAGGCACCAGGTGTTAGCATTGACTTGAAGTGTGTGCGCGTGTACATATGCACACATGCATGTATGTGCATGTACACACACACACACACACACACAAACAAGTAACTAACCCAGAGAAAAGGATCCAGGAAAACATCCATTTATCCATGAAGTTCTTGAAAGTTAAGTTTCTCCGAGGCTCACTTTCAGATATTTAGGCTATTGTAGGTAAGATTTTTAACAGCGCCTTCCACACATTGCATCTCTCCATCAGGGGGCAGTGGAGCCTCATGGGAACTCCAGGTTGGGCAATTTCAGTTTTTCGGTCTTTGAGGTCTTGTCATGCTCTATATAAACAAGTTACGTTGGAGTGTTTAGGTTATAAATTACGTCCATGCAGGCTTGCCTTGAGAAGAATGTAAACACTGCACTGTGGTCGCAGCGTTCTCTGAAACTGACTTTATAATGTACAGCAGGCCTCCGAGAAGCCCATGAAGTGTTGTGCTTGAACGTAAATAGGGAGAATTTTTTTTAAAAAATGCACAAATTCTCTCCCTGTTTTATTGTTTGGAAATGCAAGATTGGGAGTACTCTTATTAAATAGTAAACTCCTGGGTGGTGGATTTTTTTTTTCTTGTTAGGGCAAATTGCTCCGTTTTTATTAAACACAAGAGAAGCCTGGATGAAATCAAAAGATGGGGGGAAGCTTGGAGAGTACAGGGCAGGAAACTCACCCCAATTCAAGCCTAAACCTCTTTTATTCAATAATTTTGGATTTGAACGTTCTCATCTGTGAATCTACTGATGGCATATCTTTCTGTTGCAGATCAAGATGTCGCCTTTTTAAAAATCTAATCAATTAAGCACCAATTCCCATCAAGCAGCAGAACTTGTTTTAACTTCCTGAAAAAGGGTTTGGCTGAAATTCACATCTAGCCTCAATCACACCAGGTTTGGTGGATGTTTTATTCTCAGGCCTGCTATGGAGGCCTGGGAATAAATTTCAATGGGGTTCAATTTTCTGGGAGTGTAAAACACATGGGAATGAGGAGATTATGTGGAGAACAACTTGAATTATCTCCAACCAGACTGATCTCAGTTGTGGCTCCAAACATCTTAAGGTATGGTAAGACCTTCACATTCTTTTCCTTTCTCCTATGGAATTATCCTGCATTTGAATTTAAAGAGGAGCTTGGGCTACCGAAAGTGGGACTTACTTCTAAATCCAGATGTTACACCAGAACTTAATGGTTTTGGAAGATCAGGCCAGCCAGTGTGATCCAAGCTAGTCCTGGTGCCCTCCAGACAGTGGTGGGATTCAAGTAATTTAACAACCGGTTCTCTGCCCTAATGATTTCTTCCAACAACCAGTTTGCCAAACTACTCAGAAAGTTAACAACCAGTTCTCCCGAAGTGGTGCAAACTGGGTGAATCCCACCACTGCCTCCAGATGTATGGAGTTGAAGGCCCAGATTTCTTAGCAGTGGCAATCCTGGGCTGAGGATTCTGGGAGTTGAAGTATCTGCATGGGATGCCCAACTGGAAATGTATGCCTACCAGGAGGAGGTCAAAGTTGTTGATTACAATCAGGCAGCCCAGTTCAGTTTTAGTAATAAATCCTATGGTTTTCAATACACTTCAGCTCTGGAGTGGCAGCACCCAATACATTTGTCCTGGCTGGCTCATACCATCTAAATTTAGCATGGGGGCATTTAAGGCCGAGCCCTGCCTGTTGTGTGCTTTCTAAATTGCTACAGGATTGAATGGGTTGAATAAGGGATGTAGTAGTGGCAAATATATAAGTGACATAATAATATTATGACATAATATTATGTATACATACATAATATGACACAATAATATTATGTCACTTATTATAAAATTATGAATATTATAATATTCATACTATGTTATTATATCATTATATTAATATTATTACTGAATAAGTGACATTGAGCTTGTTGATCAGAAAGTTCGGCAGTTCCGTGGTTTGAATCCCTAGTACAGGTCTCCTGCGTGAGCAGGGGGTTGGACTAGACGACCTCCAAGGTCCCTTCCAACTCTGTTACTGTTAAGATAGGTATGGTCCTCTAATTTGCCTCAAGCTTTCACCAGCTGTTCTGGGAGCCATCAAAACTCAAATTTGTAAGGAAGTTCCAGGCCCCCGTTTCTGCTCCCATCAACATAGGCAGGCTCAGGGTTGTCCACAGGAACGTTTAAAAAAAAGTCAAGATGGCGGTGCCCATAAAAAGCTGAAGGAGCTTGGAGCGCACTGTCGGGATCGCCATTTTGTTTTTGTTTTTTAAAGCTACGCCCAGAGGATATCTCGATAAGACTAATTCCTAATTATTCCAGATGGACCTATAAATCCGGCTTTTCGAATCTGCCCCTCTTGGAACTGGTGGGCTACGATCCTCATCGCTTTGGGATTAAAGGAAATTGTAGCCCAGCGCATTCTGGAGAGCGCCAGGTTGGGGGAAAGCGGCGATGTAGATCAATGCTGTAAATTGGACAAGGGGCTCGACTGCCCTTGACTAACAAATGACCAGAAAGTGTTCTGGGCAGAATGGAGCAAGCCTGTTTGGACCTGAGTCGATTTCTAAGGTTATTCAGATTTTCTCCCGCATAATATTCGTGCAATGCTCCTAGAAGCACGAAGCCGAAAACACCAGCCTGAAGATGACGTCACCAAGACACTTCCAATTTTACGCGGGAGAAAACCCGAATAACCAAAGACAGACAGACACAGACACACACAGACACACACACACACACAGAGAGAGGGAGACCGGGTGCCTGGTTGGGAAGATTACTCTGTCTCTTCTGGGGAGATTTTCTAATCCTCGGAAATAAATCTTTTTTTTTCCTCCGTAGGAAGAGTATACAATTTCGGAGCAATAGCCTTATCCGACCCGCTGCTCTCCAAAGATGCTAGGACACCTCCCCATCATCCCCAGCTAATCTAGAGGCGACGCCTGTGACGTTTGTAAAGCCACCATTTGCTCAGTTCTAAACATGCATTGTGAATTCCAAGTTCTCTCCCAGTTAAAGGTTTTGGGTATCCTGAATAAACTGTAAACTCAATAGAGAATCCGAGTATTTGCCCTGCCTGGTCTCGGATCTCCGCCTGAAGCTGGAAAGAAGAAGAAGAAGAGATGGTCCCTGTGGCCGGAAGAAAGTCTCGTTCGGGTTGAAACCTCCAAGTTTACCAGTCACTTCCCCGCCTTCCACCCAAAGTGAAGCCTACCAAACCTGCGCAAAGCCGGCCTCTCCCCCTTTGAGCAAGGAAGGCAATGGCTTCCCCCGCCATTGCTCCCGTTTTCTTATAAGCATTAAACGTGGACCCTTCCTAATATAAAGGGGAGGCGTATACATGCCAAAGGGAAAGGAGAACTAAGCTTGTGTCACATACATTTTATTGGAGGGGGGAAAATGCCCACCCCGAGAACTTTGTACAGCACAAACTTCTGACAAACCAACAAACGTTATACATAAGTGCAAATTATACTCTCTGGTTGAAAAGCGATAGTGTGCGAGTATACACGAAATTTATTTCAATTCCTTTTTTCTCAAAAAAAACAAACAAAAAAACCCCCAACAAACAAAAACAAAACGTCAGCAAACTGTGATATAAACGCTGAAGGGGAAGGGGAAAAAATTAGAAATAAACTAACCCCGAAGTGGTAACGTGTCAGTTATCTGAAAACTTAAGCCGAGTTAACCGGATTTGGAAATTGGGAGATGCCGGTGGAAATCCTCGCGTCCCACCCCCATCCCTACCCCACTCCGCCAGAAATCAGTGGTGCTTCATCGTGCTGGTCGATGCCAACGGACTCCCTTAAGAGGCACACTGGAAAAATAAGGCATTTCATGCAAATCAAGAAAGAAAGAAAAAAAGAAAAAAGCCTTGACCAAAGCAACGACCAAAGTTTTCCTGCACTAAAAAAATACTTTCGTTTTCGTTTCCGCCCCCTCCCAACTGTGTATATCCTCTAAGACAAGAATGCCCGGCCTCTCTTCCTGAAATCTTCTTACAGAGGAAAGGAACTTTTCAATGAAGACCCTAAAACACCAGAGACGCCTGCCAGCCAGCGTTGGGCCGAATGACTTGTGCTGTAATGAAGGACTGTTTACAATCGCCTCGGCGATGGCTTGGCTGCACTCGAAGTCCCCGGTGGCCGATGCCGCAGCTAGAAGTCGTTTCCATTCCTATTTGCCTTTCTCTAAACGCGGACGATTATCAACTAAACGGCCTCGGGGTCCATGCGATGCTAATGAAACGGGAACGCGAAGGACTTCCTTTAGATTACAGACGAAGTCCCGCTCAATCCCTTTTGCTTTAAACGTCATTTTTATTTTATTTTATTTTATTTTTAAAAAGGGAGGGTGTTGTGTAGTGAAAAGAGAGCGACCTCCACACCAACGTGCCTGCTTGCTTGTCCAAAAAAAGATATGTTAACAGGTTGATCCCCAGATTTACTCATCTTTAGACTCATTCCACGAAATTATAAAAGGGGGCTTCCATCTAAAACCTTATCGATTTCAGGAGGCGTGGGTCAAGTCCGAATCCAACCTTTTTAATGTTGCTTTTAAATAAAACTCGTAGATATAAAATTAAACGAAACAAGAGACACGGCGTGCTCCGTTTTTTTGAAAACGCGGGCTAGCAAAAGAAAGAAACAGGGCAGCCTTAGTTACTATGGACCTGCAGAAATCACCACCGCGCAAGCCAGCCTCCTTCACGCACGGAACCCTCTCCGGAGGGCTGAACTACAGCTCCCATCATCTTATAAAATAACAGAGGATGGGAATCGTGACCTAACTTCTCCGGAGGACCTCGGGAGGAGGAAGGCTGCGGAGCCCAAAGAAGGCTCAGGGAGTCCGCAGCCCGATCCTAAGCGGGCATTCGCTTCCTTGGGAGAGAGCATCTCGGAGCTCCTTCGGCCTGGATGTCTTAACTATAACCGCGTACTCGGAATTCGGAGCCCACATCCCCCTCAGGCTGACTCCGAGGAGGAAGCCAGAAGGGAACGGTAGCCCCCCTCCCTCCCTCCGGCGCATTGTAACTGTGAACGTGTCCCTAGTAAGGCAGCGATCCTGTACGGGGTAGGTCCCTCCTGGGAGAGGGCACAGAGGGGTTCGCTGAGGAAGGGATGCCCCCTCCCATGTCTTTCCTCTTCTTGCAAGGCATCAGTCCGGCGGATGAGGCGTTCGCTTCAAAGGACCAGGAAAGGATCAGGGCAAACGGCCCGGCTGGAACGAAGCGTTTGGTTTCGAGCGCGAAGGATCGCGCTGCGCGAGGTCACCAAGAGAAAAGTGCTTGTCTCTGCGCTGGCTTCCTCGTGTAGGGAGCCGTGGGCCGTGCGAGTTATTCCGAGCCCTTCCCTGGCCCTGCTGGAATTTGGAGCGCCTCTGCAGCCTCCCACCGCCCTTCACTTGTGCCCGGCCAGCTGCCGGCTCCTTTTGCTCGGCTTAGGAGTCTGCGTTTACATCACACAGGGCTTGATGTCCTGGCAGACGGTTTGGTGGTGGTGGTGATGGTGGTGGTAATAAGAGCTGCTGGCCGATGGGTGGAAGGACGAGATGCCGTTGAAATTGAGGACGAAATCCTTCCGGTCGCACACCGGGCTGGGGTGGTGCTGGTACCGAGGCAGGCCGACTGCGGAGAGAGAAAAAGAGAGGAGGTCAGTCCAAGGAAAGCTCTGGGGGCAGAGTGGGTGGTGGGTGGGAAGCAGGGAAAACAGGGACAGGTGTCCTGGTGTAAAATGGAGAGATGGAAAGCCACAGGTAAAGGAAAGGAGATTTCTTCCTCTCCTCCCTCCAGGTTTTCACTTTTGGAGAAGGAGCCCAGGAGGAGTTCAAGGGCCACTCAGTGCTCTATGTCGGTCCATGTCTCCCACTAAGTAAAACAACAACAATAACCCTACATTCAAAACTGTATTGGGACCTGAACCAAACCTTTGCCGTTTCCTCCTTTGCTCCTGAACTTCTAATCTCAGAAAGTTCGCATTTGTAATTGTAACAAAACTTTTCCAGCTTGAATGGGGGGGGGGGGGGTGCAGGGTAGTGCCACTAATCACACCCTCAAAAAGTACTGGGGGAGCAACCTTTTCTGATTTCCCTCTAATCGATTTGCGTGTCTGTTTGTGTGTGCTTCTTTGAATCAGGGTTGAATCAGGGTTGACTCTTGGCACCTGCCTGAACAAATCCCTGCAGTTTTCTTGGCAAGATTTTGGCAGCGGTTTGACATTGCTTACTTCTTACGGTGGAGAGTGAGTGACTGGCCCGAGTGTGGTCCAGCTGGCTTTGTGCCTATCTCCCAGTTCTAGGCCAATGCCTGGATAGCTCACCAAACTGGCCACCCCTCTTACCAATAGACCTGTTCATTTTGTATTAGATTTACACTCCTGCCTTCTTTCTGGAGATCAAGTCTGCATATATAGCACTCCTTCCTTCCTTCAGGGTTGTACAACAGCCTTGGGAGATAGGCTGGGCTGAATGAGAGTGACTGGCCCAAAGTCACCCACTGTCCCTTCTGCGCCCAAAGGTGGAGTTGAACCAGAGATTCCCCACTCATTCTTCAACACCTCTTTTGCCTCTGCATCTTCCCTGCTATCTTCCCTGCATCAACCCCTCACTGGTACTGTTTAGACGGGAAATGATTTTGATAGGGGGCAAAAGCTGAGTCCTGAAGTGAATGGAACATTTCTCCTAGCCTTGGCATGGCTGGGCTCGCTGGCTGGCCTGCTCTTCATTACAGTGAAGAGGTCACCAATCAAAAATGTAACCCAACACCTCCAATTTCTTGAATTCCCCCCCTCAGGCCTCCATTTAGCGTTAAGCAGGCTGGCTGGGAGGAGAGTCAAACCAATCAAAGGCCCAATCAATCAACCAATCAGTCAGAGGCATTTGGACTCTGTTTTAATTCAAATAAAATTAAAATTAACTTCATCAAAAGGCGGTGGACTAAACATCCCTTTGTTTTTGTTACTCTCATCACCGGCAAAATCTTCCATGTTTGCAGCTCAAGGTAAAAATAATGAGAGAAATTGAGACCAAACTCCCCCTCCCTTTACTACTAAATTTCACACTGGGAGAGAGGAGGGAGTGGGCTACAAACATACTGTAGTAAGTAATAGTATTTGAGAAGAACACCATCAATGCTTAGGCAGACAACGCTGGTCAGAAGACACAATAGGATGGAGAAGATAAAATGTTTCCATGTTCTACTCCTTCACTCCCCTTCCTTATTTCATTACAGTACCATACAGCTGAAGTTAAATTGATCACAAACATCCATGTAGAAGGATGTTTGATCACAAACATCCATGTAGAAGGTTTTAAAAAGTGCCCAAACTCAAGAAGAGCCATGAAACCTGCAAAAGGGAATCTGAACTTGAGTTGGATCCCTGATTTCCTTGGGCCTTGGGCCAACTCACCATCTGTTTATTCCTAAGAAAGCAATGTGCTTCTTGCTCTGACCTCTTGTGGGAGGAGGCTTCAAGGTTTCTGGAAGGGGTTGTTTGCTTCCTACAACTGAGATAGAGTGCCTGGCCCAAAATCACCCAGCTGGCTTTCATGTCAGACAGGACTAGAACTCAATTTCTCCTAGCATCTAGTCCAACGCCTTTAACCATTACAATACGTGACTTGGCCTTGTTATCTTGGGAATCCATTCCTGAATCATAATTCATGTCTAAATAGATGGCTTGGAATGATCAAACAAGTTCCAATTCCTCTGGAGGGCACCCAGTTGGAGAAGAACCTGCTGAAAGAGCTTTACCTAGTTTTGTTTACCCCCTTGAGTTCAAGTGGGGGAACCCAAGGTAAATTTATATAGGCATTTGATTTCATTCAAATGTTTAAAAAAAAAGGCCGAGGGCATGACAATCGTTATAGTAGTTCTACATTCACATGCCAGGCAAATGGAAAAAGTAGGAGATGTTTTAATGGCTGGGCTGCAACTGGGTGGAATCCTGCTTGCACCCATTCCCTGAATGACTTGGAGCACAGAAGAGGAGTCTGGCTCCTCAAATATCTCCTGGTTCCAGCTGGCTAATTTTAGAGCTCCGACTTCATCCAAAGGAAGTTCCAAGGAAGTTCAGCTGCATACAAACTTCCAGTCCAAATGCAAATCTATGTGCCTTTCCCTTCAAAGTGTGACCTTGTTTCTTATTTCCCACTTGGCCCTTTTAGGTCTGTTTGGCCTGTTTGCAGCCACAAGCCAATGTTAAGCTTTCTGTTGGAAATCTACCAGCTTTAACAATAAAGGATGCTTCCTTCCTTGATTGAAGATGGTGCCCACAGTTCCCTACTGTTTCTCCTCAAATCACCCAATACAGATGTTTACATGGGCTTCAGAGCCACAGGTCAATCCTATTAATGTCTGTTCAGAAGTAAGTCTTATAATGATGACATCAGTAAGGGACTCTCCGATAGAGAGATGAACTGTTTAGATGAACTGTTTCTTTTTTCCCCTGATTTTTTTCACTTATGTACACATGTGTACACACAGGTACCCACAAAGCTGGGTAGGGTGTTTTGTTTCTATGTAGCAATATAGTTTAAAGTTTAAATTGCAATCAAATCAGTTAAGACTCAAATCCTAAAAGAGCAAGATGTTGAAGGGATGCCCTATTTCTTCACCAAAGCTCAATTTGGGTCATTTCAAAGGTTTTTTTCCACCACCACCCCCTCCTCTCGAGATTGGGAGAAAGACAGAATTAGATACTTTAACTTTGGCCTGCAGGAACGGTGAGTGTATTCCATGAAAGACCTGGAAGTTATTTATTTCTTTATGGCCTCCATATCCACTTTTTGGCTGGTCCTAAAGTGAGTTGCAACAAGAAAGGAATAAAAACCAAGCAAACAGCCCAAAATGAAAACAAACTTGGACACCAAGCAGCAGAATCCCCATCAATCATTAAGTCACCATTTGGAAGAAAAGTGCAGGATTCAAAGCGGATTTTCAAGAAACGACCCCATTTCCTTTTAGGGAGATTATTTCAGGTCTAAAGGCCTTATTATAAAAGTAAATAAATCTCTCGTGCATTCAGTTAATCTCTCCTCCTCTCCCCTCAAATCCTGATTTCAAGATAGGCTCCAGTTACCACTTGCGTTAATGGTATTAACAGCAGCAGGATTTTACACGGAGGCTCCCCTGTTTATAACCAGAGCCTCTATACAACCAGGCAGGGTATTCGAGGTCAGTGGAGCTTGGGTGGATTTCCTTCAAGTAACACTAGCATGGGATCTCTTGTGTCCAGAGATCAACTCCTAACAGCCAAGCAGAAGGCTTGGAAAAAGTAAACACAAGGCACAAACAAGTCCTTCTTCTTGATTTTAGCCCTAGGCGTTTGCAGTGTAGATTTCCTTACAGTGAATTTAAGGACCTGCTTGTTCAGCTAAAGGGGCCCATCCACAGGAGCCTCTTCTTGAATCCCGCAGAGAATCATTGGTTTCCATGGGCTTTTTTTTCTTCTTTTTTTCCGGCAGAGACCTGGCAAATGTCCCGAAGATCCCAAGGGTTCCGTGGAGGGGTCGTCTTGCACTTTTTAACCTGTCTTAGTGGAGTCAAAAGGCGACCAGGCTCCCAAAAACAAAAAATGGCAAAGGATGTATTTTGCTAGTTAGGTTGCCTCTTTCCATTTGAGGGTGAAATTCGGCCTTAGTAGAAAGGCAGGATATTTTAGCTGGCCAGACACGTGAATTTCTAGGACATCTTCCAGGCTTTTCTCTAACCAAGGTGTGGTTGGGCATCTGAGCTCCTGGGAACTGGAAAGCACCCTCGACTCTTCGTAATGAGCTAAGGTTTACCAGTAGAAAGGGCCGGAAATGATTTCAATTGAATGGGCTAGAGAGGATCAGATACGTCCTAAGGAAGTAAATCGAGTTTCTGAGAGCTTGAATCCATCCATCCATCCATCCATCCATCCATCCATCCATCCATCCATCCATCCATCCATCCCTATTGTTTGCTGGCCAATCAATACGGGGAAGACCTGAGTTTTGCCCTTATCTTTTCCTTCCAGACATAAAGAGGTTAGAAGAGTCAACTATCATTCTCTCTTTCCTCCAATTAGCTGTGGCTCCCCCAGTGCCAGCGGCTTCAGCTGAGATTTTGCAGCGTTTGGAGAAGGCTATTGATACTCCCCCCCACAAAACCAACAACAACAACAACAAAGGAAACAAAAACAACCCCAAACAAAAATCCCTGTCCCCATTGTTCCAGTGACAAGTTGGGGTCAATTTAGCGATTGAAAATGTTCCTCTCTTCCGCCTCTTCTATATGCTCCAGTTTGGGTCCTCTTTGCTCGGGTCCTTTGTTTTTCGCAGCCTTTCTAGACTCTCAAGGAGGCGGATAAAGTTTTATTTGCAACTCTGATTCAAACAGTTCGGCTTGGATGAAGGGTGTGCCAAAACAAAACAAAGAAAAATCAAACCAAAAAATGCCCGACTCTTTCTTTCTTTCTTTCTTTCTTTCTTTCTTTCTTTCTTTCTTTCTTTCTTTCTTTCTTTCTTTCTTTCTTTCTTTCTTCCTTCCTTCCTTCCTTCCTTCCTTCCTTCCTTCCTTCCTTTCCCTTCTAAAAGCCTCCAGGGGAAAAAAACCCCCAAGATCTCTGGTTCCAATCTTGTTCGGCCTTTCCCCAGAGGCTAACCAGAGAAGTGATGGGTGGACGTGTTACCAATTCGATCGCGTTAAAGAGTGGATGATTTGCTAAGGTTTGAGTGGGCCGGTTTAAAAAAAAAAATCAATTGGGAGAGAAAAGAGAGGCGGTTTTCCCCTAGCCTAGAAAATGACCCACTCGCCTAGATCTCGAGATCTTCTAGCAAGGGCTTGTGGTTGGATGGAGACATCTCCCGTGCGAATTTTCGAGACACCCCCCCCCCCCGAACTGCTCATTTCGATCCCAAACCCAAGACTTTGGAAAGTGGGTGGCTGGGAACCTCTCTTGCCTTCTCCAGGGCAGTAGGCCTTGAGGCTTGGCCATAGTGCCTTCCGTTGCAAACGCCTGGTGTTTACCAAGAGTTCTCCTCTGCAGATCTCCTCGCTTTGGACCCTTCGGAGTGTCCTTTCACCTATGGCTTTGCATAGCCCTGTCAACTCTAAACTCCCAAATCCTGTCCTCTCTTTCAAAGACTCCAGTTTATTGGCTCAATGTGATAGAAAGCCCCGTTGGTTTACATAGGACTTCTTTTCTAAGGAGATTCCACTACGGAATATTGAACGCCGCCGCCTTCAAGAAAAACCATGGAAAAACCCACTTGCCTTTTTGAAAGCACCTTTGGGACACCGTGAGGTTTAGGTATCCAGCCGACAAGAACCACAAAGTTGTGGTTGCCAGCTGTGAAAGAATGATCTGTTGCTTTCTAATTATATTTAGGCATTAGTTGTCTTTAAAAAAAAAAAAGCCAGCTAGGATAATTAAAAGATCACTTCGTCTTGAGAATTACTCAGGTTAAAAAGTTATCCGAATTCGGGCGGAGGGGTGGGAAGATCTTCACATCCTATCTGTTTACTCACAAATGAAGTTCAGGATTCACACCCCAGGTTAAGCAAGATAGATTTCCTCCCTTAAATACGGGAGGAATTTGTGCATACACACATACAAATATACGTTTAAAAATCGGAAATAGGAAACTCTGGGTCCATGGCTTCTTCAGGGACGGAAACAGGGCTTATTTGGGAGGGTCTAAGTGATCTCAAGGAACCCCCTTCTAAGTATGTCTTGAGCGATCGTACTTCACGAAACAGCATTTTCTTAAGCTCGGAGAGCAAACATCGTGAAGGCCAGAGCGGTCACCTCTGAGTAAATACTGAAAATTTACCCTCTCTTTTACCACCTAAGGAACCCAAAGAATAAGCAGCAATTCAGCCTGTGTAAGAAGCCATCAAAAATGCGAAGGTTATCCGGAGTCCCACCGGGCTTGAGGCCGGCTGCGGCGTTGGTTAAACCAAGTTAGGGCTCGGACTACAACTCCGTTTTAAGGAGAGATGTGTAGTCAGGAATTGGTGGGATTATTCTAATTGCAGCCTTTTAACGTCGAAGAAAAAGAGGAGAGATTAGAAATTTTGGTATGGTGGAACGTAAGGAGGGGAAAACAATTGTATTTATTGAGGAGTTGTACTTGACCTACAATTCGGATAGGGGCATTTTGTTTGTCTACTCATTAACGTCAACAACCGAAATTATATTTAGATCTTCAGAACAGAGGCATTAGGAACTGGACGGAAAGAGGCAAAAAGAAAAAAAAAAAGGAATGTTTTCAGGCTCCTGTCTTAAAACCTCATTTCAGTTCTTCCTTATTATTGCCGTTGTTGTTAATAATAATGATGTTATTACAGCAGTTTTAAGAAAGATCATTCAGGGGACGACCGTTTTCAAAGCCCCGGGTAAAGCCCCGAGATGGAGAGGCAGTTGCGGGAAGGTTTCTGCAGCTGATTGACAGCAGGTCACCGAGGAGAGAAACCCAAGGTCGTCTGTATTTGTTACTTGCTGAAATTCCCATAAAATTGAACAAGACCTCACTCTCATCTGGGTTAAGTCAAGCTCCAGTCCCCTTCGGTGTGGTCCAGCCCAGACTGTCTTTGTTTAGTTAACCTCCGAGACCCACGTTTAAAAAGGTTATTTGGAGAACCCATCTCCTCCTCCTCCTGCCCCCTCCTCCTTCCTTCCCAATCCCAGCTCAACATCTTTTACCCATTTCGGAGCCTTATTTTCTCATCTCTCTCTCTCTCTCTTTCTCTCTCCCCCAGACTTTTCAAGGCTTTTTTTTTTAAAAAAGCAACATATCGCGAAGAGACGACCCCTCTCAGTTCCTTCCAGTTATAGAAATAACCTGAGCATCTTCTTTTTTTCTTCTTTTTTCTTTTGCATTTTGGAAGAAAATGCACAAAGCTCGGCTCCTTCTCCCATACCATCTGTAGAACGCGTTGCAATGACCCCCCCTCCCCTCCCCGTTTTTTTCAATTAGCCGGCTATAACACTGAGTATTTTTTAAAAAAATAAGCGTACAAAAGTTACTTTAGAGATTTAAGCGTTTTCTGCCTCTGGCGAAGAGAGAAAGGGTTTGAACCAAGCAAACTCCCACCCACCCACCGACCCCGGGAAAATATACTAAAGCTGAGCGTTATCTACAGGAACACCCAGCCTGGGAGCGTGTAAGGAAGGCTTTTGGTGATTTCAGCGGAGACAGAAACAACACAACCCTGGCCGTTCTTTGCTGGGATGTTACCGATTCCCCAAGAGTCGAGAGTTTAAAAGGCCTACTGCGAAAACGTGCCCAGGATGGCAAAGTTAAACAACAACCCAAACGTAACAGCCACGCCAAGGGACCGACTCATAAGGCCTGAGACTGAATCCTTGATTTATTAACTCCCGGCGTCTCTATCTTTCTCTCCCTGTGCATTCCTCCTTCCTTCCTTCCTTCCTTCCTTCCTTCCTTCCTTCCTTCCTTCCTTCCTTCCTTCCTTCCTTCCTTCCTTCCTTCCTTTTTCTTTCTGCTTCTTTATCCTTAAGGGAATCTCGCGGCCCGTTCTCCTACCCAGGTTTACTGGGAAGAAAACAGCCTCGAATGAGAAGTCATCGGACAGCATTCAATTTCTTTCGGTGTGTTTAAATTTTACCTCGGCCATTCAGCCTTGCCCAAGGACGAAACTGGGGAGCTTTGACACAGTCCCCGGGGGAGGCTAAAAAAAACACCAGGTGCTCCGAACGGCAGCCTCAGAGTTGTACTAATTGTTGGCGCCTTTTCTCTCTGGGTTCTTGAGAGGGTGTGAGTGTGCCAGGAACAGTGGGGAGAACAGCATCTAATAAACACATAATTCTGGATTTTGAGTGTGGAGAAGCTCCTGGAGGCGACCGACCTCCTTATCGTCCAGGGGTGGTTGGGGAACTATGATTTGGCTGGAGGGTGTAACGAGGTAACTAACAACGGAATTCGAGACCGATCTTGAAAATACCAAGATGTTTCGAGGCTAGACCGCAGATGTGTATTCTCTCTTTAACCCAGTTCTACTCTTCTCCCCACCCCGCAACAATCAGCCCATTCCTCTCACCCCATCCCCCTAGAAAGCCTTTTGCTTTCTTACACCAAAGCTGGTGTTTTCTCTGAAAACATCTGTACCGGAGAAGGACCTCCTCGGCTTGTTATCTGACAGCTACAAGTTAACTTGAGCGGGGCGGAGGGATTTTGGGTCTCTCTTCCCCTCTTCAGCAGTCAGGAGAAATTTTGTGATTTGGATTTTTGTTTTCTTTTGTTTAAATCTACCCTAAATTTCACTTTGAGGTGTGAGAAACAATGTAATTCCCCTTGAATATATACACACACACACACATATACACACACAGCCCAATCAGGTCGATTGCTTGTACACAGTATAAATAATCTAGATCAAATACTACACGGCAGCATATACAAATCCAAAATTCCTATCCAACCTCCCGATCTGGCTGCGATTCTGAGGACCGGTAAATTTGCTTAGGATCGCAGCCAAATCATCTCAGATTTCCCCCTCTCCCGCCTCCCCACCCCGAGCCAGGACTCGCTTTTAGAAGCGATTCGCTTCCTTCTCGCTATCCCCTTCAAAAATGCAATTCTCCAATCTATACACGTGAGTAAAAAAACAAACAAAAACACAGCACCCACGACTGCCTAATTTAACTTAAAGCAGCTCCTATTGAAGTGGCAGCCAAGTTAAGCATTCAGAAAATATCCTGCAAAGAACAGATTACAGGTTTATGAAACACTGACTTCAAACTCAGTGTTTCTCAACAGGATTGGACCATCTATAAATTTATTAGATGGCCAGGAAACTACCAAAGGAAAGGGATTTCCAAACGCGATTGCGGTTCCTGCAAGTAAGAGCAGGGAAGGGAAGGGGGGGGGGGCTGTCCTTCTGGGCTCCAGAGGGTGAGACTGATCCCGCGGGGCTGTTCCCATTGCTTAGGGGGCAAGGCAATATTGACTCGCGGATAAATTGTTCCATTGAGTCCTTTCGATTTAGCCAGCTTAGTCTCGGGGCTTCAAAGTATGTGCCTGCCTAGGATTTTGATTTCTGTCCTCCTCCTCCCCACCCCAACCCCCGAGACCCGAATCTGGCTCTGGAAAACCTTCGGGGAGTATTTTCGTTCCAGATTCCCAGGAAAGAGGCCTCAGCCTTTGAAAACGAAGCAACTCGCTTCGGGGCAAGAGGGAAAGAGGAAAGGAGGGAGGGAAGGAGCGGACGGGGTACCTGAGAGGTCTTCCCTGCCGTTTTGGTGCAGGTAGCTCTGCTCCAGCGAATAGGAGGCCATTCCCGAGTGGATGCCGGCAGGGGCGGCGGCGGTAGGCGGCGGCGGCGGTTGTAGGGCCTGTTGTTTGAGATAGGGCGAGGCCGCCGAGGCAGTCCAGTGTCCGGCAGGGCTGCCGTAGGGCGAGTGGCACTCGATGGCGCTGCCCATGGCAGGCGAGGAAGGCACTGGGCTGCTGCTGCTATCCGGCCCGTAATCTGGCCCGTTGGACGGGACCGGGCAACTGGCCATGTACGTGGAGCCCGGGTTAGGCGACATGTGCGGGACGTGATGGGCGTCGTAGGCAGCGCCAGCTTGCATCACGTCCAGAGGGTTGTAGCTGCTGGGGTGGCAGCCCAGAGGCGCGGCCGGGGGCGCCTGGAAGTCGAAGCCCTGCGGGAGGAAGCTCAGCCCGTTGACCATGCGGTGGTACATGGTGGGCTTGAGCGCCTGGCATTTCCTTCGGAAGCCCCGCGGGCGCCGTCGGAAGGAGCCTTCCTCGAACATGAACTCGCTGGCCGGGTCGATGGTCCAGTAGTGGCCCTTGCCCGGCCGGCCCAGCCCTTTGGGGAGCTTGATGAAGCACTCGTTGAGCGAGAGGTTGTGCCGCACCGAGTTCTTCCAGCCTTGGTAGGCGCCGCGGAAGAAAGGGAAGCGGGCCTGCAGGAACTGGTAGATCTCGCTCAGCGTCAGCCGCTTGGAAGGCGAGCTCTGGATGGCCATCACGATCAGCGCGATGTACGAGTAAGGCGGCTTCTCCGGCCGTCGCAGCCCCGAGCTGGCCTTCTTGGGTTTGGATGGCGCGGAGGCGGAAGCGCAGCCGCCGGAGTTGTTGCCTCCGCCGCCGCCGCCGCCGCCGGGGGTTGTAGAGGTGCTGCTGCCGGTGCTGGATGTCTCCAGGGCGGAGGGAGGCAGCGGAGGCGGCGGCTGGTTCATCAAGGCCGGGCTGCGAGGCACCGGGCCCCCGATCTCGGAGCTCATGGAGGCTGCTCCTCCTGGGCCACCTCCTCAGCGGTCTGGCAGCGGCGCCCTGAACATCTCTGCCTCCTCCCTTGCGCAAGTTTTTCACCCGCTCCCGGTCTCACTCGCTCTTTCACACAAGCACAGCGCCCCTTCCCTCCCTCCCTCCCTCCTTCCTCTCCCTCTCCCGTCTGGCCCCCTCCTTCTCTTTCTCCACCACAGCCTCCTCCTCCTCCTCCTCCTCCTCCTCCCCCGGCTCAGGAGCCTTCAGTTCTACCGGGCTCCGCTCTCTGCCCCCTGCCTGGTGGCCTCCTGAAGCCTTTAAAGAAGAGGAAATCCATCAAACCCCTGCACCGCTTTTGCTTAAGGCAGCGCAGCCAAAGAAAATCTGCGGCGGGCTAGCGCCTGGAGAGGAGTGGGGGGGGGGGGGGGATGCGCCGAAGGAAAGGAAAGGGAGGGAAATCCCTTCTCCTTCACCCCTCCCTTTCCCCTTCTTCTCCTGCTCCGCTGAATTTATCCCACAACTCAGGCCCGAAGGGAAGCGGAGAGGAGAGGCGGAGGGCGGGCGGTCTCGGTTCCACTCCAGCTGGCTTCTGTCCACCCCCGCCTCCAGGCCTGCGGGCTCCCCGCGGAGGCTCCAGATCCCTCTGGCTGCCATCTTCTCTACACGCAATTATGCCATCCATCAACTTGCCCTTTAGACAGTTGCCGAGTCTCCCAGCCGCACGCCAAGCATCAGGCTCCCAAGGTAATGCGCTTTGCCATCGCCTTTCCTTTCCCTTCGCTTGGCACGAGGAGGGCCAGCATTTTGCCTTGCCCGAAGGACCGCTCGAAGAATTGACTCGTTTGGCTGGAGACTCCCAGGGGCTGAATTTCGCTTTCCCAAGCGGAAACATTTTGTGCTCCTTTGGGGAATGTCACCACTCCGGTGACCAGCACCTTTTCAGAGGGCAGGAACATACACAGTCTAAGCTGGAGTGGAAGGCACCGGTAATCGGTGGGGCTTCTTCTCATTCTTCCACCTTTAACAAAAAACAAAAACAAACAAAAACAAACAAACAAAAAAAAACCCCTTCACGCTTCTGGACTAGGTGCAGCGTTAGCCCACTTCAGAAGGGAAATGGCAGTGGTCGCTCTTAACTTCAAGCCAGGGGCAGATTGGCGGATGTGTAGCCCCCATTCCTGAAGTGCTGGTGTCTCCTAGGCAGAAATCAATCTGGAAAAGCTTTCACCTGGGGCACAGGGTCCACCTAACTGCAGGTGCACTTAGCATCTGGAGCCAGGGATTCCGAGAATTGAAAGCAGCGAATCTATTCCAAGGTCATGGCAGCGCTTAGAATAGATTCGTTTGTTTAGAAAGGTTGGACAAATTGGGGGGGGGGGGTATCTTTTTGCTTAAACTCCTGCATTCCTTTTCTTTCTTTCGAGACCAGAAACCCTGGACCATTTCTGCTCAACATTTCTTTCCCAAATCACTTTTTCAAAGGCTGTGCACGTGTGCTCACACACACCTGTAGACAGGGTCCAGCCATTATAGGGCAAATCTTTGGAAGGTAAGACCGCTATTTCAATTTCGCAGATAGAAAACGGGTGATTTTGCTCTGAAGTGAAAACGTGATTTAAATCTCTTCCAGAATCCTACATGCCTTCTGTGTTTCTTGTTCCTCTTGCATAAAGCTAATAATAGAAACGGAGCTCCAGTCCTTCTGTTGTTAGCCCTGGACATATTTCTAAGGGAAAGGCATTTCACAAATTATGTTTTTTTTTCCTGCGGAAGATCTACTTGAAAAGATTCTGGGGCATTCCGTTGTCCTGAATCCGATCTACTCAGAATTCCAATTTACAAACATAATCCAATCTGAAGTGACCAGATCATGGTTCCCTCATGTAACGAATCCAAGGATGGATTTGAATTTTAAATCAGGGGTCTCCAACCTTGGCAACTTTACGACTTGTGGACTTCAACTCCCAGAATGCCATCTGCGCTGGCTGAGGAATTCTGGGTGTTGAAGTCCACACATCATAAAGTTGCCAAGGTTGGAGACCCCTGATTTAAATCTTCAGGCCTCCCAGCTTCAAACCAAATTCTCCCTGTTCTGAAGACGGAGCCAAAGCAAAGGAACCCAATCAGGCTTGAACCTGAAGATGAGATCCTAGCACTTGGAGCAACTCAAGTCTGGCTGTTCCAACCCTAGAAGTTAGCATCATGTAGAGTTGAAAGTCTTTGCTTATTTCATCAACTTGGCAACTGATTCAATCATCAAAGCGCTTCTAGGTGGGGAATCAGACTGGGCATTGACCCTGGACTGAGGGAGAGCGAGGCTCCTACCAGCCATGGCAATTTATTGGATAGATAGATAGATAGATAGATAGATAGATAGATAGATAGATAGATAGAAAGATTGATTGATTTCTTTATTGGCCAAGAGTGATTGGGCACACAAGGAATTTGTCTTTGGTGCATATGCTCTCAGTGTACATAAAAAGAAAAGATACATTTCTCAAGAATCATAGGTACAACACTTAACGATAGTCACAAATAAGCAATCGAATCATACTAGGAAACAATCAATATCAATATAAATCGTAAGGATACAAGCAACGAAGTTACAGTCATGCAGTCCTAAGTCATATGTGGGAGAAGATGGGTGATAGGAATGATGAGAAGACTAATAGTAATAGTAATGCAGATGATCTGGAGGCCAGTCATTCTCTTTGACAGGGATGTGGTGAGGAGGATAAAATGACTCTTCGGGTAACCCAAGATAGAAATCTAAACCAATTAATGTCTATGGAGATTCTCAGTCATCCAGGTCATGGTTGCCCAAAGGTGCTTTTTCAATGGTCAACTGGACTTTCTTGTTTTTCTTTGAAGACGTTTCTCCTCTCATCCAAGAAACTTCTTTAGCTCTGACTGGATGGTGGGGAATGGAAGGATTTATTTTCCTTGCAGACAGCTGGTCCTTTGGACAGTCAGAGCCCAAGAAGCTTCTTAGATGAGAAGCGAAACGTCTTCAAAGAAAAACAAGAAAATCCAGTTGCCTCTTGAAAATAAAGTAATGGATAAAGTAATTGGTTGGCTAGTACCTTTGGGTACTAGCCAACCAATATTTCCAGGGTTAGAGGTTCCCAAATGCTGCTCCTTTGATATCGGGACGGAGGGCTCAGAAAAAAAGGGGGTTGGCTCCCCTCTTGGCTTGCTTCCGAGTGAAGTTGCCAACCCCACTCACTCCTCAAGCGAGGGTGCAGGCAGGGACCCTTCGAATGTCCCGCGCCTGCCCACGTGCAGCTGAAGTTGCTCCCGAGGCCAACTGGCTCTCTGGGTGAGCCTTAAGCCTCAGCGTTGGTGGTGGTGCTCCGAGCTGCTCTGGGGGCGCGGGGAAGGGGGCGGGGAAGCCAAGCGAGCTGGTGCTGCTGTTGCCGCTTTCAGACAGTGACCTGGAGGAGCTGAGTGGAAGCAGGCTTTTTCCATCATCGACCCTCCGCCAGGCTTATACCACCCACCGAGCCCAAGTGTCAGTTTACCGTCCTGAGCCGGGTTCCTTTCCCTAAGCTACGCCGGTAATTAGACAAAGTAAAGCTAAATTAACTGAACAGGCGTCGACAGCTTCTTCCAGATCACCGCCCCTTTGTCGCTAGGTAGAAAAAAAGAAAAGAAAAGAGGGGGGGGGGAGTTGTCCTCCGAAAATGGCTTGATTGTACCTAAAAACCAGCTAAGAAAAATACGACGAAGCTCGTATTTTTAGGACGCAACTGAAGGCAGGGAAGGGAGGTTATTGTTCGCGTGCGGATGCGCTCCCGCGTGCCTGTCTGGGTATCCACTTGCTGGGGTGGGGCCCCAGGCGGAATCTCCCACCCCCACCCCGACTCCCACCGGCGCCCTGATCCTGGGAATTATTCTATTTCGAAAGAATTCTGAGTGGGAGGCCACCAAGCCCGTTGAGGAGCAAAGGGTGGCTAGAAATCTCCGGAAAATATCCCCTCCTCTTCCCGTCCCCAATTTTAAACTCGCTCGCTTGTCCCCGGGACTGGACTTCCCGGAGTGGCGTCTCCAGTCGTTCTTTCTTCTTCTTCTTCGGGCGACCTGTTTGCTTGCTTTCAACGGGCCGTTTCCTTGGCAAAAAGGCGCCTCCAGTCCCGGCGAAGGTTCACGAGCAAAGAGGCATTCGGCCCCCAAACGGGCCAGCAAAACCCTTTTCCAGACAATTTATTTTATATACTTACACGAAGGGGTGGGAAGAAAAGTAACGCGGAGCGACCGCCAGTTAAAAGGCTGACTCTGTGTGTGCGGGTGTGTATTTGTTCACACAGTCAGGACGTCTATCAGTTCCTTCGATCTTCGGGCCACCCAGACTTTGCAACATAAATAATCAACGGTCCCTTTCCGTGATTGATTCCACCTTCATTTCTAATCCACTCGCTGTGAACTGAAGTCAAACATTGTAACTCTGAGGACAAAGGCTTTTGTCTCCTCCGCTGCCGGCTAGAGCAGGGGTCTCCAACCTTGGCCACTTTAAGCCTGGAGGACTTCAACTCCCAGAATTCCCCAGCCGGCAAATATCAGAGATTATATTCCCCAGCAAAGCTGGCTGGGGAATTCTGGGAGTTGAAGTCCTCGAGGCTTAAAGTGGCCAAGGTTGGAGACCCCTAGGCTAGAGAATATTTGGCTTCAAAAACCGAGGCGACCAGTAGATGACAGCAAAGGGTTTTTCGTTTGCTCTCTGCTGCCATCAAGCGGTGGCACCGATTTTTTGTCGCTCACATTTGGTAACCCTTAGTATACAGGCAGTTCTTGATTTACCGCAGTTCATTTAGTGACCATTCAATGTGACAACGGCACTGGGGAAAAAAAGGGACTTCTGTCATTTTTTCACACTTATGAGCTTTGCAGCATTCCCCATGGTCATGTGATCAAAATTCAGATGCTTGGCAACTGATTCATGCTTCTGAGGGTTGCAGTGTCCCAAGATCATGGGATCCCCTTTTGCGAACTTCTGACAAGCAAAGTCATTGGGGAAGCCACTTCACTTAACAATACTCTTACTAACTTAACAATTTCCGTAATTCACTTAACAACTGTGGCAAGAAAGATCGTAAAATGGGGCAAAAGCCACTTAACAAATGTCTCACTTAACAACGGAAATTTTGGGCTCAATCGTGGTTGAGGACTATCTGTACTTTCCGCATGTGTTAATGGATCTCATCCTTTCTTTCCTTACATTGCAAATAAAATGAATTTATTCTGAGTTGAATCTGGGTATTTTAGCCTTCTCCACAAAGGGATGGGATTAATGTCCTCTGGGCTGGGGCACTTCTCTAACTCCCCCTCACTACCTGCTTCCATACCTCCTGTCACCCATTCACCAAATGGGAAGACCTTCCTATCAGTCTTTTTCCCGACTGGAGGCAAAGAAATCCCCCGCACAACATCAGCCCCGAGAATGGAGAATAGCACCGGAATAGCACCATATGGTGACCTAGATTAATCTAGGTGCAGATAATAAAGGCTTGGTCCTAAATACATCGAGAGTAACAGTGGAAGGAAACCAGTTTAAAAGCAGGTATGGAAATTTATTTTCAGCTAGGAGGATATATTTAGGAAAAATATATCCGTTTTGAGCTCCCTCAAGGACTCAGATGGTTGCTTGGCCTCTTCAGTATATTAACTATTCTTCATTACTTCTAATAGCTGAAAAATGACGGGAAGTAAGATTTTTCTTATTCTTTCTTTATTACGGACCTGGGTATTAACAAGTCTGGGCAGTTTATTCCAATTGAATTTAACCTGGAGGTAAAGAGGTGCCTTCTGAACACTTCTCTGTCAGAAGCACCTTAAACGTAGCCTAGTCGTTTGCCTGGCTACTTAGAAGTAAATTTTACATTGAATTTGGTGGAATTTGTCGTCCGGAATGAGATTAAACCTATCCAGTTTATACACTGGCGGGGAGATATTCTCTTCCCCAGATGTTAATTAAAAAAAAAATCAAAGGGGGTTTAATCCTAGGTCAGTGCCTCTTGGATTGCAGCCGAACAGGTTTACGGCGGATGAGGAAGGAAATAAAGCCAATAAAGCAGAAAGGGCTTGGCTGCGGGAGAAATCCGGATTAAGATCGAGGTACGGTATCCGATGGATTGCCAGCAAATTGCCAGGGTTAGAACGGACGAAAACCCGCAGCCTCCATCACATTTCCATCCGGCTGCGGCCTTTTATTTCCAAATCTGCTGGTTTTACGAGGCAGTCGCAGGATCCGCTTCCTGGATTTCGCAGGAGCCAGGAGTCTCCTCACGGAATAACCCGGGGCTTGCAACATCCATCAACGCCCCCGCCTCCCAGCCGCCAACGACCCTGCTCGTTTGAGCTGTCCCCACGAGCGACCGTGCCAACCCTCCGCCCCCCCACCCCGTCCCCAAACTCTTCCTTTGCGGCTTCGTCACAGGCGCTGGCAAAAGTGAGACCGTCCTCGGCCTCCTTTTTCTGTTTTTGACCACAGGAGCAAGGGTAGAGAGACGTGGGTGGGTGGGGGCCGCGTCTCTACGGAGGGATGAAGTTCAGTTTGTGCACTGAACAGGATTTCGGGTCAGTCAGGGGTTCGAGGGAGCCAGCACTCGGTCCGGTCCAAGTGGTTCGTTTGACCGGAATGGGCGAAAATGAAACTTCGTGGCTGTTTTGCTCGCTCGGATACTGCTTAAACTGGGCAACCCCTGAAGCTGATCTAGGAACTCTCTTGGTTAGTCAGAGTTGCCCCAGAATATGCCCCTTCTCTTCGTTTGACGCTAAATAAAGGGAAACGAAAATACGGAAACTGTCCATCTTGAGTGTTATCCTAGAAGCCTGCCTGCCTGCCTGCCTGCCTGCCTTCCCTTCCTTCCCTTCCCTTCCCTTCCCTTCCCTTCCCTTCCCTTCCCTTCCCTCTCTCCCTTTTTTCCCTTCCCCCCTTTCCCTCATTCGTTCCTCACTTTCTCTCCAAATATATTTACTTCTCCCAACCACTCTCTTCCGATTCCACAGAAAGGAAGCGTTTTTTCAATTAAAATTGAGGCTGAGCTTGTAAACAAACTCCGTTAAGGAGATATCTTCTTCTAAAATAAATATCTCTCTTAAACCCCTGTAAAATCTTTCTTTCTTTCTTTCTTTCTTTCTTTCTTTCTTTCTTTCTTTCTTTCTTTCTTTCTTTCTTTCTTTCTTTCTTTCTTTCTTTCTTTCTTATATGACTACTCTTTCCTGGCTGTCTCAGGACAAATAGAGTTGTTGATCAGAGTCCTCTTTCGTCCTCAGGGGTTTATCGTCAGGAGCTCCATTCGGGAATGAAGCAGGGAAGCGAAGCAGCGCATTCACATCAACGAGACTGGGCCAGATTCGAAGTGGTTGGGAGAAAAGGGCATTTCTGACAAAGAGAAATGCTTGCTTGATATAACCACCGACCTGTGCATTCCCATATAAGCAGTTTCACCTATATCAGACAGGTACGGCCGATGAAGTCAACTCCTCCAGGCTGAAAGAGGTGGACGAATGAAGAAAGGGCAACTACTGATAGGAATGTGGCACTTCGAATTAATTTCAGAGGAAGATAAATGTCAAGGGATCGTCCCGAACTTCCGACCTGGAAGGGGGAAATAATAATGACGATGATGATGATGATGATGATGATGATGATGATGATGATGATGATGGGCTCCGCTTTAGGGGGAAATGAGAGGTCTGGTTGGTAGCATCTTTTTGTACTTACACATTTGATTAAAAGGTATGGGCTTTGCTGAGCGCCTTTTCAGGCAATGTGTTTGTCTGAAAAAGTGCTACCAAATTCCTGATTTTCGGCTTCCATAGACTAGATCTCTTTCTATAGGGTCGGAAGGAAAGTATTCCAGAAATACTGTTTCAATGTGTGATGACTCGATACCTTTCCATGCGGTCATTGAGATGTCGTCGGAAGGTAGAGAAAGGGGAAGCACTCCACCTCCGACGAAGTGAGGAAAGGTGGCCGGGTGAGTGGGAAGGGGAGGGAAAGCGTTTCACGCCACTTTGGGTGCCGCAGTTGCTGCCGGCGATTCTCCGGACTCCTTTGCGCTCCTGCCTCCTTGTTTATTTCGGTAGCCTTTCCGCTTTTTCAAAGGCTGATGACCCACGGCTGCAGCTTTCTTATAACCGGCCGGTCCCTTCCTATGCATGGCACATAGTCCGCCAGATCTCGGTGGGTCTCAACAATTAGTGTGTGTGTGTGTATTATCTGCTTCTTGTCCAGTGCAGGCTGAGGAACTAACTCCTTCTTTGGTATCCTGATTTCGGTTGGCATGATCCCCCACCCCCCGCCGATCGAAAGGTACCCAGAGATGGGATGCGCATGGGAGGTGCAGTTCAAACTGGTCCTGCCACGTGACCCGAGATGATGCGAGGGTGAACCATACTACCCAGTGGTGAAATCCAATTTTTTTCTTTTTAAATTCTGTGGGCATGGCTTGGTGAGCATGGTGTGGCTTGGTGGGAGTGGCAGGGGAAGAATACCGCAAAATCTCCATTCCCACCCCACTCTGGGACCAGCCGGAGGTGGTATTTATCGAACTACTCAAAATTTCCGCTACCGGTTCTCCAGAACCTGTCAGAACCTGCTGGATTTCACCCCTGATGCTATCTCAGCTGGGGGATAAAGCTCGCACCTGGGTCTTTCCCTTACTGGTTGAGGGGAGTCCATGATTAGGTCCTTCAACCCACGGTTTTGTTTACGTAACTGAGCCACGGACTTCACCCTGTTTGCCCAATGTATCAGATCATAAACTAACCAGACAAATAGCTCCAGTACATTAGTCAAGCTGTGTTGGCTTCTCAAGACGGTTGTGTGACCTACATGCATTAAGTCTGCAAAGAGTCACCCGGGGATTCCTGGAAGTTCTTCTCTAATAAGAGAATGTGAGTTCCGTAGAGGTGGGGTGGGAGAATGAATTTTCCCGCAAAGGGCCAGTCTCCAGGCCTCCTTCTGAATGTCCATCTTCCTCTACTAGGTAAAATCTCAAGTGTTTGGTTCTACCCCCCTTTTTGGCACCCCGTATCCCTGAACATGTCCTCCACTGTGCAAGGCCAGGCGGATCTAAGTCCTTGAGAAGAGGTAAGAAATGGCTTCGCTTTAGTTCAGGGATCTCCAACCTTGGCAACTTAAAGGCTTGTGGGCTTCAACTCCCAGAATTCTGGGATTTAAAGTCCACAAGTCTTAAAGTTGCCAAGGTTGGAGACCCCTGCTTTAGTGTGTCTTTGCCTCTCTGCCCCGAAAGCAAAGGTCCTGTCCATAGAAAAAAAGAAAGGAAAATCCTTCTCTTGTGGTCTCTGATCCTCAAAGGAAGAGGGGGAAAATCAAGACGGTTAAAGACAGATGGGAAATGTCAATTTGGTACAGTGGTTATATAATCCGCTAGAAACCGGGAGATCGTGCATTTTAATACTGCCTTAGGCACAAAACTAGCTGGGTAATTTTGGGACCAGTCACTTTCTCTCAGCCCTATAGGAACTAAGCAATGGCAAGCCACTTTTGAAATCTTGCCGAGGAAACTACCACCCCACCTAACACTCCCTGTTAGGTTTTCACAGTGCCAGTATTAGGGGATGGTCGGAGTAGGAATGCAAGCAAGACTGTGGGATTAGGGGTCTTCTTCTATTGCTTTAAGGGTTAGGTCTTCCTCGTGCAAATGTGGGTATCCCCGGAAGCAGGCATTGAGCCCCACAATTGAGTGCCTCGGCTGCTTCTTCCCAGAAAAATAATCAGGTTTTACGATCGCAGTATAGTGATGAGTGCGCCAGAAGCAGTAATGGTGGTCGTACCGATAATACCGGTAGTAGTACCTGTGGATGATGTGGTGTAGTGGTTCCACATTGAAGAAGTTTAGTGAAGGAAGGAAGGAAGGAAGGAAGGAAGGAAGGAAGGAAAGAAAGAAAGAAAGAAAGAAAGAAAGAAAGAAAGAAAGAAAGAAAGAAAGAAAAAGAAAAGACAGACTTTGACTTGATTAAAAAGAGTTGGATCTGCTGGGCAGTGTATTTTAAATATTATTTTTAACAAGCCAATAAACTCAGTCAGGGAGAGAGTCTTGTTTACAAACATCTGAACTTGGACTGTTCTGAGCCTCTTCGCCTGTATGGTCAGAACTCTGATTATTTCAACCCACATGACTGATCCAGTGGGGCTTCTGGAATTCAGCAGCACCTAGGAACTATTTCTTTGTCGAGACAATCCTTGTTATTAACCCGACAGGACGGTGTACATTTCATTCGGAAGTTGCATCTCAAACCAAGTTCCTCGAATCTCAGGATCCCATCGAACGGAACCGATTCGAACTGTCAGATCGAAATCGACCCCCCCCTCCCCCACCGGATCTTTTGGGATTCCGTGGAACCGAGTGCTTTATTGGACGTTGCTATTAAAACGGCTGATGCTTCCATAGCTTGTGTACCGGATCTTTCGTGAGATCAACAATTGCGAGGAAATCCTGCTGATCGGAAGGAAGGACAGACAGAGATAAAATGACAATAACAATCATGGTTTTCTAGGGGCCAAGCAAAACGATGGACAAAATCTTCCAATAGTCGGAATGATTCTCAGATAGCCAGGCAGACATTCAGAAACAAAACAAAACACAACACAACCGAGGGCTGGACTTCTTGGGAGAGTTCCAAAATGGGCAGTCTGGAACTATTTCAGGCAGACAGAAAAGATCGCACAGATTTAAGGAACCAGCGGACAGAACTGGGCCCGCACGTGCAACACAGAATTTAGACAAATACTCCAGGTGAAGGTGGCAGAGAGACAGGCATCTTAAAAACCACCTGGCAACGGTTAAGGATCTTTCTTTATAACCTTCTCTTTTAAAACAACCGGAACGTCAAGAAGCAATCGCCCTTGGGGGAGTCATCATGAAATGAATGTGCCAGAGTATAACTTATAATTGTTTTCGAGGTTCCGCAGCCATCCTGAAAGCGGCGAGCAAAGGAAGGAAAAGAAGGCGCTCGCCATCCGGGAAAACTCCCTCCTCTGTCGAGTGCCGATCCTATTTCACTTCCCAGAGCCTCTTTACACGCTTCGGTCCAACAGAAACCAAGCCCCTCCTCCGCCTCCAAGACTTGGCACCCTCCAGAGATGTTGAACTACAGCTCCCATCTTTCCCAGCCAGCCATTATGGAGGGTATAATAGTCCTTAACCAAATCAAGCGAGAAGACCGTCGTTTTCCCAAAGCGAAAATGTCTTTTCTTTCTTTCTTTCTTTCTTTCTTTCTTTCTTTCTTTCTTTCTTTCTTTCTTTCTTTCTTTCTTTCTTTCTTGCGGTCCTTTCCTTTTTTATAGTGGGACGGTCCCTTTCTCGAGCCGCTGCCTCTCTCAGCCCACCCTCCGGCGACCTTGCAAAAGCTCGCAGTCGTTCCCATTCTTTTCCTGACGCCCTGTTTTCACCCGGGAAACTCCCTCCCCATCCCAACGGCAGTTTTTTGGGTTTCAAGGAAGGAAAGGCCGCTCTGGAATTCAAACCACGGCCAAGAAAGGCAGGCAAAGGACAGAGAGCTGAAAGAGGTGGCTACATTGGCATCTGGGTCTACTTTATTCCCACACACACCCGCTGGTTACATTATTTGGCCCTCGGGCTCCGACATCCACGTGCAAAGTGCTCTGTGTAAAACCGTTGTTCTGTCTGGAATATTAGAATAGGGAGAACTCAATTCGCATCTATAAGTTGTATGCATGTAACTTTTCCTTGAGGAATGTGTTAAGGTATACAGAGCATTAAAGAAAGGGAAAGCAACATCATCTTCTCTTCCAGAGAAGGACTGTAACTATTCTCTGTTGCACATCCTTAAAGAGATGGTTGGAGCGAGTAGGAAAGATCATAATTTACCACTGGGGTTGCATCAGTGGTGAAATCCAAATTTTTAAATTACTGGTTCTGTGGGTGTAGCTTGGTGGGCATGATGTGGCTTGGTGGGCATGGCTTGGTGACCGTGGCAGGGGAAGGATACTGCAAAATTTCCATTCCCACCCCACTCCAGGAGAAGGATACTGCAAAATCCCTATTCCCTCCCCAGTCCTGGGGGAAGGATATTGCAGAATCTCCATTCCCACCCTACTCTGGGGCCAGCCAGAGGTGGTATTTGCTGGTTCTCTGAACTACTCAAAATTTCCGCTACTGGTTCTCTGAACTACTCAAAATTTCCACTACCAGTTTTCCGAACTGCTCAAAATTTCCGCTACCAGTTCTCCAGAACCTGTCAGAACCTGCTGGATTTCACCCCTGTAATATACAGCCCAATCTATTCATAAGCAACTGAGTCAATAGGAACTTATTGAAAGCTAAAGACGAATTTCATCAGGATGAAAGGCCTGGAGGGTCGGGGGGGGGGGGCACATCCACAAGTCACAGGATTCTTGCTATTTCAGGGCCTCCAGTCTCCTTTCAGAAATTTCACAGCCGGGCTTGGGAAGTTCCCCAAAAACCCATTTCATAATGTTTGGATTTTTCACTGTATGCCAAGATGGCTTAGTTATTTTTGGCTAAGGGTGGAGTGAACTCAGCCTTTGGACTCTAAAGGATGATTTATAGTTGGCCAGTTATGTGGCTGCAACTAATTGTGGCTCATTCAGTAAAATCAATTAAACTGTGGCTTAATGTATTGTGCAAATGCAACCCATTTCCACACCCTCTCATAGTGAAAATGCTTTTTGCTAGCAAGGTAAACTTTGCCTGTTCATCTTCAAGTCTCATTATATGTGGTCAGTCTTAGTAATGGATAATACATGCTTAGATCTACTGAAGTAAAAGACACCAGACTCTGGAAAGCTGGCTGGGACCCATACCTTTCCAAATAGCTTAGGCTATATTTTCCTTCTTTTCTCCATGTCTCCAATGACTCTAAGATGATTGCACTTCTATTTTTAGGAAGTGCGTATATCGGAGTGCGACTACGATTTGGCTCAGAAGAGCCTGTCAACCTTACTTTCTAACGGCTTATGGATCCTCCTTAGCATCTTTGACTTAGGTGGATTTTGGGCTTTCCCCCACCTGATTCTAACCACAGCAGAAGCAGACAAGATCTTTCTCTGTTATGTTCCCATAATGTCTTTGTCTCATTCTCAGACCATAACTGTAGCCTTAAATCATCCTTAGCTGTTCCTGTTTTAGGCTCCAAGGCTCTGTTAAAATGCGATTCATCCATTCCTTAGGCAATAGAAAACTTGAATTGCATAACATTTGCAGTGCTTCTGCCAATCTTCATGGTTCTGGTGTGACCTCTTTGCTGGCTGACTACTCCATGTTGCTATTGTGTCGAACAAAGTTACTGGTTAAATTCTCTGGCTTTGCTGCCTTCTCCCTTTTCGAACATCTCTACTGAAACCATCTGCCAATCACAGCACTTGGGACCTTCAGCTGGTCCAAAACACAGCAGCACTGACAGTGATGGACATGTTTCAGTATGCCTACATGACACCCCAGCTTAGTGAGCTGCAATGGTCACCAGTTTGCTTCCTGATGCAGTTCCAGGTGCTACTTATGACCTATAAAGCCTTAGATGTCTTAGGCCCTAGTTACATGAGGGAGCTTTTCCCCCACCCTGTAGGGCAGGCCATCAGGTCTGCTGGGACCCTGGAAGGGTGCCTACTCTCTCACAGTACTTGTCCTCTGGAATGAAGTTCTCCTTAATCCCTGGGCGATTTCTAACCTTGATGGCATTTTAGAAAGCCTTAAAAGCAGGGGTGCTATTCAGCAGGTTCTGACAGGTACTGGAGAACCGGTAGTGGAAATTTTGAGTAGTTCGGAGAACCAGCAAATGCCACCTATGGCTAGTCCCAGAGCGAGGTAGGAATGGAGATTTTGCAATATCCTTTCCCAGGAGCGGGGAGGGAATGGGGATTTTGCAGTATCCTTCCCCTGCCATGCCCATCAAGCCACACCATGCCCACCAAGCCATGCCCACAGAATTGGTAGTAAAAAAATTTGAATTCCACCGCTGCTTAAAAGACTTGGCTCATCTCCCAGGCTCTGGGGTAGGGTGATTGGAGCCCCTTGCTGGCTGTATAGAGTAAGAATGATGAGCTTGATATAGGGAAAGCCAGATTTATTAGTAAAATGATGATTGGGTGGTGGTGGTGGGGAGAAGCTTAACTCCTAACAAGCAGAAAGTATGCATAAGTGGCTCAGCAGATACCTCATAATTCACATGGCTATCAGAAAGGAAGCTGACCCATCACTATTAGACTTGCAGGCTTTTATTATTATATTATTCGTGGTTTGGTATACTGTAGATCAGGGGTGAAATCCAGCAGGTTCTGACAGGTTCTGGAGAACCGGTAGTGGAAATTTTCAGTAGTTCAGAGAACCGGCAAATACCACCTATGGCTAGTCCCAGAGCGAGGTGGGAATGGAGATTTTGCAATATCCTTCCCCCAGGAGTGGGGAGGGAATGGAGATTTTGCAGTATCCTTCCCCTGCCATGCCCACCAAGCCACGCCCACAGAACCGGTAGTTTTAAAAAAATGGATTTCACCACTGGTATGGATGATAATAATTTATGAAGTTTTGTTATTTTTGACTGAATTTGCCATCTTGATTAATGTTTCCTATTTGGATTGTATATTTATTACTCTGTTGCTTTGAACTGACCAGAATCCATTTGGAGGCAGATGATGTCTAAATAGCAATAGCAATAGCACTTAGATTTATATACTGCTTTACAGCCCGCTCTAAGTGGTTTACAGAATCAGCCTATTGCCCCCAACAATCTGGGTCCTCATTTTACCGATCTCAGAAGGATGGAAGGCTGAGTCAACCTTGAGCCTGGTGAGACTCGAACTGCCAAACTGCTGGTAGCCAGCAGGCAGCAGAAGCAGTCTGCAGTTCTAAATTCTAACCACTGTAGTGCACCACTGCGGCTCTTTTAGAATTGAATGAATGAATGAATGAATGAATGAATGAGTGAATGAATGAATGATTTTGACTTACAGGGTTTAACCATCTATGACTGGGATCTCCCCAAGTCCAATTGATTACTCATTTTAAAGCTTATTTTAAGTGCAGGTTTAAAGATCCTTTTCCCATTGCAGCAGTGTCTTCACTTCCAATTATCTCTTTAACTTGGTAGCTGGGTGAGAAGAGCTTGCAATTTCCAGATGTGGCACTCTTCTTCCACCAGAAGCCTCCAAAGTATCACAGATTGTAGATATAGCAAGGCTTGTTGTAAGAAGATGGCAAATCCCATCTTAATCTTATTTGAGTTAAGTGCAAAGCTAGGCAGCCTCACAGATGGGAAGGGAAGGAGATGAAAGAAATCCTGAGAAAACATGTCCTTAAAGAATGATTAGTGAGACATCCTTGAGCCCTTAAAGGCCATTTGTTGTCCTGGCTTGAAGAGCTTTAACTTGGAAAATCAACTGAGTGGTTCAGTGGATACAGACACCTGATAGTATAGGCCCAAAAGAAAAGTTAGCTACTCCCAAACCCTCCGTTGAATTTATTTTGGTAGCATGTGACTTTTTCCATGTAAGAACTCTCATGTAAAAACCATGTAAAATGGAAGTGCCTTAAACATAGTACCCAGCACAATTTTATTGATATTGTTGTGGTCCACCAGCAGCCTGTGGAGCTGGCAGTGGAGTCAGACAGTGAAAAGACTGGGGAGGAACATGGGCCAGTCCTGGAGTCTGGGGAAGGCCTGGACGAGAGCTCTGTGTCAGAGGCAAAGATGGAGCCAGGCCCATCTGGGAGTGATGAGTGGACTCTGGAGCCCCAGAGTCGGACAGCAGAGAGGCAGAGGAACAGGAGGAGCCTGTTCCTAGTGCACGCATGCGCAGAGCTGCCAGAAAGCAACAGCAGCTAAAGCAAAAGGGACGACTTGGGAGTAAAGCCAGGAGATGATTGGCCCCTTCCATAAAACTTAAAAGAGAAACAAAGGCACTTGGGGCCTTTTGCAGGAAAGCAATGTTGCTAATTCTGTTTGCAGTCGACATCTTTTGTTTGTTTCTGAACTTCTTGGGGCTTTGCCAAGTAATGCCTTTGGCAGGATGTCAAAGAAGATAAAGGTTGGTGATTATCCCAAAGGACTTCTTCAGAAGGACTTGTTTTGCAACTAATTGGGACTCAGCTGGGAATGAACGTAATTCTCAGCTGTTACAATAAAATAGGTTTGTTTAGGACTAATTGTGTCTTGTAATGACTCAGTAAGCCTAGGTCACAACAGATATATACTGTGTTTCCCCAAAAATAAGACCCGGTCTTATTTTCTTTTGGGCACCAAAATAAGCAATTTAATTTTTTTGAGTGCCTCCGCTGCAAGGCAGGGGTGATAAAGTTACCCAACATGCACACAGGTTTACCTCAGGGCTCCTGTGGCTGCATGCCTTGAAAACTTCCTGGTGGCAGCAGCACCAACAGCCATGTACAACAGGAGCCCACGTGGCTGCTGGCTCATTTCTTCCGGTGCTACACTGAAGTAGGAGGCCGAGTGACGCAGCCAGCCAGAACACTCCATTCCGATGGAGTAATAAGGGAGACTCGAAGCTTTCTCTGCTTGCAAATGGGATGCTTTGAAATGGAGCATCCTATTTGCAAGCAGATGAAGCTTTGTCTCCATCTGGATGAAAAGTATGTGGCGGAGCCAGCCAGAGGCACAGTCGTGGGGGGTGGGTGGGTAGGCAAGCAATCCCAACATGCCATCCAGTCTGTCCTACTGTCTTCGCCTTGCCCATGGCTACACCAAGCAGGCGCCTGCACGGGGCATTAGGATTGCCTGCCTCCCCCCTCCCCTGTGCCACTGCCTCCACTTGCTACCAGTGTCACCACATAAGTCTCCCACGAGCCTCCAATGAGCCAGGCAGCATGTAACACATCTGCCAGTGAGCTCAGTGTTATATGTATCTGTGCTGTACTCCCACCCACCCCCAGCTTATTTTCAGGGCTTATATTAGGTCCACCCCCCAAAAAATCAGGCTAGGGCTTGTTTTCGGGGTGGGTCTTATTTTGGGGGAAACCCGATATTAAAAATCTTAAGCCATACAGATATCAATGAAGCTTATGTTCAGATAAGTGAAATGTAGAATTTAAGTTCAATTTCAGATGATGGCCAATTTGATTATATTGTAGCCCTAAACCTATTTACTTAGAGGAAACCCATATAGCTTTTAAGTCAATGTAGCTTTAACTGAGGTTGGTTTTTTTTTTTTTAAAAAATAATTATTCTGCTACTTTTTATTTACACAGGCAAAGGATGCCCGAACAAAAGCTCACCCCATCCCCGCCACGTCAAGTTATATTTTCGGAAGGGTTACGTTTCCTTTACAAGGGCAGCTTTATATCCTGACCACTGTAGGGGGTCTATTTTGATGCTCCAGAAAGTTCATATAGAACTATGCAGATTGCAGACTTGAAAAGATTGTTGGGAAAGGTGGGGGAAGCCATCCGTTTGAAGCCACATGCGAATGGGTTGAGAAGTGGGGTGGGGTGGGGGAAGCAGATATCAAATAAAAGCTGCCAGCTCCTAGGATCAGAGCAATTTATGAAATGCATTTTTTTTTAAAAAAATCAGAATGTTGAATAACCGCTGCAGTTCACAGCCTTTGTTTTCGTTTCAGTTCAGATGTTTGTTCCTTGCACTGAAATAACTGTACACTCGCACTTAATAACACTTGTCTGACGAAACATTTCCAATTACTAACATGTAGGTCAAGGTCACTCTTTGTACAAAACTGAATAAACATAACTGGGAGGATATTCACACACTGTTGCATCCGATATGATTTTAAGTTTGACTGAATCTTCTTCAATCCAAGCAATTCTAAAGGTTTGGATTCCAAAGTTAAAAGTTTTTAATCAGTAATAGCAACACTACTCCATAGGGCTTTCCAGCACCCTTTGAGCAGTTTATAAATGTCAGCATATATTACCCCTGATAATCTTGGTCCTCATTTTACTTGGTCCTTGCAAGGATAGAGAGCCAAGTCAACTGAGTAGATAAGACTGAACTCCTGGCTATGGGCAGAGTTTGTTTGCAGTACTGCATTCTAACCACTGCACCACCTAGTAAGTTAATTGTTTTTGCCACCTTCACCTCTCAGATGCTATTTATATCCTCCTTCTGGATCATATGAGAATTTTGAAAATGAAAAGAATGACTTTGCATTGATACCATACCTTTCTTTCAAATAGATTTGGCATGGTGTTGGTTCTTTCTCAAACCTCCCCTGGGTTGTCAAGGCAGCTCATGAAATGATCTATTGCTGAGCCCTTCTAATGGTGATGGTCTCTTGAAGGAGAAGATGGTCTTGCTGACCCTGAAGGAGGCAACGATGTGCCTCCATCTCAAGAGGCTATCACTGGATCCTTTCATTCAGGACAGTAATTGTCCAGTCTCCAATCTTTTGAAGGGTCAGATTTTTGGGGGAAAGTCTATTGAGAAGATACGGGTAATTGGAAAACAATTACTGAAGATCTTGGAGACAGTGATTGCTGTTGCAATTCTATGAGGTAATCTCGAGATACTGGACAGTCCAAGGTGGCGTTGGAGGCTAATCTAATGTTGCAAAACTCTAATCACAATATCCCTCTGCTCCTAGCATGCCACTTATTCACTTCTTCGAAAGAGAGGTCATTGCAACCCCATGGACAATGGAGATATCCCAAATAACGTTTTATGATTGCCTCGAATCAGTGGTGAAATCCAAGGTTTTTTTTACTACCAGTTCTGTGGGTGTGGCTTAGTGGGCATGGCAGGGGAAGGATATTGCAAAATCCACATTCCCACCCCACTCTGGGGCCAGCCAGAGGCGGTATTTGCCGGTTCTCTGTCAATTGAGCAACCCAGAAATCTGTTGATCTCAATCCTTAATGATGTAAAAAACCCCATTGCTGTTTCATTCTGTTCATATGAACTCCTCCTGAACCAGATGATGGTGGTCACTGCAGGTAGATGAATTCAGATTCAAAGAGAACAATTGACTTAGTCACTAAGCCTTAGTGTATGGACAGTGTACTTTTTGCAGTTGTTCACAAGCTTGATTTGAAAATGTGCTAATAATTAGGAGAGATAATCTGAGTCTTCCTCTCCATTTCTCCATTGTTCATGAAAAAAATTCATTTAATTTTGTCTTTTAAATTTTTGAGACCCATAAAGCTGGACAATCTCTGTTCAAAGGTGGTGATGGTGGTGTAGGGTTTAGTTAGCAAAGATTGGATTATTATGTGCTCAGCAAATCCTATCATCTATTATTTTTCTATCTATCTATCTATCTATCATCTATCTATCTATCTATCTATCTATCTATCTATCTATCTATCTTCTAATCATCCATCCATCCATCTTCTATTTATCATCTATCTATCTATCTATCTATCTATCTATCTATCTATCCATCTACCTACCTACCTACCTACGTACCTATCTTCTATCTTCTATCCATCCATCCATCCATCCATCCATCCATCCATCCATCTATCCATCCATCTTCTATTTATCTTCTATCTATCTATCTATCTATCTATCTATCTATCTATCCATCTACCTACCTACCTACCTACCTACCTACCTACCTACCTACCTTCTATCTTCTATCCATCCATCCATCCATCCATCTATCCATCTTCTATTTATCTTCTATCTTCTATCTATCTATCTGTCTGTCTGTCTATCTATCTATCTATCTATCTATCTATCTATCTATCTATCTATCCATTTATCTACCTACCTACCTACCTTCTATCTTCCATCCATCTAATCATCCATCCATCCATCCATCCATCTATTTATCTTCTATCTATCTATCTATCTATCTATCTATCTATCTATCTATCTATCCATCTACCTACCTACCTACCTACCTACCTATCTTCTATCTTCTATCCATCCATCCATCCATCCATCCATCCATCCATCCATCCATCTATCCATCCATCTTCTATTTATCTTCTATCTATCTATCTATCTATCTATCTATCTATCTATCCATCTACCTACCTACCTACCTACCTATCTTCTATCTTCTATCCATCCATCCATCCATCCATCCATCCATCTATCCATCCATCTTCTATTTATCTTCTATCTATCTATCTATCTATCTATCTATCTATCTATCTATCTATCTATTATCTATCCATCTACCTACCTACCTACCTACCTACCTACCTACCTACCTTCTATCTTCTATCCATCCATCCATCCATCCATCTATCTATCCATCCATCTTCTATTTATCTTCTGTCTATCTGTCTATCTATCTATCTATCTATCTATCTATCTATCTATCTATCTAATCTATCCATCTATACCTACCTATCTACCTACCTTCTTCCATCCATCCATCCATCCATCCATCCATCATCTATCCATTTTCTATCTATTTATTATCTATCTATCTATCTATCTATCTATCTATCTATCTATCTATCTATCTATCTATTGTATCTATCTGCAATGGTTGGGTGAAAAATGGTTCTAAGTCACTTTTTCAGCACCTTGTAACTTTGTATTTTACTTTTTTACCGATTTATCAAAATATCAAAATACAAAGAGAAATACAAAAAATAAGAGATTTTTGTATAAGGGGGGGGGGAAGTAACTTTGCAACTTTGAATGGTCTCTAAATGAACTGTTGCAAGACAAGGGCTAACTGTACATACAGATGTTAGGAAGTGTTTTCTCTCCACCCCCCCCCCCCCCAATATTTTATACATTTCTGGCAACACTTTGTAATGCTGCCAAGAAACCTGCTTCGTTGTATCCATGAAGCACCAGGAATTGAGTTTGACCTGAAGATCTGAACTTTGATTAACTTTGAGATTCCTGCGTGGCTGTTGATAACCACTCTCTCAAGCCTCAATGATGCTGCGAATTGGTAACAGAAGAAATGCTTGTGATCCTACCTACTGGGTCGTCCTGAGCCAGGCTAAATCCTTGCATCCCCAAGCCATTCATTCCCCTATCTACCACCTGATAGCACTGCTAACCTATCCCCATTCCTCCTATAGTACCAGGGGTCTTCAAACTTGGCAGCTTTAAGACTTGTGGACTTCAACTCCCAGAATTCTCCAGCCAGCTATGCTGGAGTCTTAAAGTCTTAAAGCTGCCAAGTTTGAAGACCTCTGTCCTATACTGATCTGTCCAATCTCGAGAAAGGTCAGCTGGTGAAGGGCAATCCCAAAGCAAAGGAAGCAAAGCCAAAATCGCAGGTGATATAGGATATTGGAGGACGACCTAGTGATTCATCCCCAGGCATTTCCAAGCGCTTCCCTCTGTAGAGATTCTCATGGCTGTCCTTGTTGCCCCAAAAGTGCTTTTTCAGGAGGCAACTGGACTTGCTGGTTTTTCTTCTTTGGAAGACGTTTCACTTCTCATCCCAGAAGCTTCCTCAGCTTCCCACTATCCTGTCAGAGCTCGTTTCTGGGCTTGCCTTTTTCACAAGAGGGCGCTGTCCTCGCGCGGAAAGCCCGCTGAGCCCCGCCACCTCCACCCTCGGCTGTCCCCGCGTGGACTCCACGGGCTTCTCATTCTCCCCTTCTCTTCGCGCGTCTCTCCCTCGGACCACGCAGACCCAACTTAAACCTTCTGAAGCGGGCGACGGAGACACGCACACACACACAGACACACCAGCCCATTTTTAAGCTTGTACACAAGGGGCAGAGATGTATTGACATCTTTACAGACGCCGTCTTGACGCTTTTGATTAGCTGCATCATCATCATCATCATTTACTTTATTCATTAAACATGAATCTCAGTCAACTCATGAAACTGAACATTCAAAAATGCATCATCATCATCATCATCATCATCATCATCATCATCATCAGGATAGCTCAGCAGACTAATGCATTGTAATTTAACTCCAGCTGTCTGCAATTGCTGTAAGTTCGAATCTCACCAGGCTCAAGGTTGACTCAGCCTTCCATCCTTTCTAAGGTGGGTAAATTGAGGACCCAGTTTGTGGGGGCAATAAGCTGACTTTGTAAAAATATACAAAAGGACGAAGGCTATTGCTTAACGCATTGTAAGCCGCCCTGAGTCTCCGGAGAAGGGTGGCATATTAATCACATTTAAAACAACAACAACAACAACAACAACAAAGGTAAGCTGCCCTGAGTGACTTTGAGAGTGAGATCAAAGTAATGAATAAAATCCCGAGGAAACTCCTGGTTAAGTCGATGGGACTCACTGCTACTTGCTTAGCCACTCAGAAATAAAGTAAACATTGCAAATATCCATAGAAATTGGCTTCCCCTCGGTTATCAAACTATATATATATATATATATATATATATATATATATATATATATATATATATATATATATATATATATAGAGAGAGAGAGAGAGAGAGAGAGAGAGAGAGAGAGAGAGAGAGAGAGAGAGAGAGAGAGAGAGAGAGAGAGAGAGAGAGAGAGAGAGGTGTATTGTATAAAACTACTAGAAATCGGTATTTCTAGGATAAACAGTGGAAGGAGCTATTAGATAACCTGACTGGTCAAGGTAACTCATTTACACGTTTTTGCCTTCAGGGATCGTCACTGCAAAGCAAGAAATCAGATACCTACCGTAGGGCAGATCAGGCTCTCCGGTTTCCGCGGGACTCTGTCTTCACAACGAGCATATCTCGAAACCACTGTTTGCTGTGATCTTGAGGACTAGTTACACGGATCTCTTTTCGGAAATTGTCATTTGACCTTAGACTCTGATCAAGCCCGTGGTGCATTTGCGGGGGAATATAAATAAGGCAGGGCTCTGCGGTTTGCTGGAAATGCTATTGTTTTCCTCGAACAAGCGTTAAAAACCCTCTCCGTTGGATGGCTTTTTTTACTATCTCAAAATAATAAAGAGCAATTGGTACAGCTAAAACCAGAGGGAAGGGGGGGGGGGGGGTCCTGAAAAAATAAAATAAAATAAAACCCGACCTTAGAGCGAATTACTGTTTTCCGCAGGATCCAAATGTACAAAAAAAAAAAAAAAAGTTTGAAAAGTTGTCAGGCGTTCATTCTCCCCTAATTTAAAAACGCGCTTCGTTCAGCTCCATGGGATTTACACTCAAAACGCTTTGGCAGGAATTGAAAACGATGCAGCTGCAGCCCGAAGCACGTTTGTTAAACAATCGACGATCGATCGCCTGTTCCCCAACGGGCAGCTAACTACGGCCCTTACACCGGTGTGGGTCTGGCGTATTGTGAAGGGCTGGAAGTGAGCTATTTCTAATCAGCCTGGGCTGCGAGTTACTCCGCCAAGCGAGGCCTTTCAACCCCGGAAATCACTAGGCACCAGAGGTTTGTCGGTCCAGTTCTTTTGGGGGAAGACCTCTTCCCCTACAGCCACGGCGCTCTCGCGTGGGAATGAAAGACTGGGTGGGCGTCCACCGTAAGGGAAAATCTCTAGAGATTCTCAGTCATCCAGGTCATGGTTGTCCCAAAGGTGCTTTTTTCAAGAGGCAACTGGACTTTGGGTTTTTTTCCCCTTTGAAGACGTTTCGCTTCTCATCCCAGAAGCTTCTTCAGTTCCCCAATAATTTGTCAGAGTTGAAGAAGCTTCTTGGACGAGAAGCATAAGGTTTTCAAAAGGAAAAAAAAACAAGGAAGTCCAGTTGCCTCCTGAAAAAAACACCTTTGGGACACTCACGGTTTTATAATGATTGAATAATGATTGGATTATTTTAATTGGTTTTGTTGTGTTGTTACTGTTTTATTATGGCTGTACACCGCCCTGAGTCCTTCGGGAGAAGGGCGGTATAAAAATGCAATAAAAATAAAAATAAAAATTACAGGAAAATGCACCAGCTTTCACAAATAATTGCTAGCGTTGTACAAAAGATGTAACAAAAGTTATAGATTTTACGATGTAATGGTCACTGCCAAACTGGAACAGGGAGGTGGAGTGGGGCCCCCCCCTCTGTTATTCGCCCGTCCAAGTCGGCAAGGTCTAGTGTTTTTCGGCTGTAAGAGTCTTCTCGGATGCGAAAAATCAGTTTACATCAGGGGTGAAATCCAGCAGGTTCTGACAGGTTCTGGAGAACCGGTAGCGGAAATTTTGACTAGTTCAGAAAACCGGCAAATAGCACCTCTGGCTGGCCACAGAGTGGGGTGGAAATGGAGATTTTGCAGTATCCTTCTCCCAGGAGTGGGGAGGGAATGGAGATTTTGCAGTATCGTTCCCCCTGGAGTAAGGTGGGAATGGAGATTTTGCAGTATCGTTCCCCCAGGAGTGGGGAGGGAATGGAGATTTTGCAGTATCCTTCCCCCTGGAATAAGGTGGGAATGGAGATTTTGCAGTATCCTTCCCCCAGGAATGGGGTGGGAATGGAGATTTTGCAGTATCCTTCCCCTGCCATGCCCACCAAGCCACGCCTACAGAACCAGTAGTAAAAAAAATTTAAGATTTCATCACTGGTTTACATGCGCCACTTTTTGGTTTGAAGTCTGAAAGTTTGAAGTCTTTGGTCTGAAAACAGGAGGCGATGGGGTATCACCCCCCACCCCCTTCTCCTTCTTAGAGAATCCCTTGAATTTTCGGCCAATGGTTTTCGCGATCTGTTCTAGAGAGAATCGGGAAGTTCTCCCTCATTTCATGAACTGAAACGAGGAAACTGAGCCCAAACGGGGAATGTCGATGGAGACATTCAGGTTATCCAGGCCATGGTTCTCCCAAAAATGCTTTTTCAAAAGGCAACTGGACTCTCTTTTTTTTCTCTGAAGACAAACGTCGTCATAGAAAAACCAGGCAGTCCAGTTGCTTCTTGAAAAAAGCACCTTTGGGACACCCAAAGCGGGAAGTTCACCTGTCGTCTGAAGCCACAAAGTGGCTTGTTTGGTTCGGGCTTGCGCCGTGGGGGAACCCGGAGATTTGTGGCTCGTAGGCTGTGCTGGAGAATTTAGCCGATTACCTGCCAACTGTGGTTGAGTCACTAAACCACGGTCAAATAAACGAGGACTAAGCGGGATTCGAGTCCAGTTAAAATAACTTATGATTTTCTCCTTTTGGAATGGCCTCGTCACGGGAGGGTTTGGGTTTTTAAAAATTCACTGGTCTTCCAGTCTTTTGGAAGTGCTTTCCTAAATCTCCTTTTCAATTCGCTTCTTGCACTCTTACTTGATAAGTGAATCTTGCCGGGCACAAGAACGCTTCTGGCTGAGTGAGCAATGCACGCGGGCTTGGGGAGAGATTGGTCTTTTTATCTTTGTGTATTGCAAATCTGTATAATCCCTCTGCTCATTTGTTCTTGTCGTTTTCTTACAGTCACAGCCTGGGATCCGCTCCAAAGTAAGATGCTTTTGATTTCGAAAGAAATGGATCTAATTGAATCGAAGGAGTAGTCCAGATTATTATTTTTGGACTTGACCAACTGGATGGAATAACTGCAATTCCCAACACTTTGAAGAGCTAGAAATTGGAATATTTCTTTGGGAAGGCAGCCTCCTTGCTCAGCTAGGGAAAAGCAAAGTCTGTTTAGATCGGGGTCTCCAACCATGGCAACTTTAAGTCTTGGCAAAGCTGGCTGGGGAATTCTGGGAGTTGAAGTCCGCCAAGGGTTAAAGTCACCATGGTTGGGGACCCCTGATTTAGATTACCCCAAGGAAACCCACGGTCCCTGGTAAAGCTTGGTTAATTTGCACATGCATCCATTTCATTACTTGCAACATCAAGGAGGGACATATCAGGAGGACCCAGATTGTTGGGGGCCAATAGGCTGACTCTGTAAACCGCTTATAGAGAGAGCTGTAAAAGCACTATGAAGCAGTATATACTATATACTATATGCTATTGCTATTTGTATCAAGCAATGAAATATTTAAACTAAATTAAATTAAACATTTCTGTGTTGTGTTATAGATAGCCCTTTCATGTTGCTTCACATCATCTTGATGTATATCAGTCATATCAGTTCAGATATTCAGCTAGTTGCTAGGCAACCAACGTTGAGAATTTTCACTATATACCTTGTGAGAAAAACTGCCAGTCTTGACTGCCTTTCCCTCCCTCCCCCTCCCTCCTTCCCCCACCCTTCCCCTCCCCCTCCGTTCCTCCCCTCTCCCCTCCCTCCTTCTCCCTCCCTCCTTCTCCCTCCCTCCCTCCCCTCCCTCTCTCCCTCCCCCTCTCCCACCTCCCACCCCCTCCCTCCCTCCTTCCCCCTCCTTCCCCCTCCCTCCCTCTTTTTCCACTGTCATCCTTTACATTTCAAAAACTGCAGTGAGAGATTTTATTTATAATCTTTTTGGAATCAAGGTGAGATTTATGCCTATACTTAATTTCTCCCATTAATACTGACTGCATCCTTCTGTAGAGGCAACCACTGTTTTATCATTCATCCCAAAAGAGAATACAAATAGTCCTCATTTAGTGACCACAGTTGGACTGGCAGTCTGGTTCTTAAGCAAAACAGTTGGTCAGTGTTTATGATACTGTTTTAAGGATCCTTTGCTTTATATGCATGTGAAGGTCATAAAGATAAGGACTGGTCATGAGATTACTTTTTCATCAGTGACATCATAACTGCGAATGGTTGTTAAATGAGGCAGTTGCTAAAAGAGGATTACCTGTAATAGTTTTTCAGTTGTATGTATATGTGCAAATATTGAAAAGACTTGGTGATGCTGCCACTTTCGACTGATATATTCACAGAAGAAAGGGATGTAACAATGTAATGTTGTAAAGCAGGGTCCTAATCTGCGGCCTGGCATTGCCAGAGACAGGTCCCCATCTGCGGGATGCAGGCAACACGCAAAACCATGTCCCCCTCTGGTCCACAAAAAAACCTCTCTCCACAGAACTGGTCCCTGGTACCCAACAGGTTTGGGGGGAAGAGGGGGAAACTGTTGTAAAGAATGAAACAAAGAGGGCTCAGGAGTCCTTGACCTAAGAATGTAATTAAGCCCCACCATTACGGTCACAAATTGTGACAGTTGTAAAACAGGTCACCATATGACCGGACCTAATTTTACAACCTTTTTTGGGGCGGTCATTAACAGAACATAGCAATTGTAAAGCAAATTGGGTGACCGTTAAGCGAACCTGTTGTTTGCTACAGGCCTGGTTTTTCCAGAAAGGGAAAATAAATGCTGGTTTACAGGAAAAACCATTGGAAATCGCAGTCACACGACTGCGAGGGAACTGCAAATGGATGTAAATGTGATCCAGTTGCCATGTGCCCAAAATGCAGTCCTGTGGCAGTGGGGGGATGGGGGGCAATGTCAGAATTTATTTATTTATTTATTTATTGGTTCGATTTATATGCCGCCCTTCTCTGGAGACTCAGGGCGGCTTACAATGCGTTAAGCAATAGCTTTCATACTTTTGTATATACCTGCTTAGTAGGGCTTTTGCCCCCCCGCCCAAGCGGTGTTCTTTTTTATACAAAGTCAGCTTATTGCCCCCATAATCTGGAATTTACCTACCTTGGAAGGATGGAAGGCTGAGTCAACCTTGAGCCTGGTGAGATTCGAACTTGCAGTAATTGCAGGCAGCTGGCAACTAAGTGCTATTTAACAGCGCTTTAGTCCACTGCTCCACCAGGCTCCCTTTGAAATATTGAAATATTGAAATCGGGTCTTTAATACCTTTGCGGGCATCCATTGTAACTTTAAATGTTCACTAAGTGACCAATCATAAATCACGGGTTACCTATAACGAGGGATCGTGGGTGAGATAGGAATATAGCCCCATCTCCTATTTGTGAGCCCTGCAGAGATGTCTGATTGGTCACTGTCAGAAACAGCTCTAGACTGAGAGGGGGCTACCCTTGATTCCTTTAGATCAGGTGTGACCAACCTCGGTAACTTTAAGGCTTGTGGACTTCAACTCCCAGAATTCACCAGCCAACCATGGGAATTCTGGGAATTGAAGTCCACAAGTCTTAAAGTTGCCAAAGTTAGATGCTTTAAACTCTTTTTATGTTTTGATCCTGGCCACTGCTGACATACAATGTGCCCTTGTGCAGAATTCCACATAGCACTGTCCCCCACCACCACTTAAAATATTCAAAATGTTTTATCTTTTCTCAGGTGTTCCATTTCTCAATAGCTATGCCACATAGCTATATATATATATATATTTTAAAAAAATGCAACTGGTGCCCCAACCTCTTCATCTGGTGCCCTTATGCAGCACACTGTTTGCTCACTGGGTGGCAACCTGGTTCTTATAGTCATCAAATAACAGCAAACATCTTTCAGAAATACATCCAAGCATTTGATTATCCAAATATTGACAGACACTGGCATATGGATCTTCCCCCATCTTAGATCAGTTTACATGTATTGACGTTGTCCAAGTTCTACATAATTTAGAAGTGCCATGATGATTTAATTCCCTCAGCCATGTGTTGGCAAACTGAGACCTCGGCATGTTTTAAAGACACCTTTTTACATATAACGTTTCAGCAGAACATTCCAGTTATTCTTATAATTCTGAAAGTTTGTTTCGGCAACCATTTCCCTTGTTTACAGTTTTACAAGGTTCTAAATATTCCATGCGCATAATGAAATCTGACATCACATGGCAAAAACACTTAACCTCGCTGGATAAATTTATTAGCAGATGTTGCTGGAAGCAAAAACACCTTCTCTCTCTTTTTTTTTTTTTGCTCAAGTTTCTCTAAAAGTCATACAAAGCAAATGTTTTGCTGATTTTTCTCTTCTCCTCCACAAGCTTCTGGCGTGTGTATGTACGTCTGTGTGTGTATACACACATACACTTCTTCTCCAACTTGAAGTGATTCTGAACAGCTGACATGTGCTGAAGGTTCCATATATAACTATGAGCAAGAGGTTTAAACACACTATGGCCTTTTTCTAGGGAAAAAAAGTTGTATTGGTTCCTATTATAATATTTAATAAGATTTGTTTTGAAAATATCTTATTGCAGCCTTAAGTTCATTTTTGCCCCATACACAAACTGACTCGAAATGAATAAATTTACTAAGAAATAAAGGCATTTATTTCATATTTCAAACCCTCTGTCCAATTTGGCCATTATGATAGCATGATGTTCTATCTGTATTGGGTTTACTCTGGCCCTCATTGGTACATTCCCTTGCTTAGAAAGAAGGAAGGGGAAGGGGATGAGAGGACAGGAGAGGAAAAAGGAAGGGAATAAATTCTTACCAATTTCATCTGATCTAATGAAATGAAAACCGGTTTCTTTATTGTCCACTCACAAAAATTGTTTTAAAAAGTTCAATCTTCCACTGTTGTTCCAGTGGGGGGGGGGGGGGGGGAAAGGAAACCGTTATCAATGCTGCAGGAAACATAGGAAATCTTCTTTAAGGTCAGGTAAGTGACTGCTTCACGACAAGGAATAGAATAACCCGTCTAAACAGATGTATTAATTAGAACAAGCACAACAAGGCTGATCTGCAGTAGAATAGCAAGCAACTCCTCCTTTTCAGGAGGTTATTTTGAGGTATCTATTACTGACCAATTAAATTAATTAATATGAACAAAAACATGCTTAACTAATGTCTTTAGATAGGTTAGTCCAGGGGTGTCAGACTAATGGCTTCACATCATCCCATGATGCATTGGGACTTCCCCCCCTTTGCTAAACCTAGGGTGGGCGTGGCCAGTGTGTGATGCCTTTGGCCTGTGGGTTGCGAGTTTGACACCCCTGGGTTAGCAGTGCCTGGTACACAGCTGCAAATGACTTCATGGAGCCGAAGGTCTCCATTTTCAGTCTTGATGATACTGGTGTTTTTGATCAATTCAGCATATTTGGAAGGCACCAGGGTGGGGAAAACTGCATCGCAACTACATATACACACAACAGAGTAACATTCTCCAATCTGGGGTTCCATCCACCAATAAATTATATTCCCATAAAGTCCAATGCAACTGTTTGGAGGAAGCTAATTTAATTCTTTTCCACAATATTGCTCCAACTCGTTGAACATCAAAGGCTAATGACAATAACAATTCATTCAGAAAGCAGAAGCACATAACAATAGCTTTATGTTCCAATCATGAAATAGCAACAACCTTTCCCCTGAGATTTGAATAGCCCTAACTCTCTTAGTCTTTATAAAGATTGTAAAAACTTGGTTCTTCTCCCAAGGCATTGGGACTGAAGGGTTTAATGCAGTGGTAGGTTTCAAATTTTTTTGCTACCAATTCTGAGGGTGTGGCTTAGTTGGAGTGGCATGGCTTGGTGGGCATGGCTTAGTGGGCATAGCAGGGGAAGGATATTGTAAAATCTCCATTCCCACCCCACTCCAGGGGAAGGTTACTGCAAAATCTCCATTTTCTCCCAATCAGCTGGGATTCAGGAGGCAGAGAATAGATGGGGGCAGGGCCAGTCAGAATTTTTACTACCGGTTCTCCGAACTACTCAAAATTTCCGCTACCGGTTCTCCAGAACTGGTCAGAACCTGATGAAACCCAACATTTAGTGGGGTTTAGTGACCCAAACATGTACTTTGAATGTGAAATATTGTTTTCAGCAGACTCCATGTGTCGTAGATTATTTTACGTTTTTTCTGCGATTTTTAACATATGGTTAGCCAGCTAGAGTTCTGAAAATGAGATGAGTGGCTATATAAATGGATTAAATAAAAATATACATAACTTGGTAAAAATAGGCCTGTAAGTTTCAAATGGCTCATTCCTAAGGGAGTTGCAAAAGGATGTAGGATAGGCCTATCAATATGTCTGGTTTTTAACAAAACTGATAAATTTTATATAACTGAGTTGCTTCCCTACTTTCTGGATTTAAAAAGTAGCTGAAACGGGGATCTGAGCAGGTTAGAGTTTTTTCAACTAGCTTTTGTTGCCTTTGTTCTACCCACAAAGCACTGACACTTTCATTGTTATTGAGGAGGCTATCTGGAGGTCAGGAGGCGACAAGGTTTGTTTGGATTTCCTAAAATTGTGCCTCCCTTTAAGCCTGGTTAAAAACATTGTTTTTAAAGTGTCCTGTGAACTTTCTGAGACTCAAAGTTGCTGCTATTTTTATGCTTCACCCCTGCCCCTGGAGCTTCCAGTGTTTTCAAGACCAGGAGTCTGTCACACTTGAAATATCCCTTGCAATATGAACCTCAGGTTTCTCTAAGCACTTCAGCCTAGGATTTGAGAATGAGAAGGAATAGTAAACACTCAATTCTGTTGGCTGAAAATACACTTTTGTTCCTGGCACTTCATGGTATAAGTGGACAAGCTGGTTGGAACAATCAATGGATCCATGCAATGAAGTATACAGGTACTGTAGTTCTCGACTTATGACCAGAACTGACCCCAAAATTTATGTTGCTAAGTGAGACATTTGTTAAGTGAGGTTTGCACCATTTTATGACTTTGTTAAGTGAATTACTGCTTCCCACAATGGCTTTGCTTGTCAGAAAGTCGCAAATGGGGATACCATGACCCCGGGACACTGCAACCGTCATAAAAATGAACCAGTTGTCAAGCATCCAAATGTAAATCATATGAACATGGGGATGTTGCAAGGGTCGTAAGTGTGAAAAACGGTCCTAAGTCATTTTTTTCAGGGCCATTGTAACTTCAAACAGTCATTAAACGAACTACTGTAAGACGAAGACTACCTAATCTTAACCGGCATGTTATCTTGGGAATTCTGGGAATTATCATCCATTCCACACATCTTAAAATTGTCAAATTTGAAAAGCGGTTTTCTAAAACAAAATGGACGTCAGCCTGATGGGTAATGAAAGTAGACCATTTGTTTCCTTAGGTCAACAGGCAACTCTTAGCTATTTATAAATGTCCCCTGCAGACATTGAGATGCCCAATCCGAGTGTTTTGTCCCTGAATATTATGTGGAAAATATGTCAGAATGTAAGAAGTTAGCACCCGCCCCTTTCCTAGAGGAATGAAATATTTTGGGAAATATTAAAAAGGCAGAATATTATATTTCCCTGGATGAGAAATAGAGAAGCATGTTTTAAAGACGAAGCAGCTCCTATCTTCCTGCCCTCCACCCTTTGTTAATGGGCCAGAGGCAGAAACTCAATCTTTGTCAATGGACCATCATCTGCAACACAATAGGACCCATCTAGTAACAGAAACTCATCACATGGCACCTGGGAAGATTACATCAGCCAGCAAGGCTAGCTAAGACCCCCACCCCCTGGGAGTCTGACAACCAATCAGGATACTCTTTCTGGGCCCCAGGAAGTTCAAAGCCAGAGAGGGCATAAAACCCGGGGACTCACTGCGTCTGACCCTCTTTTCTGTTCAGGAACTCAAACCATGTGATCCTGTCCACCATTAAACCATCTTTCCAAGCAGTCTCCATGTTTCCAGTGTCTTTTTCCCCACTTGGAGCTGAACCCAGAAGGATATTTCTTCCTACAAGAAGAAGCAAAGGACAGAGAAGGAGAAATGGCAGCAGAATTTTTGTTCTGGCAAACTCACACCTGACTCCAGTTCCCCCATTGCTTGCCTACTGTTCTAAAGATATTGAATCCTTGAAGATTTGGAGCTTTCAACTGTTAAAAAAATTACCCTGATTTAAAGGGGTGAATGTGGGGGTGTCCAAGGGTGCCCATGATCATGTGATCAGAATCATCTTTTTATGTTCATAGTATGTGTTACACATGTAAAAAAGGGTATGGCTTTGATCACACAGTTGCAGCCATCATTTTGACTTTTTCTATCTCTTCTGGAGATGCTTCTAATGATGTGGTATCTCTATTCTAGTTCCTGAAGATGGACAGGAGAGTGGATTGCCTTGTCCTAAGTGCTATTAAAGGTAAAGGTTTCCCCTATTCAGTCATGGCCGACTTTAGGGGGCGGTGCTTATCTCTGTTTTTCCTAGCCAAGGGAGTCAGGGTTGTCTGAAAGCATTTCCATGGTCACGTGACCGGCATGGCTATACGCCAAAGGTGCACAGAATGCTGTTGCCTTCTCACTGAAATTGTACCTATTACTCTACTTGTATTTGCTTTTGAACTGCTAGATGGGCAGGAGCTCAGGCAAGGAACGGGAGCTCACCCCATTCCGCGGCACTCAGTTCTTGAACAAGTTCATTATCTTTAACCGCTGAACCATTGGCCCCCTTATTGTGCTATTATTAGTATGCAAATTGCTGATTGTGGAAAGTTTTATAAGAATGATGGAGCCCTATGAGAAACAATTCCCCTTAAAATATGTTATTCCTCAGGGCTGGTTAGGGCATAGTTCAACATCTTGAACTAGGCCTGGAAAGTGCAACACAAATAAAGAATTCCCAGGCTAGTTCAGATACGGCAAAATCTGTTGCTTAGAACATGAACATGTTACATCCTTCCCGAAGATATTTGTGGAAGGAAATCTGAATGGAATTGGAAACTCTGTTCAGTGCTTGCCCCCAAAAGTGTTGACCTAGATTGAGTTTCAGCACTGGATTTTTGTGGGCAGAATGTCCTTTGTCTTCTTTGTCAGGTTTATTGATTTCTCCACTGCCTCTACTGTATGATTTCAGTGTAGATTTATTTTAAAAGCTTTTCTAACAAGGAACAAAATGTTTTGACTTTTCTGTTACTCATTATTTATTCTGTATTTACCTATTCAAATTTCAAGAGACAGAGTTGTGTTAGTCTTTTGCCATGAAGCCCAAGGGAAGGAAGGATCTTAAAGATGAACCGTTTATATTTTGAGCATCTTCATTCTTTTCATCAGGTGAGATTTGATGGACACCTGGTGAAATGCTTTCCAATCCACAAATTGCTGATACGACAATAAAGTTGATTCATCTTTAGCGTGCACCAAGATCCTTTCCTCCTTTATTGAGGTGTAGGAAAGTTATTTTATGGTCCTATTCTTAAACAGAGAAATGATATGTTATCTTTAGAATTACCTGCAGGCTGCAGTGTTGCATTGATTTTCTACACACCTGTGGAAAACAGTTTTGTTTGTGCTTGTCAGTAGGCTGAGCCAATGCCTGTTCAGTTTTAGCAGATGGAAGAAGCAAATGCCAGAAGTGGCACCACCACACACTAAAACATGCTGTGAAAAGCAGGGGGGATTTTGTCAAGATCAGGATGTCCACGGAATAACAATTTATAAGTGCAATCAATCAGACAGCTATTGTATAGTGATCCTTGGGCTCATTCTCAGGTAAGTGTAATTTTATTATCTAAAAATTGCATTTTTTTATTTGCTCAAAATTGGGCAGAGGTGAAGGAGAAGCACAGCTTTTACTAACCCACTACTATAATAACATTTATATCAGGGGTGAAATCCAGCAGGTTCTGACAGGTTCTGGAGAACTGTTAGCAGAAATTTTGAGTTTGGAGAACTGGCAAATATCACCTCTGGCTGACCCCAGAGTGGGGTGAGAATGGAGATTTTGCAGTACCCTTCCTCCAGAAGTGAGGTGGGAATGGAGATTTTGCAGTATCCTTCCCCTGCCATGCCCACCAAGCCACACCATGCCCACCAAGCCATGCCCACAGATTCGGTAGTAAAAAAAATTGGATTTTACCACTGATTTATATCCTTATTTTAGTAACCAGCATGAATATTTCTCTGAAGATACACTGAGGAAAATAATTTAATCTATTATAAACACACAACAATTTTCGAAATCAGAAGAGGAAAACTTGAGGTCGTCCAGATGATGATATTGAGCTCAAATCCCCATCAGCCCTGGGAAAACAACAGTCATGGTTGAAGAAATTTGTGGCTTGGCATCATCTTGAAAGCTACGCATTCTGTACCTGCTCCACAGATAAATAAATTGTCAATACATTTTAAAATCTTGCTAGTCATCTTGCATTTCGGAGGGAACCAAATTAAGACCTTGTTATGCATTTGTGAAATGCAGGCCAAGGTTTCCCCCTTACCATTGGTTCCAGATTAGTGAAGGGAGAAGGATTGAGCCGAGCTTCAAAGATAAAATGTGCTCCTATAGTATTGGGTTTATCTTGGCATCTTTTTGAAATGCACTTTTTTGTGGGTATGTAAAAAGGCCTGACATCTTTCAATCAAATGATCCCACTAAATGAAATTACTCAGCAGAGGCCTTGGTTTTATAGAAATTATAAGCATCTGCATTTCTTGCTAAAATCTGGATCAGTTATACAAATTGCTTCAGCTGTCCCAGATTTCCAGAGAAAGCCTCCCCTTTTTTTTTTCGGTTTGGTTTGGTTATAACTTGGGAGAGACTCTTCATCAAAGAAGTAATAAAGACAATCCTAGCTTGCCACTTATGCTTATAATGACTCATTAGTCGGCAATTTGATTAGTTTCTTTTGGGGAACATGTACTGAATATCACCTCCATATGACACTGCAGACTTGTCAGAGCGGCAATCAGCCCCGTTACCTTGCGTGGGGTAATTGCCCTCATTTTGAGTTGGATTGTGACTTTTATCCTTCTGTATACTTTGATCAATAAAACCAGAATACATCTTCTAATTAAACTCATATTTATTGTAAGAAAATAAAGACATCTCACTAATCTAAATTAATTACATTTTTGGCAAAGAATCCCCAGCCAGACCTTAGCTGGCAGGAGAACAAAGGAAAGTCTTCAGAAGAAGAGGAAAGAATGTGGGACATGCGCAGTAGATACTGATAAGAAACTTGGCAAACTACGGTAAATCTGGCAGTCCAGAAATAATAGCTCTGCTGGTAAATACAAAAACGCAGTGACAAGACTATTAGACAATAAGGTATCACACATAAGGGCTTCTCTGTGCAAGGGGTAGTTTTTCAATGGAGAGCCCAAGCACTTGATACCATCTTGCCATTGATTTAAGGAGAGGTCCACACCGCTGTTATGGAAGTGGACTTGCTTGCTGATGAAAAATGCTCTCTGCCCCTTCTAGTTGTGAAAGTGCAAAAAGCATCTTAAACAAAAAATTTCTAAGATGTCAGATAATCCACTTTGAACCTTGAGGGTTTTCCTGGACCAGCTGCTAATGCTTGCCTATAAGGATTTCCCACGACATATTTGTTATTGAAGCGAAGGGGTATGCAAACTACACACTACACTGTTATCACTTCTCATAACATTGGTTTCTGAAAGAGAAGCCATTAAATTTTTCAATACTTGTTGGCCCATAATAAATTCTTTTAAAAAATGACACCAAAGAATTATGATATATGATCAGAAATCCACTTACTTTTGGGAATGGGAGACGATGGGAGAACCTTCTGCACATATGCAGATGGTAAAAAACCAGGACGTAATGATGTCCCGGTGGGTGCGCGGAGCCTCCCACTGCCAGCACTACCGGTTCGGCGAGGGATTTCACCGCTGGATATGATACATTTATGATGTATGTACAATTATGGTATGATACATTTATGACACATACAATTATGATGATCACACTTGGAATACCACATCCAGTTCTGGTCACCATAATACAAAAAAGATGTTGAGACTCTGGAAAGAGTGCAGAGAAGAGCAACAAAAGTAGTAAGAGTTCTGGAGGCTAAAACATACAAACAATGGTTACAGGAATTGTACATGTGTAGTCTAATGAAAAGAAGACTTCGGGGTGTCATAATAGCAGTGATCCGATATTTGAAGATGAAGGGGTCAAACTATTTTCCAAAGCACAAAAAGGTAAGACAAGAAACAATGGTTAGAAACTAACTGCGGAGAGAAGCAACTTAGAACTAAGGTGAAATTTCCTAACGGTGAGAGCAATTAACCAATGGAACAGCTTGCCTTCAGAAGTTGTGGGTGTTTTATCACTGGAGGCTTTCAAAAACACACTGGACAAAAATTTGTCTGAAATAGTATTGGATCTCCTGTTCCAGCATGGGGTTGGACTAGAGGACCTCAGAGGTTCCTTCCAACTCTACTATTTCTTGTCCTATGTTCTACATTTAACAACCACACTTGGAATTAGCAACTGTCACTTAGCAAAATGCTTCTTAAGTGAGACATGTGATGGTCTTACAAGCCCACTTCTTCCAGAACATTAAGTGATTCATCTGTGGCCATTAAATAAGATGTCACGTGACTGTGACTTGCAATTTTGCTGCCAGCTTCTCCATTGATTCTGCTTGTCAGAAGTGGCTATGAAGGGTGCAAATGGCGATCACATGTCCACCGGACATTCTGACTGTCATAAATGTTCATCAGGTACCAAGTGCCCACAGTCAATCACGTAATTGTGGGGATGTTGCAACAGTCATAAGTGCAAGGACTCATCACAAAGTTGCTCTTTCAGAGCCACTGCAATTTTGAATGGCCACTAAATAGAGTGGTTGTTAAGCAAGGACTACCTGTATTGCACAGATGTGTAAATCGATATGGGAAAATAGGTTTGGGGACAGAATTACTTGAAGATGAACCATAAAGGAAAAGTCAATGTCATCCAAAGGATTTGGATCTGAGGCAGATTTTCCTGGGGAATATAGGTAGTCATCGACTTACGACCATGACTGAATCCAGAATTTCTGTTGCTAAGCAAGACATTTGTTAAATTAATTTTGGCTCATTTTGCCACCTTTCCTGCCAGAATTGTTAAGTGAATTGCTGTGGTTCATACGTTAGTAACATGGTTGTTAAGTGAGTCTGATTTTTCTCATTGACTTTGCTTGTCAGAAGGTTGCAAAGGGGATCACAGGACCCTAGATCACTGCAACCGTCATAAATGCGAGTCAGTTGCCAAGTGTCCAAATTTTGATCACGTGACCATGGGGAATGCTGCAACTTTGAATTGGGGTGAAATGCTACTGATTCGCACCCGGTTCGGACGAATCGGTAGTAATAAAAGTTACTGCTTTGGGTGAATCAGTAGTAAAAAAAAGCTACTGGTTTGTCTGAACCAGTATTTCCGACAATCAGCTGTGCCGCGCGATTTAAATTCGCTAGAAAGCAGGAAATCCTGCTTTCTAGCGAATCTAAATCGCGCGGCACAGCTGTTCCCCCCCCCGCTGTTCTACTTACCTTCTTAAGCCTCCTTTTTCCGTGCAAACCGTGCATTTGGTGCGCAGTGCACATGCATACACATGCAGCATGCATTTGGCGTGCACTATGCATGCGTGCACAGTGTGCATTTGGCATGCATTGTGCATGTGAGCGCAGCGTGCATTTGGTGCACACTGCGCATACGCAGGCAGTGAAGCGGTGGCAACCTGTGTAGGATTTCACCACTGCTTTTAATGGTCACTAAATGAACTGTTGTAAGTCAAGGACTACCTGTATGTGATTGCTAAGAGTTGACACCAACTTAATGGCACATAAACAGAAAGAACAACATGTTTAAAACAGCAATCACGATAGAGTCATGTTAACACCACAAAATAGTTTAGGACCAGGAAGATGTGGGTTCAAATTCACTAACTGACTTTGGCCTATCACGCTTTTCAGTAAGACAACCTCACAGGGTTGTTTGTGTCTGGATAAAAATATAAGCTGTTTTAAGCTCCTGGAGAAACAGGGAAACATAAATAGAACTCTAACCCCAATAAATACGTAAACAAAGGAGCTCTTAAAATAATTACAAATAATTACAGCTTTCCATACCATACTTAACCACCTTAAAACTGTGGTTTCATTACTTAGCTGGACAGGATACAATTAAACGTGTTTGTATTTTTCATATACGGTATATGACAGTCATGTGATGCCATTAATTCGCTTTGCACAAAAGCATCGTTTCGGTATTATTTCAGGAACTGTAAGATGTATGTTGAGTCTATTTGTTACTCTGAAGATATTTGTTTTTGAACGAACTGTCCATGTGCCAAAGAGATAGTAATTCTTAGCTTTCAAGCTCCACAGTTAATGATAACATACCACATGAAAACAGAAACAGATGTTTTTTTCTGAGAAATTGGATGGAAAAATTGTGGCATATTTTATTACCAGAAAGTGTTCCCCACTATGGAAGAAATCCTAAGGAGAACTGAATTGACATGGTTATTGAGATGTGGCCCCCATTTTTCTTACAGCTGCAAAAACTATCATGCTCCAGCAATTTTGGAAGAACTCACTATGAAGATGATATAAAATAATGTCAAGGATCAAATACCAGAATAGACAACTACCAAACAAGTGCTGTTTGGTCTAGACTCTAGACTTTCCTATTAATTTATTTGTTTCTTTCATTTAGTATTTACACACACCAGGGGTGGGTTCTACTTACCTTTACTACTGGTTTGCAATGGGGCCGCGCATGCACGCGCACTGTTCTGTGAATGCGCAGAAGCATTCTGATGACATCGGGGTCGGAAGGCGGAGCCTCCCACCAGTTTTACTACTGGTTCTATAGAACTGGTGCTAACTGGGGGCAACCCACCACTGACATACATTTGTTGTTTATCACGTTTTTTTTACAGGTTAACTTGTAAATGATTTTTTTTTAAAAAAATACAGGTAGTCTTTGACTTACAACAGTTCATTTAGTGACCATGCAAAGTTACAACGGGACTGAAAAAAGCGATTTATGACCATTTTTCACATGTACCACCATTGTAGCATCCCCGTAGTCATGTGATCAAAATGGCAACTGACTCATAGTTATGACGGTTGCCGTGTCCCAGGGTCATGCAATCATCTTTTCCAACTCTCCGACAAGCTAAGTCAATGAGGAAGTCAGATCCACTTAACAACCGGATTACTAATTTAACAACTGCAGTGATTCACTTAACAACTCTGGCAAGAAAGGTTGCAAAATGGTACAAAACGCATTTAACTTCTGCCTCGCTTAGTAACAAATTTTGAGCTCTATCGTGCTCATACGTCAAGGACTACCTGTAAGTGTTTTTATTTATTTATTTTATTTATTTTATTTCAACTTATATACCGCCCTTCTCCCCGGGGGGACTCAGGGCGGTGAACAGCCAAATTAAAACACATATAGTACAAATATTAGAAAAAAATTAAAATTAAATTAAATCATCGGCGTTTCAGTATTAAAATCTCAAATCTACAAGTTAAAACACCCAATTTAAAACCCAAAAATCAATAATAGCAAAATTTTAAAAAACCCATTAAAACCAACCAAACTAGGCCAGCTTGTTGAAATAAGTAAGTCTTAAGGGCCTTTCGGAAAGCACGGAGGTCCGGGATCAGTCGAATTTCAGGAGGTAGCTCATTCCATAGGGCGGGTGCCCCCACAGAGAAGGCTCTCCCCCTGGGGGCCACCAGTCGACACTGCTTGGCTGATGGCACCCTGAGGAGGCCCTCTCTGTGCGAGCGTATTGGCTGGTGGGAAGTTATCGGTAGCAGCAGGCGGTCTCGCAGATACCCCGGCCCTATGCCATGGAGCGCTTTAAAGGTGAGAACCAACACCTTGAAGTGCACCCGGAAGACCACTGGGAGCCAGTGCAGCTCGCGCAGGAGAGGTGTCACGTGAGAGTGCCCTGTCGCTCCCATAATCACCCGTGCAGCCGCATTCTGGACCAGTTGGAGTCTCCGGGTCCATTCTAAGGGGAGCCCCATGTAGAGAGCATTACAGTAGTCCAGGCGAGACGTGACGAGTGCAAGTGTTGCTGGTTCTAGTCAATATATTTCCAGTCAATATATTTCTCCAAAGGGACACACCAGGGATGAAATGCTCCCGGTTTGGACCGGATTGCCGGATCCAGTAGCGATGGCGGTGGGTGGTTCGGAGAACCTGTAGCAAAAATCCTTACCTGCCCCCCCCACCATGCTCAGCTGAGCCGCATGATCATCAGAAGCTTTTTTAAAAAAAAAACTTTTAAAACCACTTTTTCTACAACCTCTTCAGCTTAAAAAAATGCTTTTAAAAGTTAAAAAAAAAGCCTCTGATGATCGTGCGGCTCAGCTGGGATCCTCAGAGGCTTTTCAAAGCATTTTTTCCCGCAACCTCTTGGTTGAAGAGGTGGTAAAAAAAATGTTTTGAAAAGTCTCTGACGATCCCAGCTGAATTGCCTGATCGCCAGAGGCTTTTCAAAGCATTTTTTAAAAAGCCTCTCTGACGATCCTAGCTGAGTTGCCTGATTGCCAAAGGCTTTTCAAAGCATTAGAAAAAATGCTTTGAAAAGTTAAAAAAAAAAAGTTGGCCACGCCCACCCAGTCACATTACCCCCCAACCACCAAGCCACACCCACAGAACCGGTAGTAACACATTTTACATTTCATCCCTGGGACACACTGTATCATGGTGAAATGCAGCGGGTTCTGCCCAGCTTGCGTGAACCGGTAGTGCTGGTAGCGGGAGGCTCTGCCAACCCGCCCGGATGTCATCACATCCCATTTTTGATGCTCTGTGCATGCACAGAAGGTCCTGCACATGGGCATAGGTGTCACACACGCTCCCATTTGTGAACCGATAGCGAAGGTAAGTGGATTTCACCCCTGCACTGTACCATTTAGTTTGACATATCACCAAGTTCTGGCAGTATTACTTATTGAATATGAGTGAATCCTTAGTTGATCAGACAACAGCCAAACTATTATTTTAAGGTATTCCCCAAGCATGTTTCCATATATGCATAGCCCAAAAATAAAATGAGTCTGAATGTAACCAATATATATTCCTAAGCCTATGTTTTATTACACAAATTCTTGTCAGGCAGCTGAGATTACAATCTCAGCCTGTTCTGAGCATGTGCTGTTAAATACACAATGGATTGCAGGCCTAGAGTTGCTTCTGAATAATCCAATGGCTTGTAGACTTGACAGCTCTACTCACTCACTAAAGATTCCTGTTTCTCAAATATCGTTTGAAAGAATTATTTCATCAGGAGGGTTGGGGGGAGGGAGGAAACCCCAAGATTGCCTATGGTGCCTTTTCGGAACATACATACATACATACATACATACATACGTACGTATGTATGTATGTATGTATGTATGTATGTATGTATGTTTTTTGTATTAAGTCATCCTGGATTACCACGAATGGAGGAGATATCACAAATCTCCAATTTTTGCCTTTCAGCCCAATCTCATGGGCCATCCAGACAGTATCATATAGCCGACAAGCTATTTGTCTATGTTTTTATTATTATCAGCAAAAATATTTTATTATTATCAGCAAAAATATTATATATATATATATATATATATATATATATATATATATATATATATATATATATATATATATATATATATATATATATATATTTAAAATATTAAATTCTTATAAAAAATAATGCTTTGGTTCAATATTAAGTTAGTTCAATGTTAAGTTAGTTATACAGTTGTGAAGTGAATCTGGCTTCCTCATCGACTGCTTATCAGAAGGTCACAAAATCCAGACAACAATTGCAGAAGCAGGGGTTGGACTTATCTTGGTGGCCGTATTTACAGATCCAAGCAAGGCACGAAAAAGATATTAAATTCGAGGTGTAAATAAAGAACAAACAGCATTGGACAAAATTTTAATGGGGATGGATGAAAAATTGATTAAACACACACACATATATATAATTATTTACTGAACTATAAAATGGAGGAAGAGATAGTTAAAGAAACAATGATTACCTGGGCAAGGAATTTCGGATACAACATAGAATTAGAAAAATGGTTAAAAATTTGGGAGAGAAACTACAAACTGATGATGGCCACGGCATATAAAAGAAACCTTTACAAAATGTTTTACAGGTGGCACTTGCCGCCAGCAAGATTGGGCAAAATGTATAAGAACTCCTCCGCCAATTGTTGGAAATGCAACCAGACTCCAGGATCATACTACCACATGTGGTGGTCACGTAAGAAAGCAAGGAGTTACTGGGAGAAAATTCATAAATAGCTGGAAATGATAACTGAGCAGCATACTGAGTTGAAACCAGAAATGTGCCTCTTAGGTATATTGTCAGAAAGTTATGACAAAGCAACCATCTAGTTAGTGTTACATATTTTGACAGCAGCTAGAATTACATATGCTAAATTTTGGAAAAATGTGAACACCCCACTGGATGATGACATAATTAGGAAAATGTGGGATTGTGCAGAAATGGACAGATTAACTTTAAAAATTAAAGATAAAGAAGATTCGAAATATTACAGGACATGGAATAAATTTTATGAATGGATAGAGACAAGAGGCAGAAATGAGAGGGAAGTTTATGAACGTCAGTACAACAAAGATGAATAAAACTATAGATATAATATGGAGAAATTTGTAAATAAGTTAATGTAAGTAGAAACTTAGTTGAAGTTTTCTTTTATTTTCTTTTGGATTTTTTTCTTTTTTGGTTGTATTGTTGCAATTACTGTTAACATAGTACAGTTATAGTTATTGGCATGTATGTTATTTATCATTGATCTCTCTCTTTATTTGCATTGTTATTATGACATGGCACTGTCTTTTCAATAAAATAAAATTAAAAAAAAATCACAAAAGGTGATCCTACTACCCTGGGATACTACAACTGTCATAAATATGAGTCAGTTGTCAAACCTTTTGATGACCTGACCATGGGAATGCCACAATAGTCATAAGTGTGAAAAATGGTCATAAATCACTGTTTTCAGCACCATTGTAACTTTGAAAGGTTACTAAATGAAAAGTTGGAAGCTGAGGAGTATCTGTATACACTTTAATTTATTTCCATCTTGTATGTGCAATGCAAAACTCCAGCCCTGGATGACATTGACCTATCTATGACATGTGCAACTGACAATAGTTTATAACTCAGTGTTCTACTTGTTACTCTCGTTGTACAACAGCTTTAATGTTTGCCGCATTAACCGTTTTCTGGATTTGCACAAGCTAAATTAAACAAACGGTCTTTGTGCAACATGTTTAAATCGAAAGGAAAAAAGAACCAAGATTAAAGTTAACCAAGTTTAGTAGATTAGGCAGCTGATAGTAAGTCTTTATCCAATCCGATTAAGCATGTTCTGCAAACACAGCCACAGCATAGCCCACATAATGCAATGTAGGAGGCAATAGAGAGTTATGTCCCCTATGAAATGGAAAACATGATTTAAATAAATGCGAGAGGATTTTTTTAAAAAAAAATGTGTGGATATCAACTTCCAGAATTCCTTGGCCAGCATGCTTTTCCAAGGCATATTTTATAAACAACTTCCCCTTTAATTTCGTACTTTTTCTTGCTACATTTCCTATTGAGTTTGGGATCTTTAAACCAGTGTGTTTCTCAACCTGGCAACTTTAACATATGTGGGCTTCAATTCCCAGAATTCCCCAGCCAGTATACTGAATTCTGGGAACTGAAGTCCACACATCTTAAAGTGGCCAAGGTTGAGAAACACTGCTCTGAACTATTTCCCCCTCAAGTTTTTGCTTGATGTCCGCTTTCCCAAGCCACTCTTCCATTCTTTCAGATTTGGAAGTTTATTTCAAGATAGTGGCAGCAGGATGATTTGGTTCAACTGTCCCAACAGTCTCCAGGATATGAAGAGGAAACTATGACCCTTTAACACAATTAGGTTCATGTGCTATTTACCTCTCCCTGGGCTGGAAGGTCAAAAGTATTATGGAAGAGGACAGCTATCCTTTTTTAAAGTACATGGATTTACTTTGCCAGTGAAGTTATGTGGATCCGAGTGCTACTTAGAGTCCTTCCTTCCTTCCTTCCTTCCTTCCTTCCTTCCTTCCTTCCTTCCTTCCTTCCTTCCTTCCTTCCTTCTCTTCTGAGTTTCCTGCTGGACAATATTAGATAACCTGGAAGTTCTGTCCTCTGACCATAATAGTAGTAGTAATAATTTTATTTATACATATACAAATGAGAGAGAAAATGCGGTCACATGCTCTTTAAAATTTAATTTATAGTAGTCACTTTAATATGGCTGTCCACTCTGAAAGACTCTGGTGGCTTACAAATCCATAAAAAGAGTAAAACCCACAAAAACAGGCAGTCCAGACTGAAACAACAACATCAAAACATATAAAACCAATACAATAGCAGTTCGGTCTATCAATCATATCCAGGTTAACGCTAGGCCTGGATGTTACAATTGTTATCAATGTGAATCAAAAAGAATCAATTGTAAAATTCTCAGAGCCCATAACATATAATAATATCAATACTTATGCATTCAGACTGATTAATTATATACTGTTTTTAGGGAATTTATAGCTGGAAAGGAGGAGGAATGTGCTTCTCCCAATCTTCCATTTAGCCTTAAAATTACAAACCAGTTGCACAGCTGATACAATTTCCTTAGTAGTTTCCCAGTTCAGTGAACTGGGTTGGAATTACTTTCGATGAAGAACAGGAGCTGAGCAGGTGTCACTCTGGTGTCCATTTAGGCAGCCGCATCAGATTTGTTCCAGAGATTCAGAAGAGACAGCAAAGCCACCATATAGCTTGACTGTTGGCTCTTGGCTTAGCTCAGCCACTGTAGTTAATTCATGATTAATCAGCCTGAAGTGCAAACCAGGCCAATAAACATATATGAAACCTATTTTAAGATCACTGTGCCTGCCAAAAATTTCATCTGAGCAGGGCTCGAATCCTGTCCAGGTCCTCAGAAGCCAATATGACCACATGGTTGGATTAAAAGTAAGTGGTGTTTATTATCATAAGCACCTACTTCTTGAAAGTAATGCATAGATGACTCTGGATATAAATCACTGTGAACATGAACATTTTCCAGTTTCACTTGCACCCTCGTACTCAACAATCTTAAGGCCTCTCTCTCTCTCTCTCTCTCTCTCTCTCTCTCTCTCTCTCTCTCTCTCTCTCTCTCTCTCTCTCTCTCTGTGTCTCTCTGTGTGTATTTCTCTGTCTCTATCTCTATCTCTCTGTCTCTCTTTCTGTGTCTCCGTCTCTCTCTCTGTCTCTCTGTATCTCTCTGTCTCTGTCTCTTTCTGTCTCTCTCTGTGTCTCCCTGTCTCTCTATATCTCTCTGTCTATCTTAATCTCTCTCTCTCTCTCTGTCCCTCTTTCCCTCTGTGTCTCTCTATTTTTATCTCTCTGTCTCTCTATCTCTATCTCTCTGTCTCTCTGTCTCTCTTTCTCTCTCTCTCTCACACACAAAATGTTGCTGATATCAATGAGCATCGATGTCAATGATCCAGACCCACTAACTTACCCAAAAGAAAATTCAGCTTACTTCTGGACTTAACTTAAGGGTGCACCCTAAACTGATTCCCTTGTCCATCTCTCCTGGTCTGGTGGCATCATTGGCTGTTGTGGCCATGGATGATGGAAGCTGTGGTCAAAGGCTGATAGCCTTAAGGATGATAACCAGCTGGATCCAAGGAAGCCTGTGTCTGGAATCCTACTTAAATAATTTTTGAACCAATAGATCACTTCTTTAAAAAAAAAAATCCATATCAGTGAATTTGGCACTAGTCAAATTAAATTTGAATTTTTAATTGAAACTTTTCTTATGCCTTTTAAAAAATAAGAAAATAAAAGTGCTGCAGTTTTGCCCATATGAATTGATGTTTTGCTTTGAAACAGTAGGCAACAATATTGGGGAACTAGAAAAAATGTAAAAAATTGTGGCTGTTTGCGCTAATTCAGTAGTTTAGAGTTGTGACATTTAACAGCTTCCAATATTAAATAAGGACCCTTGGGTAAAAACATGGAAGCCTCACATCATGGCACAAATGGCACTTTTGTGCCTTTTTAGTTTCTGCCAGGTAGACCCCCAACCTGATGCCATGTGTTGGGTTTCGATTGCCATAATTGCCAGCCAGCAATGGACTTTGTGCTTAATGACTCAGGATGATGGGAACAAGAGTCCATGTATTTGGAAGACAGGAGAAAAGGATGAAGGCATGGGAGGTCACTAGGAAACTGGAAATTTGGGAGTAGGGAGTGAGGATTCGGAACTTAGCCAAGATTGTCACAATCTTATTTATTTATTTATTTATTGGTTCAATTTATATGCCGCCCTTCTCCGAGACTCAGGGTGGCTTACAATGCGTTAAGCAATAGTCTTCATACTTTTTGTATATACCTGCTTAGTAGGGCTTTCGCCCCCCCCAAAGCGGTGTTCTTTTTTTATACAAAGTCAGCTTATTGCCCCCACAATCCGGGTCCTCATTTTACCTACCTCGAAAGGATGGAAGGCTGAATCAACCTTGAGCCTGGTGAGATTCGAACTTGCAGTAATTGCAGGCAGCTGGTGTCACTTAACACCGCTTTAATCTGCTGTGCCACGAAGACTCTTGGTCATACAGGGGTTGTCAAAACACATTTGCAGAGAGGTGAAGATCAGAATTTTCCATGCAAGAAAATATCATTTGAAGGGTCCTTGGTGCTCTTTGAGCTTGCTGATTTTCTTGCAAGTGTTCCATTACCTAAACTAGGTAACATCTTCAGTACTAATAAGGAATAAGTATGTTCTTACTAGCACTGATGTTACCTAGTTTGAAACACCAGCAAGAAAACAAGCAAGCTCAGAGAGCACCAGAGAGCCCTCCTTTCAATCCTGAGCTACAAATATTCTCCTTTATTGGTAAAACATCATTTATTAAATATCTGTCTTGCGTGTAGCTGCTGTTTAGACCCGGCAGCTTTCTGCAGAAACATGAGTAAGCTGGTCACTGATGATGTGAATATCGTGGACAATCTAGAAAGCCCATCTTAAGTAAGATGACCACTGGCAAGTGCATCGATATGATTGTAAGAGGGCTAATGAGGGTTAGGAGGCTGTTTTACAAGGCCACCATCGGCAACAAGCATCTAAACTCTAACCGGCTTTTAAAAAACCTTTTCTTGGAATCGAACCGCGTTAAAGCCGGGCAACCATCAAATCAATTACTCTGGTTTATTTTTTTTTTAAAAGAGGATGCAACTTTAAGACTTATGGACTTAAAGAATTCCTCAGCTTCGCTGGTTTAGGAATTTTGGGAGTTGAAGTCCACAAGTCTTAAAGTTGCCAAGGTTGGAGATCTTTGATCTAGATTAGGAGCGAGGGTGTCTTTTGGGGTGTCACGAAGGATCACAAAGCAGGATCAGTCTGTACGTCCTGCTTTGAAGTTTTTGCAAACTTAAGTGGTAATTTGCAATGTTGTGGGGGTGGCCGCAGGAGAGAGAGAAGTGGGGCTATGGTTAAAAAAAAGAAAATAAGATGCTGGGTCTCACAGTTTAGATTGCACCATCACGAGTGCCATGTTGACTTTTTTGACCGTAGTTTGAAGACATCCTTGGGGAGGGGGGATGAGGAATTCGTTTCGCACCTGCTGAAATTGTGCAAACTGCGGAATGGAAAAAAGACGTCAGTCAAACCGAGCAGGCTGAAAAAAATCCCAAGGGAAGAAGCACATCAATTTCATCTCTGGGCTTGGGGCTTCCGCACGAGCTCGCGTGGAGATGCTCCGTGGCTTGAATTTAGCTCTCGTGCAAACGGCTGACCCATTGAACGTTTTCTAGTGGGGTTGGGCAATCCTCCCACCCGATGCAGCGTATGAAGCGATCGAGCGTTTCCCCAACTTTAAAGAGATTAAATTCGCACCGGGTGCCTTTCGCGGGCGTCGTGTCATTCGGTTTAGCGCGAGGTACGAGTTCGGTCCCCATTTCTGGTTACAAACTTAAAATCAGTCTGTTAAATAGGGAAGGGCAAGAGTGCCAATGGAGTTTCTGAGGAATGCGGGGAATGGAGGTTCTTAAGTCACTTTTAATTTGCATAGATTTACAAAGAAAAGCATTTTAGAACTCTGAAGTTACTTGCGGGGGTGGGATGGAGGGGGGAAGGGTTTAGGAGAAATCAGGAGCTCCTGAGCAAAATTATCCCAAAGGTGCTTTTTCAGGAGATAACTGGACTTCCTTATTTTTTTTTCTTTGAAGACGTTTAGCTTCTCATCCAAGAAGCTTCTTCAGTTCTGACTGGATGGTGGGGAATGGAAGGGTTTATATTCCTTGAAAACAGCTGGTCATTTGCATCCTTTTGATGGGGCCTTGAAGCACTTGGAGGTTTATCTGTGTCCTCAGGGGTCACCTGAGTAGTGCAAATGGTTCCTGTAGTCTGCATTTTTTCTGGAAATCCGTTCATGCTTCTCATCCATTCTTGGATGAGAAGCCAAACCTCTTCAAAGAAAAACCAAAAAGCCCAGTTGCCTCCTAAAAAAAGCACCTTTGGGACAGCCATGACCTGGAAGACTGAGAATCTCCGTAGACTTTTAGCAGAGCAAAATTGTTACCTGCAAATGCTTATGTTAAAAGAAATAAAACTCAGCTCTGAATAGTGGGAATTATATCAGCGGGTTGGCAAGGTAGTAGTAGTTTTGAACTGGGAGGCCCAAGTTCAAATTCCTCTCAGCAAGACAATTTCCCAGTCTCATCCCAGTCTATTTTACCTGGCCAGGAATAGCATGCATGTAAGCTATCATGTACTCCTGGATAAAGGCAGCATATAAATTCAACAAGCCGGCAAGATTCCTAACTAGCTTTCCAGTTAAACTTCAGTTGCTTGCTGTTTATTGGGTCAGATCTGAAGAGAAGAAAATAAATTGGTGACTTTTTCAAGTCTGATGACACTTCGCACTGCTATCTTTGTTAAAAATCCACTTATTTTCAAAGGAGCGTAATTTGAGGAGTGCCTTCTTGCTTCACCCAAAGAACTCAAGACTAAGATGTAGCTTGGGAAATCAGGAAATGAAAATAGACAAGGCTTTCTGAGTATTGGGAGTTTGCACCATTGCTCTCCCCTTTCAGAGCTTCAGTTAACTTCATCAATTCCTGCTCAGATTTAATCAACAAAGTCATTTGTAAAACAGGGATTCCCCAAAGCTCATAACAATGTAGTTCCAAAGTGGAAGAACTGATAAAATAATGGGTCCAGGCAATAACTCAGTCCACTAAAAAGCATGTGCTGTTGAGCTTAACAGTCTTGTATATTGTGTGCAGGTGGTGGTCCTAGCCCAAATCTCTTTAAAAAAAAAGGCAGTTCTCAAGGCAGTTGCAAAATAATTCCATCGAGAACTGAAATTTATACCAGGGAAGTAAAAAAGGAATGTGACCAGTTTCTTCTTTCTCCTTGGGCACCATAATAGGTTTTACTTCCATCTGAGAATCGGCCAGTTAGGTTTTTCTAAATTTAGACTTAGGTGAGGCAGGAAAAGCATTCTGTGTATAAGGTACTCGCCCTGCTGCCTCAACTGCATTCTTGCAAAGACAAATAGTCCCCCCCCCCCTTTTTAATTTGTTCAAACTGTCCTCCGACAACCTTTCAGAGGAATCTGGGAGGTAGTGAGAGGATTGAGGTTTTAACCAAGATTGTTCCTTGCAAGACGTTTTCTCTCCCTTTCACCCACTGCTACAGCAAGTCCCATTAAGCGCAGTGTCACTTTTTAATTCAAAGCCTTAAGCTTAAGTTTAGAGCATCTTGTTTCTCTTTCGAGGTTCTGATTGCTGGTGTTGAATGAGGGCAGTTGCTGAAAAAGCTCAGACTGCAAATTTCCTATTCAGAAAAAATGTTTGGAAGCACCAAGCCCAACAGCCCAGTCCCCCTCCCACCTCCTCTGTGAGACTTGCAAGGAACTAGAAGAAGGGGACAGATTGTCTGGGAAGCTACCTGTTGTCCTCCAGATGTGTTGGACTTCAACTCACATCAGCCCTCAGCCAGCAATCTCACAGCAATGGGTTGTGGGAATGGTAGTTCAAAGCATAGTTCAAATTAACAATGTGCCAGAGAAAATGTGGTAGCCTTTGCCTTTAACAAAAATATTTCCCAATCAAAGCTTCAGATTAATTAGCATTGATTAAAAGGAAGAGAATCCCAAGTGTGCAGCAAAGTCCTGCTTTCCATCCCTTCCACTTTCCATTATTACTGGGAGGCAGAAACACAACCAGTATGATTCTTAAACATGATTTCCCAACCCATTGTTTTTTAAATTAATGGGGCATTGTCCAGCCCACAATTTGATTTTGGCATCTGTAGAAGATTAAGATAAGATCTGTTCTTTTGTTCCTTCTGGGGCTTCTCTACAATCAGGGTGAGGAACTTTACCAGATAGGAATACAGAATTTAAAACACTCTGCTGTCCCAGATAGCACAGCCAGTGGTGAAGGATGCTGGGTGGAAGTTGTAATTCAGCAATCCAAAGAGGAATATAGATTTTTCCATGCCTGTAGTATTACTAAGGGATGTATTCTTAATAGTACAATACCAAATTTGGAGAAAGGGGGGGGGGGGGGTTGAAAATCTTTTTTTATTCTCATGATTCAGTTCTCCTTTGTATTTTATAAAAAAAAATGTTAATTTATAGACAAAATGTACTCATACATCCAACTATTTAGAAGGTACTTACTGAATATTCCCAAATGAGAGGTCACAGGATTGGGAAACCCAGTGATTCCAATGGGTTTTATTCTATCATAGGCATTGTACCCCAGTCCTATGCCAACTGGCTTGGTGAGTCCTATTAAACTGTATTGTTCCACTTATTTCCAAGTGAAAGAAATGGAAGACAGTATTCCTGGCTAGTTTCAAGGCGCCTCCTCCCAAATCTTGTATGGGTGTCAATCACTTGTCCTTCTTGGTTTTGTTTTCCCCCTTTTATATACAGGAGCAGAATAATTTTTGCCCTCTTCATTCTGTCTCTTCCTCAGCTTCATTTCTTCTGGCCCTGCCTTCTTTGAAAACAGTGTCCCTCGGAATAAACACAGGCAATTCCAAATTCAAGACTTTTTTTAAAAAATCATCTTTTATTAGAAAATTATCTTGATCAAGATTTTCATGAACCCGTGGGGACATACACACACAGTTTGCGACAGGCAGTTTCTGAAAGTATTCTCCCTTTTCAGGACAACACATTTGATTGTTCCTACTTGGGCCTTCCCTCTTCTGCTTTGGAAGAGTCTGATTAGACCCAGATGATAACCCCGTTGGTTATCAGGGTATAACCAACAAAGCATCAGTTTCATGGGTGGGAGTGAAGGGAAAGGCCAATGAATTAGGTTTAGCAAACAAGCTCACATCAATGGGGTGGGGAATCATATTTTTAAAAAATATATCTATATTTGCATTCAGATAAAAAAAATGAGAAAAAGATAGCCTGCATTTGTTTGAACATCGGAATTTTGCAGGTTATAAATAACTTAATCCCTACCGTTCATAAGGAGAGGTATGTGCAACAAGAACCCAATGTTCAGTGTTTTTGAAAACTTGGCATTTTTCCTGTTCACTCCAAAAGTGATATGCCAACAAAGCATTCTTAAACAAAACCCGATTCCATTAATTCAGTGTCTAAAGTCATGATTCTCATCCAGTTACTCCTCTGCCTAGAGCTTGCTATAAATCATCTTGAGATTGCAGTAGTAGAGCAGAGTTTACTCCAGAATACATGTGATGAAATTCAGTAGGCTGACATCCATAAAATCACTCCTTTCCAGCTCTCTGGGCCCCAAGGCAAATATTCTCTCCCCTTCTGTCCCCACATTAGTCACATTTAAAGAGCTAGTGCTTATATTCAAGGGAAAGGAACTTGCTGGTGCTTGGGGTTCTTGAACAGGGAAGGGAAAGCTATCCCAGTTGGTTGCATTTGTATTAGCACTATGCAGAACTCTGGAAGGCTAGTAGATGGCAGCAAGGACTTAGATGGCAGTCTGCACTGGGACTGGCTGCTGTAGATTACATGTCAATCCTCAAAAAGACTGCAATCATGGTTACTCCACCCCACTCTTTTTAGGCTGAAGTCTGGCCAGGGCTCATTACACCTGTTGGCCCCAAGGTGGCCAACTCAATTCCTTGGCTGTGTGTATGTGTGCCATACTGCTCCCTCCTCTAACACTTGTTTTTCTACAAGCCAGCACATCAGTCCAGCATGACAGAAGTTTCCTTGCTGGAAAGATATTGCCTGGAATGACCTTTGATGATCTCCCAATGGCCAAAATATCAGGGCTGCTCAAGTCGACTGGCCTCGCTTCCACTGCATAGGCATGTTTCAAAGTGACCTCACTTTTTCAAAGCGGTCTCACTTTCTCCCAGCTGCACTGCCATTAGGCTCTCTTCTCCCCAGGCCACCACCTAAGGAGCTGAAACATTTTTACTGACCCTAAGCAATGCATGTCCAGAATGCTAATCCTGATCTAAAGCTGCTCTGGGAATTTAGAGTAAGGTTTCCATTCCATGAGGTTTGCTCCAAGCTAAAGGGTGCCTAGGACTCAGCCTTAATTCAAGTTACCGAAGCCTGGAAACCTGGCACGTTCCAGATATTTGAATTTTAAATCCCATGTGCCCCAGACATGACCCATGGGAATTAAGTCAGGTAGTTTATACCTGACTTAATACAGTCGAGGCTTTTGCAGTTTCAGTTTTTTACTGGCCAAAATATCTTCACCTTTGATAGCATCCATACCTGTTGTTCAGGATTCAGGATCACCCTTAATAAATGTTAGCACCCTTGTCTAGGTTGGCTCCAATGCTATGAACAGCCCAAATTAATTCGATCGGACTTACTTCAGGATCAGTATATGCTTTATTTACAACCACGGAGAAAAGCTTCCCATCCTCCGATGCACCTCTCCAGATTCACTTTAAGAAGCAGGGCACCTGCAGCCTGATGGATGCCCTCACCAACCATCGACCAACCAATCATAGGCAGGAAACGGTTTCCATTCAGCCAATCAGAAAGAAGCTCTGCTGTCCATTTTAAGAGGCTAACCTTTAAAATATATATGTATCTGAACAGCTTTTTGGTTTTGGACTGGAGAAGAAAAAAAGGCGTTTTTAAGGCACAGTCTTTCTACTGAGTCTTGGTTCCCCCCCCCTTTTTTTTAAAAAAAGTGCATCGAGAAACCCTTCCCGTCTGTCCCCCCGTTACCCCAGCCTTTCACGGGGGTTCTGTAGACCGTTCGATCGTTACACCGATAGCGTCTCTGATGTATGATACGGCCTGTAGGTGTTGTGATGACTGGACGCCACCTGCTGCAATGAGCTGGGCAGCCGGAGGGGGCAGTAGAGCTGAGAAACGCTCAGCGTTTGCAGCTGCGCCGAAGAAAGCCGGGGAGAGGAGAAGGACAACGAGGGTCTCGCGTGGAAGGGCTGGTGCGGATCGCGGGCGCTCAACGCCTTCCCCTTGGAGGACTCTAGCAGCAGAGGATCGGGGAGGCCGTAGTGGTAAACGGCCGAAGCCGCCGCCAGTGGGAAAGCAGGGACGACGCCGTAAGAGACGGCCGGATGAGCGAGGAGCCGGGAATAGCTCGCGGGGGCGGCCCACGCCACCGCCCGTTCTCCCACCGGCCTCGCGGGGGGCCTCGGCTGCTGTTCGGAAGGCTGGAACGGTCGGCTCAGGATGCTCTCGATGGCGAAGGGGCTGGAGAATTTCCCGGCGGCGGCCGAGGCGCCCCCGACGGCTCCCACGCCCGATTCCCCCGTGGGGGTCTTCCGATCGGCACTCGGGGAAGAAGCGGGCGCGGGGGACGGCTGAGCCGAAGGGGAGCCCCCGGGGGCCGAAGTGAGCCCCGGACGGCTGAGCCGCTTCCTCCTCCTGCGGAAGACGCCGTCGGCGAAAGTGTACTCGGAGTTGGGGTTGAGCATCCAGTAGTTGTCCTTGCCCCACGGCCGAGCCGGGTCTCGCAGCACTTTGACGAAACAGTCGTTGAGCGACAGGTTGTGACGCACCGAGTTGCGCCAGCCCGTGTAGGCGCCGCGAAAGAAAGGGAAGCGGCCCATCAGGTACTCATTGATCTCCGCCAGGGTCAAGCGGCCCCCGGCCGAATCCCGGATGGCCATGGCGATCAAAGCGATGTAAGAGTAGGGAGGCTTCGGACGGCGCGTGTATGGCTTTCCGGACAGCCCCGACGCCGCTTTACACTCGCCTCCCGGGGAAGGCGAAGGCTCGGTGCCCTGCCGAGGAGAAGCCCCGCAACCACTGGCTGGACTGAGAGCAGCGCAGTCCCCGTCGGAGCCCAGCTCGCTCTCGGCTGCCCGCGGGGAAGCTTCGCCGCCGCCTTCCTGGTCGCTGCCGCTGTGGCCGTTGAGCTTGTCCTCGTATCGTGGAGCAAAGATTTCCAGCTTCATGGTTGCGCCCCCCAGCTCGGTGTTCCTCTGCCGGCCGGCCGCCCCCCGTCCCACTCAAAGGTTGTTCCTGCCTGCCTGTCTGCTTCCTTCTGGGGATGCCGGCTTGGTGGTTCTGCAGCTTTAGGGCTTCGATTCCCCGGGAGACGGGATCAACAGTTGGGGTGCATGTCTATATACCTGGTCAAAGTCTCGGAATGGGAGTGAGCGAGCGGGGTGGGGAGGAGAATAGAGGATCAGATCGTCTCCGCTTTGGGATTCCTGGAAAGGTAAGGCGTGGTGGCTCCAAAACGCTGAGCAGGTGGTCTTTCTTTTTCCTCCCTCTGCAAACTCTCCCGAAAGGAATCCGAACTCAGCTCATTCCAGCCAAGGCCAAAGTTTGGAGAAAAGTTGCTGTCCGTATATCGGGCGAGAGGGGTGTAAGGTTTTTCCCCCCCAAACGCGTCTCAGGTGCGGGGCCGTTTTCCCATTAGCTAGCTGACGGTCGCTTTTTTAGAAAGCAAAATCAACGCGCATCGCTCAACTCCTGGCAGTTCGGGTGAACTTTTATTTCTGGGCACCGGCTTCTCTTTCCACCGTCGGGGAGGTTTTCCAAATATGAACCCTTCTTTCCCCCCTAGAGAGGCGTCTGACCCAGGGCAGGGATGCTTTGCCGTCCCTCTCTCTCCCCCCCCCCCCCGTTCCTGGTTCGGCTGCTTTCAGGCGGTTGAAGTGGAGAGCAACAACAGGTGGCTGAGAAGTTGGAAGCGGCTACAAGTGGTTTCCGTCCTCCAAGCGAGTCTTGAGTTGTTGGGTGATGGTTGTTTTGTTTCTTTCCTCCCCGCGGAAGCGCAAATCCTCCCCGATTGGGATGAAAAGCCCACAGCAACGACCGCGCGATAAAATCGGTAGTCCGTTTCTCTCCCCCGATCGCGTAAACACGCAGCGTTCCCGGCTCTCCAAGGAGCCTCTTTTTCTCAGCCCCACGCGAGCGAGCCGTCTGCTGGCGGGCGCAACACTCGAGCTGCCGCCGCTGTCATTAGTGGTATATATTGTCATTATCTCTCTCCGGGACTTGTCGGGCCAGCCCATTCGAACGCTGGGCAAGAGGGGGGAGGAGGAGCTTCCACCACACCTCCCCCCTCCCCCGAAAGGCTACTGGGTGGGTCGGCCAAGGTGGGCACCGATCGCGCCGCCAGCCAGCCAGCCAACTCTGGCTGGCAGGCAATTGGTGCTTCTTCTGCCCAAGCCCCGCCTCCTCCCTGAGGGTTCCGTCCAATGAAACCGCCGCCACCGGTTAGCTCCTCCCCCCCTCCGTTCCTTCCTCTTTTGCGGAGCGGGAGTCTCGTCTCAGGTGCGAAGGGCGAGGTGCCTTTTTACAGGTGGTGGTGCCTGACTTGCGGTCTGCCTGGTCGCCTTCCTCGGGAATAATCGACCTCGGCGCTTGGTGTGGCAAGCCTTCCTTTTCCTTGCTGCTGATTAGAACAGAACAGATTCACAGAGTTGGAAAAGGGACCTTGTAGGTCATCCAGTCCAACCCCCTCCTCCGCCCAAGCAGGAGACCATTTCTGACAGGTGGCAGTCCAGCCTCTTCTTTGAAAGCTTCCAGTGATGAAGCTCCCACAACTTCTGAAGGCAAGCTGTTCCGTTGGTTGATTATTACAGTGAGCGACGCTTAGCTTGGGGAGGTTAAAAAAATAATAGAGCCTGTTTCGCGGAGAGTAAACACCGGGAAGAAATCGAGTGCTGTTTTGAGATAAAATAAAATAAAATAAAATCCAATGTGTATATACTTGTAGAGAGTCTGGTGACTTAGACTTGGGGAATGGTGCCAGCCTGCCACTGAAAACTTCAGGGCGACTCTTTTTAAATCGTTCAGACTTAAGAAAGGAAAGTCATTTTTGAGTTGGTCAGCAATACCTTCCCCAGGGAGATTTTAACAGAATAATATAGTTGGAAGGGATCTTGGAGGTCTTCTAGTCCAACCCTTGCTCAGCCAGGAAACCCTATATCCTATATTCAGCACTATTGCAAACCCTATACTGTTTCAGATAAATGGCTGTTCCGATCTCTGTGATTGGCATTTTTGGTACCCCCATAAAACCTCTCTGTTTTGGCTCAGGAGTGGTTGGCTGGTTTATTTTAAATTTGGCTAATGTATGTATTTCCTGCCTTTTATTATTGCAGTGGTCAGGAGTTTGTTTACCATTCTGGTATACCACGAAGACCGGGTGGAAAGAAGTGAAACAAAGAATGAAGTTGTAAAACGCATAATATTCCCAGCTGAATGTTAAAATCTTCAATGGAAGAATAATGTCAGCTACTGAATTTCCAATAGTTGGGATGTTCCAGAAAAGAGTAGCCTTTGCTGTGCAAATGTGTCTATTTTATATATATACTAAAATGATTCTGAAAGCCACAAATTTGTCCGGGTTATTTAGAAGGCTCTTTTTTATTACATTGCCAGGCTGTAAATAAAAACTGTTTGAACTCAGAATTACTGCATCATCACTTTGTCCTGGGAAGAAATTGCAAAATGTTATCAGATAGATTAAAAGAAGAATGAGTGCTAAGATTCATTTTGACCACACCTTATTTTCTTAATATAGCCAAACTCCAAAGTAGTTTTGGAATATTATATATAACATTTCTGAATCTGCAGAGGTGAAATTATATAATAGTAAGCACATGTAGCATGATCTGAAACTTTTGAGTTCCATGTTCACTTCTGTTGCTTTTCCAAATTTATATTGGGACAACATGGAAAGTTGAACAGTTTGACTTTTTAAAAATAAAAATTGATCTAATAATTGGATTGTCTCATTATTAACAAACCTTTTTCTGTCTTTCGCTGATTTTCAGTGGGACTAAAATATTGAGTGGCTTGTACCCAGTATTTCAAAACTGAACTTTATGGAATATTTCAAAGTAAGGAGTGTGCCAGAGCAAAGTGAAACCTTTGTAAATTCTAATAGTTTACATGGAAAAGATGTAAACTCAAGATTACCCTCTTTCATTGATCAGTGACTCTCACAAAAAATCATACTGAAAAAAGTTGATAGGATCATGTCATATTTAAGTCTGCTGTGTCTAATTAAACACAGGATAGTATGATATTTCTTAAAAGTACTGTGGAGTATTTTACCTAACCAAAGATTGCTACCTGCAATTTGATGATTTACAATTTCAAAATGTTGATGGTACCTCAGTTAAAGTAATTGACTGTCGATATGTGTGTGTATACGCCCACCCACATACACTGGGGCAAAAAAGTATTTAGTCAGCCACCAATTGTGCAAGTTCTCCCACTTAAAAAGATGAGAGAGGCCTGTAATTGACATCATAGGTAGACCTCAGCTGTGAAAGACAAAATGAGAAAACAAATCCAGACAATCACATTGTCTTATTTGGAAACAATTTATTTGCAAATTATGGTGCAAAAAAGTATTTGGTCAATATCAACAGTTCATCTCAATACTTTGTTATATATCCTTTGTTGGTAATGACGGAGGTCAAACGTTTTCTGTAAGTCTTCACAAGGTTGGCACACATTGTTGCTGGTATGTTGGCCCATTCCTCCATGCAGATCTCCTCTAGAGCAATAATCTTTTGGGGCTGTTGCTGGGCAACACAGACTTCCAACTCCCTCCAAAGGTTTTCTCTGGGGTTGAGATCTGGCTAGGCCACTCCACAACCTTGAAATGCTTCTTAGGAAGCCACTCCTTCGTTGCCCGGGCGGTGTGTTTGGGATCATTGTCATGCTGAAAGACCCAGCCACATTTCATCTTCAATGGCCTTGCTGATGGAAGGAGATTTGCACTCAAAATTTCACGATACATGGCCCCATTCATTCTTTCCTGTACAGGGATCAGTCGTCCTGGTCCCTTTGCAGAGAAACAGCCCCAAAACATGATGTTGCCACCCCCATGCTTCACAGTAGGTATGGTGTTCTTTGGATGCAACTCAGCATCCTCCAAACACGACGAGTTGTGTTTCTACCAAACAGTTCTACTTTGGTTTCATCTGACATGTACTGACTTAAGCAGTGGGACACATCTGGCACTGCAGGATCTGAGTCCCTGGTAGTGTAGTGTGTTACTGATGGTAGCCTTTGAACGTTGGTCCCAGCTCTCTGCAGGTCATTCACTAGGTCCTCCCGTGTGGTTCTGGGATTTTTGCTCACCGTTCTTGTGATCATTTTGACCCCATGGGGTGAGGATCTTGCATGGAGCCCCAGATCGAGGGAGATTATCAATGGTCTTCCATTTTCTAATTATTGCTCCCACAGTTGATTTCTTCACACCAAGCTGCCTATTGCAGATTCAGTCTTCCCAGCCTGGTGCAGGTCTACAGTTTTGTTTCTGGTGTCCTTCGACAGCTCTTTGGTCTTCACCATAGTGGAGTTTGGAGTGTGACTGTTTGAGGTTGTGGACAGGTGTCTTATATACTGATAAGAAGTTCAAACAGGTGCCATTAATGCACGTAATGAGTGGAGGACAGAGGAGCCTTTTAAAGAAGAAGTTACAGGTCTGTGAGAGCCAGAAATCTTGCTTGTTTGTAGATGACCAAATACTTATTTTCCACCATAATTTGCAAATAAATTCTTTCCAAATCAGACCATGTGATTGTCTGGATTTGTTTTCTCATTTTGTCTCTCATAGCTGAGGTCTACCTGTGATGTCAATTACAGGCCTCTCTCATCTTTTTAAGTGGGAGGACTTGCACAATTGGTGGCTGACTAAATACTTTTTTCCCCCACTGTACATACACATATACATACATTCTCTATATTCTCTCCCCCCTCACCCCCCCCCCCCCATTTATCTCTATATACTAGTCAAACAGGTTTTGTGGCTGAAGTGCAAGTTATTTAACTGCTAAATACATTTGAAAGTTTTTTTTTTTCAAATAAATGTGCTTTCAAATCTTCTCCCTCTGCTCATTGTATGCATGATTTGTCAGGGGTATCTGCTACGGAATTTTAAAGAAGCTTCCTCCTCAAATTCTCAAAAATAAAGTATCAGTGTAGGATTGCATTTGTGTGTTGCATATGAATGATAACAATTACTCTGGACAACCATAAATTGTGACCTAATATAATATCAAGGCAATGTAATCAGTTATATACACATTGCCCTATAGTCATTGCATCATGGATTTCATTTATCTTCATCTGGGAATATTGATACACATACACACACAAAGGATTTGTTGCCAATTTTAACAATCTTGAGTTAACACCTAATGAGTGATGTATTGGATAAGGAATTAGATCCGGTTTCTATTCCTCTGTCAGGTATAGAAGCCAGGTGGGTAATTTTGTGCCTACCATTTTCTCTCTTCCTTAGATTGGAACAAACTGGAGCAGCATAGTAGATAGTCTTTAATCTTCAGTGGAAAGACCTTGCACAACACATTTCTTATATCTACTATGAAATAACGATGGAAAGCCTGGTTGGTGCTTGCAGGTGTTTTGCAAAGAAATATCTGTAAGCAAACAACCAAGTTCAGACAACACCAAGGACTCTACAATTCAACCCTGAGCTACCTATATCCTCTTCAATTGGTATTGTGAATTAAGCATGATTTTGGAAAAGCTGTTTTCACCTGAAGCTAATCCATTGTTTTTCACAGGGGTAATTATATCTGTTGCAACAAGCTTTGGTAAGATGAGGGCCACTTCAACAGATATACTGCATAAGGTATTATCTGAGATTGACAAATAATGTGTGGGTGTCCTCCAAGATAATTGTAGAAGACAGCAGGTTATATGTAGTGTAGAGTATGTAGCTATTTGTTCAAACAATTACATAAATTATACTGATATTTTGTCTCTTATGTAGAAGTTGTTTCTCACATAGAAGTGTGTATGACACAATCTGTAATATTAGTGTTTAATAGGTATGAAGTTCAAAACATGTTCTTTTTAACAGTAAAACTGCTTTTAAAAAAATTCTGTTTGAAGCTATTCAACAACCATTTTCTGTTCCCTTTTAACAGAAGGGAATTAATAAATCCTTTCTTTCCTTCCTGATCACCAAACATGATTCAAAATGCTTTCTAAATAATATTTCAATTTCCATAGGATTAGTTTTTCTATACGGTATATCTGGTTGTATTCAGAAAATATCTCTGATGAACCCACAATATTAGATACATTTGGAAGTTTCATTTTGAGATAACGTTGTAACCATTTTAATTTATTTCCACCTTATCACATAAAATTGTTAAATAGAAAACACTTAACAAAGAAAATGAGAAATTGTTCTGTATATATTGGTTCAAGCACCACTGATCATAGTAGATGCTACTTTAGAAGTACATGCAAATGGCGCCTTCTCATGTTTATATAAGAACTGGGAAATTAAGACACATATTATTAATGAAACAATTACACAAATAAAATCTTCCTATAACATTGTGGGTTAAGTTCACTTGTTTTGAAGTTGTTAAAATATGAATGATGTACATGATGAACATCTAATATCAGCCTTATTTAGTAGCCATTGATAAATTAATTTGTAATTAACTTCTCTGAATTAAACTATCAATGGCTACTAAATATGATGGACTACAAAGTGCTTCGAGAATTAGAAGAACCTATCTTCTGGACGCCGAGAAGACTATCAGAAGAATTTTATAACCTTCTCTGGTGGGCTTCTGTGGGAAAGGAGATGTTGTCTAGAGTTAGCTTTTCCAGGAGGATTCTTGGTGAATATAATGGATTGTAGAGAAACCTGAATCATCCACGAGAATTGAGACTGTGCAAGAAATGGAGGTAAACCTGGCTTTGAGAAAACATGGAAAGGAAATATTACAGTGGTATAGATAGTCCTCAATTTACGATCACAATTGAGCCCAACATTTGTGTTGTTAAGTGAGGTATTTGTTAAGTGAGTTTTGCCCCTCTTTATAACCTTTCTTGCCACTTTTCTTGTTAAGTCAATCACTGCAGTTGATCATTTAGTAACCTGCTTGTTAAGTGAATCTGGCTTGTCAGAGGGGTGCAAAAGGTGATCACATGATCACAGCAATGGTTCTAAATATGAACCAGTTGCCAACCATCTGAATTTTGATCACATGATCATGGAGATGCTGCAAAGGTTCTGAAAAATGGTGATAAGTCAATTTCCCCAGTGCCATTGTAACTTTGAATGGTCACTAAATGAACTATTATAAGTTGAGGACTACCTGTATTCTGTACTGTAATACTGAAGCTAAAGAGCCATTAGGAATTGTTGTGATAAAGCTTGGAAGTCACTTCTCTATATATTTCTTTTTTCTTATATTTTTACTTTTTCTTCTTTTCTCTTTTTCCCTTGCATTTTTATTCTTCTTTTTTCTTTAAGATTATCATGATAGATTTTATCATTATAACCAACATTCTTAATACAAAGTTATTACTTTTAAAAATAAATTAGCACAATTGGGAAGTCTCCTAAACAAGCTTAAGGAACTTGACATTATTTATTCCTTTTTTTTTTGCAACTTTTTATTTTCATGTCAAAGTAAGATGCTTAATCTTGGATTAAGTACAGTTAAATGAAATGAACATGTCTTATGTCCTGGGGACCAGACTGAAGAAAAGAGAGGTTGCTTTTCATTTTGTTAAAACAAAATCAAGAATCACATTGCTAAGATTGACTCAAGACAATTGACTTGAACCTATAAGAAGCGCTGATTAAGCATTTTGGCACTCAGAAAGCACTTCTTATCTTTTGTTTTTGATAAAAACTCATAAGAATAAATCATGTAAGAAACCTTTTACTTGTTATTTCATGAAAATCAAAATCATCTGCTGAAGCTGATTACACTTCTCTACACAAATGGTAAGATGGCTATTGAGCTTTCTAAACTAGCATGGGCATTTTAAATCTTGTCCAACCTATTATTCTACCTAATCCTGTTCTTTGCCTGTGACAGCATCTTTCTGAAGTATAGGACCTGTGGTCTTTCTCTTGATATACAAATAAGAATTCTTCAAATCGGGGAGCAAATTATGCTCCTCAGGATTTTGCTGCTGAACTGTATAGCTCCTACGGATTGCAGCTAGCATGCTGCAAGTTGTATTGAAGCAATATTCCATAGCAGAGGCCATTTGAAATCATCTTTGCTGTTCTGATTTTAAAATAATGTTTTCTCTCTTCTCAATTTTTACCCTTGGTGTGATCTACAATGCCTTCTAATCTATAAAATTGATCACGCAGTCAAGATTTGAGATCTGCCCATGTCCTATTGGCCACCTTAGAAGTTACGGACATTTCCCTTTTCCCCATCAGTCTTTGGGGATTTCAGAGTCATTTTGGCCTGGATTGCTGGAAAGACTAAACGGCTGGTGTCTTTGGAGGCATCTGCCCATATATGGTTCTTCCCATTCTTTTTTAAAAGAATACTAGGCTACTTTTTTTAAAAAAATATACATTTTAAAATAACAGTATACTGATTTTGTCTATCCAATCCCTGGAGCTTTTACATGACTAAAAATCTGATATCCTTCACAAAAACAGGAAAAATAGAAAAGGCAATGGCAAAACTGCAGTTTTTAAAAAATATGTCCAATGTTGAAAGATTCCAGTTTGGGGGCAAGAAACCCACGAAAGTGAAGCAGTTCCTGTTTGTCTATTGACAGTAAGGAAGCTACACATTTTATTCACCATTTAAAATCTATGAGAAGTCAGTCTTTCATGTGTTTGAATCTGAAATACCATGTCTTATGCATCTCTATTCAAAAGCAACTCCTTTTTCTCTGGGGTGGTAGTGATTAATGTGTACATGATTTCTGTCTTAATCAAGGAAAGAGCAACCACTTTTTTCAGTGATCCAAATGAATGGGAACTGAATTAAGCTTAGATTAAAACCTATTTTTCCCCTGAATTCAAAATGAAACCAAAGTAAAAGCAAAGCCACCAGTCTCACTTCTCCTGGTTCAGTTGGGCATATTCTGCCACACCAGTAAGTGTTGGTAGGTCACTGTCGCATAGCTATGTCTATTTGAGTCCATCTTTTCCCTACACAACCATGGGCTGGTCTGGAATAGATGCTTAAATTTAGATTTACAAGTAGGGTGTTTCATATCACGACTTGCTGATCTCTCTGCTTTGCATATATACGGTAGTACTTTGTCAGAAATTATTCTTCCAAAATATTTTCTCTGGAACTTAATACTTTCATAGTAATTCAAGTATCTGGCTACAGAAGTAGATGCAAGCAACCTTGTTATGACAGCCAGAAACTGCTATTTTGGGCAAATTAGATATGTGTGTGTCTGTGTGTGTTTGAGAGAGAGAGAGACCCAGTGTTCAAATTCTGAGCTTTTTTCTGTCATACCTTTCTTACACACTGCAAGTATCCATTCCGCACCAATGCCTTTTCAAGGTGGTATTAAAAGGGACTCCAGTGTTTGCCTTCCTGATTGGTAAGTATGGCAGCCAAGCACAAATCTGAAGGGGATTATCAGGTTCACATATAACCCTGCTTGAGGATGATTTAAATAATTATAATTCCATTGATGATTAAATAGATATTAGGGATTATGAGGGAGGGAAGAACTTGGTTTTGTTTGTATTTTAATGTGAACTTCCTTTATCTGCATGTTTTAAATCTGCACACAAATCAGAAGGGTGTATCAGGGATGAAATGCTCTGCCCACCCGCCCAGTTGTCATTACTTCCTGGTTTTTTTATCCTCTGCGTATGCGCAGAAGGTTTGCGCATGCACAGAGGGTCTGCGCACGGGGCACGTATACTTCAAGTAGATTTCACCCCTGGGGTGTATGTATCTAAAACAGAAATTATTTGCAAGTTTGCAACTACATTTATAACTAATATGCATACAAAATATATTCTTGAGTGGGTATCTTCACTGAAAGTATGTAAATCAATTGTAAATGGCTTTCATGCTTTTGGAATGGAAATTACACAAAAATGCACAAATTACAGAAATATGCGCCAAAAATATAATTGCTAAGAGGAAATGTGTGAGAAAATGAAGATAGCTTTTTGTGGAAATAAAAGACCTGTGCAAAAAAAAAAAAGGACAGTGCTGGTCTGAAATGAACTTTAAAGGTAGAAAAAAAAAAGTAGTGAACCCAACAAGCATGTCTATTTCTTGATTATGTTAATTCCAGAAGTAATGACATTGCAACATATGTTGGATACATATGTCCTAATGCAGCAATTCTGAACATTTTCTTCTATGCAGATCACCATATTTTCATGGAAGTTTATCATATAACCCAGTGGCTAGGAATGTGGCAATTCCAGGTAGTGTTGTATAATATTTTCTTAATTTCTGCCACATGATTTCCATGGGACTCAACATTAAATAAAAATAAATAAATAAATGAGATTGACTGAAGTTCCCCCCCAGATAGTCAAATCTCACACATTTTAAATAATTTAATATTGGCCCTTAATGCTTGTGATATTTTGATCAAGAAGGTCGATATCTCATGAGATATTTTTATTTTAGTGCCTAGACTAGGGACATCTGCAAAAATTGGTGAGCAACCAGTGGTCTCAGCACCTGCAAGTTGAAATCTATTGTCCTAAATCAGGGGTCAGCAACCCGTGGCTCTGGAGCCACATGTGGCTCTTTCATCCCTTTACTGTGGCTCCTTGTCACCAGTCGGCTCCACAGTTGATAGCAATATGTTATCGGTAAAGACAGGTAGAGGAAAAAGGACGCCATGCTAGGAGGAGACTCTATGGTGGGGGAACCGGACTTCCAGTCAGCTCCAGAATTGAACGGGGAGCTTCCAGTTAGAGCCTTTATGGCTCTTTGAGTGTTTAAGGTTGCCTACCCCTGTCCTAAATCAAGAGGTAGAGAATTTGGGATCCTTGTTAGATTACCATCACATCTGACTATTGGACCTATTAACTGGAGCTAATGGAATTGGGATCCCAAAATATTTTTAGAGAGTTTTTACTTCTATCCTTGAACATTTTTTTTTTGGTGGCATCTTAACTGAGATAGATTTGGAAGATTGCTGCCTGCCCATAAAGAAAAGCCTGAGTTCACCCCTGGAGAAAACGATACTTGACACTTTGCAAAACAACTATGGAGAAGGGCATTCTGCTTTCAAGAAGGGATTGAAAGGAAGGAGATGCTTTATCCACTGCCTGGAGCAGTTTTCCTTCCAAGCTTTTATCTCACAAGTTCCTTGACTAAGGATTGGGATGTAAACGTAACTTTAGAATGCTAGCGGCAATGAAATATTGGTGGAAACTGACAAGTTTGAAAAGTAATGATTTCGAAGGAAAACTTTTCTCCCCTCTCATGATCTCTCCTTTATGTTGGATCTCTTCTCGGCTGGCCTTTGGTCATATGCAACATGTTATTTACCACTCTGTGACTTGTAGCCTTTCAAGTTAAGTTTCCCAAAGCTGAAAATGTTCCATGAAAATTTGCCCTTAGAAGTGCTTATGTTTGTGTCCAAGTTATGGGGAATGGCTTCCGGTTCCCTATCTTGTACGCTTGAATTCTGCAGAATCTGGGTTGAGAAAATTTCCTTCTCCTTCCTGCTTTTGTTAGACGTGGCAGTGGAGAAGCTGGTAGTCCACATTTTGATGTTTATTTTATTACCTTTCCACCATTTGTGTTTAAAATATACACTGTTCTGTTTTGCTTGTTTGTTTGTCTTCTTAGCCTTGTACAAAGGGGCCAATGTCAGTGTTATGCTATCGGCAAGCAAACAGATCCCACCCCCTTTTTCCTCTTTATCAGGCCATTTCTATTCTCTTATTGTACACTTGATAGTTGATCTGCAATAAAGGCAAAGACAAATTGAACACAACTCCTAATGACTCCATAGTGACAACAGTATGGAAGTCTGGGTCTTCACAATCAAACAGAAATCTTTCCCTTCACTTGCTTCCAGAAAACTTATATTTTCTGCTTCATCATTTACCGATTGTCCCTCAGGGAGGATCACAGGCAGAGGTGGTATTCTGATCACTTCTGGAGAACCGGTAGCGGAAATTTTGAGTAGTTCAGAGAACCAGTAAATACCACCTCTGACTGGCCTCACCCCAATCTATTCTCTGCCTTCCGACTCCCACCTGATCAGGAGGAAATGGGGATTTTGCAGTAACTTTCCCCTGGAGTGGGGTGGGAATGGAGATATTACAGTATCCTTCCCCTGGAGTGGGGTGGGAATGGAGATTTTACAGTATCCTTCCTCTGTCATGCCCAGGGCCGGATTTTGATGAAAAGAGGCCCTAGGCTATTCCACTTATGAGGCCCTTTCACCTCCCATTTTTTTCGGTTCAGTGTTTTAGTGTTCACTGTTTTTAGAATAGTGTAATTTTAATTTTGCTAACAATTTGAATGTAGGCCCCTCTTGATCTTGAGGCCCTAGGCTGAAGCCTAGTTAGCCTATAGGAAAATCCGGCCCTGGTCACGCCCACCAAGCCACACCCACAGAACAGGTAGTAAAATATTTTGAATCCCACCACAGGAGATTTCATGTAATAGATCTCTAGCTTCTTAATTTTGCTCAGGGTTCAAGAAATATTTTCAAATCTATCTTTGTAACAATAAGGGCTAGAAACTTTTCTTCTGCAATGGAAGATAGCTCAGAAAGTCTCAGGCATTTTGGAATGTGTGCTACATATATTGTCCTGCGGTATTAATGGTATTTATGGTTACATTAATTTTTGTTTACTATTGGTTTTTTCCTATTGTTGGAAGAAATATCCATCTGGTTCAGTTCCAATCCAGGAGAAAGGCACTGGAGACAAAATGGCATCTGGAAGCTGATTGGAAAGAGGGTCCATTTATTGATGAAGCAGAACCATCAAGCATGTGTGATTCTGGTTAGCTGACCACATGGAGTTGAGAGTGAGGGGTTTTTATACCTTTTCTTAGGCTTTGAACTTTTTTTTTTAAATTAGATTTATATGCCGCCCTTCTCCGGAGACTCAGGGCGGCTTACAATGCATTAAAGAACTTGCACTTCCTGTTCCTGTGCAAGAACATATATTCTATTGGCTGTTGTCAGACTCCCATGGGGCCATGTACAAATCCTAGGAGTTTGTCTGAGCTAGGTTTGGTTGAAGTTTGAACTGCTGGGGGTGGTGCAACTGAGAAGATGCAATGAAGTTGCTTTGGGCAACTCCTATTGCGGCTGAGGGCTAATCCTACCTTTGTTGGATCTTGGGTTAGGGTATTTGCTTATGAATAGAGGTAGCTATCTCTTTATCTCTTAAGTGCTGACATCTGCTGAGGGCTATTAAGAAAGGTGGGGGCTGCTTTCCAAGAACATCTCCCCCATCCAGGGAAATATCATATTCTGCCTTTTTTATATTTCTCAAAATATTTCATTCTTCTACCATGTTTTCCCAAAAATCCTATATTTTTTGGAACCCTGAAACAAGCGCTTGGCCTTATTGCCATGTGCTCAACAGCCCGATGGGCTTATTATCAGGGGATGTCTTATTTTGGGGGAAACAGGGTTGGAGGGGGTGGGTGCTAAATTTCTACCTTACAGTAGTGGCCAAAATTGTGGAAACCTTTTGGGAAAAGTGTATTTTTGAGGTTTGATGGCTAATAACATAACACCACTTTTTTTTGGAGTTTCAAGATAATAATATTTCACTGCTGGCATGGCCCAAACCAATTGAAAATCTATGGAGCTGACTAAAGAAACTTGTTAGTTAGAAGCGACCCAGCAATAAAACCAGTTAATAGAAGCAATCATTCAATCTTGATTTCACATTATAACAGCTGCAGAACTAAAAGACTTGGTTCACTCCGTGGGAAGATGTTGTAAGGCCGTAATTCATGCTAAAGATTACCCAACTAAGTATTAACTGATGTGATAATGTTTGTATCTCATTTTTTCCTGTGGTGATAATTTTTGTATATCCCGTTTTTTTCTATGTGTTTCACTTTTCTTTTTTATACTGTAACTGCTATTCTAATAGCAAATGCTTCATAAAAGCTATTGCATTACATTCTTGATCAAATTATCTTTCCTTTGATATACTGTACTACTCAAAAAAAAAAGTGGTTCCACAATTTTGGCCACTACTATATTTATGAGGTTTGGATTCTAACTTATACCATGGATATTTTAATTGTATTATTTATTCTGTGTAAGCCACAGAAGTTTCTTGGATCATGACAGGATAGAAATATGTTTAATAAATAATCATAAATAAGGTTTTTTGAATGGACAAGACTAAGTCTCAGCAATATGCCACATTATCACATTACTTTCATCCTTATTGTGCAACTCAATGGGCATCAATTGCTCTCCAACAATTTGAATTATAGAAGATTTTGGTGAACTGTGCCCATTTTTTTCAGTTGCAGTGAAAATGTTTTACAGGGTATGTTTCTAAACTGGTATCCAACCTTCCTCCTTACTCACCTGGTCCTGGGACTAGCAATGGCAGAATTATTATAGCATTAAGTTGCTGTTTTGTAGATACAAAGCAGTGGAAAATATTTGAAGTAACTACTTTCCCATAATATATCAAAAAATTGCAGCGAGCTTTGTAGATGATCATTCTATGGGTCTTCCTGCTATGGTTTAACTAGACAAATTTAATGCCGTTGCCTCTATGAGGTTTAGTACAATCATCGGAAAAAGCTGAGTTTGTTAAATAAACTTCACATCAAAAGCACTTTGATGTCTTACTTTATGGTACAAGTATTTTTCTTTTCTTTTTTCAAAGAATGCATTTAAAAAACCCATGCTGCAGTGAATAGGCTCAGTTCTTTTAAGGAAAATTGCCTCACATTTTCCAAAAATTTTAAGCCAGATATTTTTAATTAATTCATTTCATACCACTGAATCTGCTACTTCTTATGATTTACAAAAGTAAATAAACCGCATTACATAAGCCCCACAATTAAAAGGACCATGGCAACTAACATAATAATATAAACATTAATATTATTAAATAGCAATAGCATTTATTTATTTAGGCTTATTTGGTGCTCCAACGAAAAACTATTCTGAGCAGTATACAACACCAAGTCCAGTGTATATATAGACTGACAAAAATGCTGTAACAAAATAGAACAACCACAAAATAATAAATTATAAGCCAAAGATGGTAAAATATATCACCAGGATATCCAATCCTGTTCACTCCATGCATTCTTCTTCAGGAAATATCAATACTTATCCCAAAAGAGACCCTACTGAAAAAGGTCTTAGTGAACTTGCAGAATGCTTCTGCCTGATTCTTTGGTTTCCAACAGCTTCTTTGATTCTCATGAGATGAATGTAAGATTATTCTTCCTACTTGTAAGATAATACAGGTAGTACTTGACTTATAACCACAACTGAGCCCAGAATTTATGTTGCTGAGTGAGAAATTTAAGTGAGTTTTGCCCCATTTTATGACTATTCTTGCCACATTTGTAAAGCGAATCACTGCAGTTGTTAAATTAGTAACCAGGTTGTTAAATGAATCCGGCTTCCCCATTGACTTTGCCTGCCAGAAGGTCGCAAACTATGATCCCAGGACACTGCACCTGTCATACATATGAGTCAGTTGTCAAGCATCCGAATGTAAATGATGTGACCGTCGGGATGCAGTAATGGTCGTAAGTGTGAAAAATGGTGATAAGTCACTTTTTTCAATGCCATTGTAACTTCAAATGAATTGTTGTAAGTCAAGGACTATTTGTATAGTATATTATAATAAGTACCGTGGAGATGAGTGGAATATAATAATTGAGAAGCTACCAATTGTTGAAAAGGTACCAGAAGCAAAAGAAAGGGAGGAAGAACTGGCCTGCCTAGTTCTACCTGACTTTCAGTTTACAATTTATTTTAATCAGCATATGGTGTCTACAGAGGTAATGCAATCACTGATATATAACACTAATAAAACATTCTATGCATACAAACACAAATTTAGATTTAAATAAAATACCAGCAAATAAAAATATATGAAGTATACAGACAATGTACGAGATAAAGTGTTAACTTAAGATAAGATTGCCATAATAAGGAGCCATAGATTCGCAGGAGGATAGGTGTTACAATTTGGTATCTAAAGATAACCATTTAACTGCTTTTGGTGTGGCTAAGATGAGATCATCACAGTTTACAATGGGATCATCTTGCCACAGATTACCTCCATCTTCCTCCTTGGTTGCATAAAGCTGTCCTCATTTCATTCTTGGCCCATGAATGAAATAGCCTTAAACCATCACTAAGTATATCTGTACACTTTCCATCAGTGGTGAAATCCAAACATTTTCCCTACCAGTTCTCTGGGAGTGGCTTGGTGGTCATGTGACTGGATGAGCATGGCCAACTTGATGTCACTCACTGTTAGAGCCAGGAGCTGCACATTCTGAAACACATTCTGCCCTTCTGAAGCCCCCAATGCTTTGAGTTTCCCTCCGCCATCTGGCTTGACTGCCCAAGCAAACCTTGGAGTCTTCTCTTGCCCTGCTCTCCATCCTAGAGGGCCACACCCCTTCCCCATCCTCCATACAAACCGCCGTACAAACCACCATAGCGGTGCTCTGGGAGGGCGGGTGGATGTCTTGTCTGCCGCCTCCGTGCGCTGCGCTTGGAAGGGGCCACCGCTGCCACTCTCACCGCCCTCCCTCCCCGCCTGGCTGCAGACGTCCACCTACTCTCCTGGCACACCACCGTGTGCCGCCATTCTCTTTCTTCCTTCTCCCACTGCAAATCAAAAGCGAATGGCAGCTGTGATGCTTCAAGAGGGCAGGCGGATGTCTGCAGCCAGGCAGGGAGGGAGGGCGGTGAGAGTGACAGCGCATGGAAGTGGCGGGCAAGGGAACTTCAAGATGAAGGGCTATCCAGACTGGCCACCACCCAGGCTGAAGGGAAAGTGCTGTGAGCTCTGTGGTGGTGTAGCTGGGCCTGGCCCTCTCCCTGTACGGGGAGCTCCCGCCTGGCTGCTGGCAGCTTCCATGCCTCTTGCTCCATTTCTTCACCGGCGGGAAGTGGCACTCCTTCCACTGGAGTGCCAGACTCCGCGGGCTGAGTTCCTGGAGTGGCACCCGTGGTCAGCCAGGCTGATCTGCAAAGACAGCAGGCTGGTGGCTGGGTGGGAAGCCAGTGGGCTGCTTTGGAGTCCTAAGCCCTGTGGAGGTGGTATGGGAGGTCTTGGTGAGCCTGGGTGGACGGCGGCCTTTTCTGCAGCATCCCCCTCCCCTCTTTGGATTACCCTGCGGGGTTGGGGCTCTGTCTTTGTAGAAATGAGGCAAGTGTATGTGCAGCAGCCCTGGGATGTCTGCCTGCCCTCCCAGAGCACCACCGCCACCGCCCCTCTCAATCCCAGCACAGCATCTGCGTTTCCACCAAGGGCCACCTGCCCACCCACTGAAGGGGCTGGGCTGGATGCTGACCTCGGAAGGCAAGCGGGCATGGGGGACCACCGAGAAAGCCACATGGAAGGCAGGAAGCATGGCAGGGCTGCAGGGAAGGGAGGCTTCACGTAGACATGCTTGCTTGCCTTCCACGTGGCGACGAGCTGTGACCGGGGGACCAGTTGGGGGTGTGGCCAGCCAACAGTAGCTACCAGTTTGGTGACCCAGGCCAAATGTCCACTACCGGTTCATCTGAACCAGTCCAAACCGGTAGAATTTCACCTGTTAGGATATGATTTGGGCCTAACAGTTGTCCAGGCAATATATGTGTTCTGTGACTTTAAGTTTTAATGCTGCATCATGCTGTAATGCTGAGTCATGCTATAATTAGGTGTAATTTAGCAACGTATTTAAGAAAGGTACTGTAATGTATTCAGTTGATGATAAGCTGCCATTGTGATATCATCGAGTGCGTGTGTGGGTGGATCTGCTACCATCCGGGGTTTGTGTACCAGAGTGAACCACTACTGTTTGTTTGGTAAGAAGCTTTTTGGATTTAACCGGTAAAGACTTGGACTGTTTAGAAGACTACGAGATTGTTTATTTTCCACTATAAAGAAAACTTTTGATAACACCAGTTTGTATGTATCTCCTATCTCATTGTTCTCAGCAACGTTTCTCTGTGCACTTTACTCTGCTAGCTGTAAACACAGCAACAATATCCTTAACATCATCCCTGCTTTCCATACACTAAATCAGAATTTCCCCTCTTAAGCTGACACTCTTCTACCACTCAATGCTTAGCCACCCATTCTCTTGGAGGTAATATTAGATGGCCAGTTGTGGGGGTATTTGGAAGAGTTTTGAGGAAGGTTGGAGAGTGTGCCAATGCCCTTCCTTCTCAGGTAAGAGTTTGCTTTTTCTATTAGCAAACTGCGTTCTACCTTTCATGCCAGTCACTTCCTTTCTCCTTTCTACCTGCTATTTTAAAAATCAGCTTCTTTCATGTTTACAATAAAATAGAAGAAAACAACACTTCGCTAACACTTTCAGCTAAGGAGAAGGATGGCCTTTTTAGCAATATCCTGAGATGCATCTTCACATTTTCATACAGCAGCTGAATTCTTCCTCCTTGCTAGGTCCAAAAAGTAATAAGGAGCACTCAGTGAGGCTTTTGTTGCTGGTTTCACCAGTTTCACTATAGATCAGTTGCTTCTTCGCTGGCTCTCTCCTTCCACAAGCTCCTCACATTGTTTTAACTTGTCCAAACTGCGAGAAGGTGAACACAGAAGCCTAGAGATGCTCAGGGAGCTGAACATGAACACAAGATCCTTTAAATTTGTCTTGGAATGTCCTTACTCATCAACTCTTTCCCTGCTGGTTGCTAACAGGCTGGAAGAACATGGTAAGAAAAGACCTTCTTTATATGAAAATTATTTAATAAATACTACTTTAACTAATAGTACTATAGATAATGATAATAATATCTCTTCAAAGGAACAGTAGCTCATCATGGTGCAGGAGCCCATGTGATGCTTGTGCTGAACAGGTGCAGCCATAACAGACAGCTTTTCGCTGTCAGACTAAATTTGTTCCTATTTAATATGGCAAGAATACACAATTCGAATTTCATGCTGAATCGACTGTCATCCAGACTTTTACAAAAGTCATAGCTCCTGGGCATTCACGGAGAAATGTGCTACAGGATTCAGCTCCCTCTGCTAGACAACCAGGACATGGAGCTGATAGGCTACTGGAAGGCAACTGAAAGTGAAGAATTTGGTGAAAGGAATAAAGCGTCTCAATTACAGAATGTTTCTACCAATTGGAACCATTAAAATGTGGATTTCAAAAGTGAATGTATCAGTTTTAGAAAGAAAGATATTTGGGTTTAGAAAATGATGGTAAGGATTTATGGATCAAAGGTGTGTCATTTGGAAACATAAGTTCTTTATCAATGCTGAATTGAAAACATGCACCTCAACATTCATGTTTATTCAGAATTACTACTACTGTGACTACTACTATGAGTACTACTGCTAACTAACAATAGTAGTATCAATTTTCAGAGCAAATTGATTAAAGCAATCATTAATAACTGGTCAGTTCTTGTTATTTGGTATATAGCAGAACTACCTGAGATGGAACTTCATAACTTCATGCCCTTGTTACTTCCCGTCTGGACTACTGCAATGCTCTCTACATGGGGCTCCCCTTGAGGAGCACCCAGAGACTCCAACTGGTCCAGAATGCGGCCGCATCAGTGATTATGGGGGCGACACGTCGCTCCCATGTACAACCTCTCTTGCGCGAGCTGCACTGGCTCCCAGTGGTCTTCCGGGTGCATTTCAAGGTCACCATCTTTAAAGCGCTCCCTGGCTTAGGACCTGGATATTTGCAAGACCGCCTTCTGCCACCGATTGCCTCCCACCGACCGATACGCTCCCACAGAGAAGGCCTCCTCAGGGTGCCGTTGGCCAAACAGTGTTGTCTGGTGACCCCCAGGGGAAGAGCCATCTCTGTGGGGGCCCCTGCCCTATGGAATGAACTGCCCCCGGATATTCGAAGGATCCCCGACCTCCGCGCCTTCCGCCGTGCTCTGAAGACCCTTCTGTTCTATCAAGCCGGTCCAACGGGTCAATAATTTTTAAAGGGGTTTTTTAAACGGTTTTTAGTTGGGTTTTAATTGTGGCCAGATATTGAATCTTTTTAAATGGTTTTTAATTTTTGTCTTGTGATTGTTTTAATATGGCTGTGCCATATAAATAAATAACTTGCATCCCAAGACAAGAAAATTAACAACGCACATGTTTAGCACCAAAACCTGCTATTAATCAGCTGTATTTACCAAGAGTAGAGGAGGGTAAAGGATTCCTACAGATGAAAGAAATTGTGCAGGAAGTAAAGCATGTCCTGAATGATTAAATTTAGAAAAGCCAAGAATTCTTGCTGAAGGAAGTCAATCAAAGAAAGCTTTTGAAAACAACAAAAGATGAAGGTTGCATATAGGAAAGAAACAATTGAAAAGCAGTTTGTTAATTGAAAGAATAAGTCAACGCGTGGTCAATGCTTGAAGGCTATAGAAGGAAAAGCTGATAAAAACCCCAGTATGGTGTTGATTAAGATTAGGTTTAACGAAAGAAATTGAAGGCTTTATTTTAACAGTCAAGAACATGCATGGCGTCAAAAATTAAACATGCAACAAACAACAGCAAATGTTGCCTTTGTAGTGAAAAGGGTGAAACAATCGATTGGGTATTCAGCGGCTGCAGCAAAATTTCATAAATTGTCTACAAGCAGTGTCCTGACCGAGTGGCCAAAATTAGTCATTATTACAGAATTCTTTTTACCCAGCACTGCATATTAGAATAAACAAAGTGAACAGAAAGACAAGTGTATACATTCCATAACAGATAACAATAAAAACATCCCTGTATGATTGCAGCATATGAAAAATCAGCCACCCCACATCAGCTACTAGAGTTGTTTTTTGCATAAAAAATTACATTCAGCATGAGCAGCCAAATATTGAGCAATACAGTGATGTTTATGAACTGTGAAACATCCCAGCATGACCTAATAAGCTATTAAACTGACCAAACTATGCTAGTTGCTTAGTGGGTCAGGTTTGAAATGGAGTGAAAGAAGGCAGAAATGGAAGAAAGAAAGGAAAAATGCAAATGTGCAAATGTAGAGGAGTAGAATTTTTATTAATAAGAACCCATGGCCTATGGGATACCTGTGCCTTACCAGAATCCCAAGATCATGTCATCCAAAGTTATTGGCAAAAATGGACGAGAGCCAGAAGTTATAGGAGATAAACTGGTCTCAAATAGTTTTAAAGCCATCCCGGGCTTTAAAAGCAGCCTGAATTTACGCGATAGAAATTCAACCAGCTAATCACAATCTAGGTTGGGAGAAGGGAGGTTATTGAATTAAAATGGGGATTTCTGGAAATGTCCTGATCCCATTTCCATTTTTAACATCCCTCCAAAAGTTTAAAAAAAATTCTACTCTTTCCCAGTGATATCATCACATCATTAGAAAACTCTGGCTGCTCTTCAGCAGGTTAAAGAAGCTAGAAACTTCCTTGATCAAAAATGTATTTCCATCTCTGCATTTACAGCAACACTAATACAATTAATCTTACCTCTTTAATTATGCATTATATGTCCAGGAAGTCCAACGAACCAAATGCAAATAAAAAACATATGCTTCTATTCTGCCGTTGTAATTAATTTTTAAAAATAACTAACTTGGTTCCTATTTGTGTAACAGTCAACCTGATAAGGAAGAAAAAACGGCTGGAATAATGAATAATTTTAAATCAACACTTCAAAGACTGACCTTGTTATTTTATTTTTTTTAAAGATGTGGAGTGACATATTATCCTTGACCCAGTGATCTGCCAATGAGTGCAGTGAATTGCAATGTATTTGAAGGCCCAGTTGTGAAATCATATTTGGTAAGATGCACATATGTTGCTAAATTAAATTACCACAAGATTTCTGACTGGGGTAGCAATAGAGAGAAGTTATGAACCATAAGATTTTGTTCATGCAAATGCCAAAGGGAACAGCGACATGAAGCGTTCTACATGCCCTCGTCATCTCCCGTCTGGAGTACTGTAATGCTCTCTACATGGGGCTCCCCTTGAAGAGCACTCGGAGGCTCCAAATGGTCCAGAATGTGGCCGCGCGGGTGATTATGGACGCAACTCGTTGCGCCCATGTAACACCTCTCCTGCGCGAGCTACACTGGCTCCCAGTGGTCTTCTGGGTGGATTCAAGGTGTTGGTTACCACCTTTAAAGCGCTCCATGGCTTAGGACCTGGGTATCTATGAGACCACCTTCTGCCACCGATAGCCTCCCACTGGCCAGTTTGCTCTCACAGAGAGGGACTCCTCAGAGTGCCGTCAGTCAAATTATGTCAACTGGTGACCCCCAGGGGGAGGGCCTTCTCTGTGAAGGCTCCTGCCCTTTGGAATGAATTGTCCCCGGAGATACGTAAGATCTCTGACCTTCGTACTTTTCGCCGTGCCCGCAAGACCCTGCTGTTCCAACAGGCAGGGCTGACCATTTAAATGAATTTTAATTAGGTATTTTAATTCTGGGTTTTTAATTTAATTGGGCCAAATTGTTTAACAATTTTAAAATTTAAATTTATGATGTTTGTGTGTTTTGTGTTTTTACCCTGGCTGTCGACCACCCTGAGTCCTGCGGGAGAAGGGCAGTATAGAAATATAATATAATATAATAAAATAAAATAAAATAAAATAAAATAAAATAAATAAATAAATAATACATTCTTGAAGCCTTTTCAGGCTTAAAACAATCAGTAACATGTTGCCATGTTGGCTTCCTTCATGCCACCTAAAAGAGAAGCAGGAAGACTTCTACTGTTGTATGGCATAATAAATCTTTTCTTTCTGAGATTTTAGAAGCCCTGGACATTTGTGGCTGTATTCTGTAGAAAGTTAGCACCCACCCCCTCTCCTAGGAAAATGAGATATTGTAAGAAATATTAAAAGGGTAGAATATTTCCCCTAAAAGAGAGGCAGAAACTCTGCCCCTCACCTTTGTCAATGGGCCATTTGGGGCCTGGGCCAGTCTATAATACATAACAAAGATCTATCTCCTACAGGCAGAGCCATAGTAGGAATTGCCCAAAGCCCTTTCATTATATCATCACCCAGCAGGGTTCAACCAAGCCTGGGACACAGAAAACTTACAAAGTTATTCCTGCATGGCCCCATGGGAATCTGACAACCAATCAGAATACAAGCTAAAATCCAAAGCCCAACAGACAGTATAAATCTCTCTCTCTCTCTCTCACCCATGTGCCTTTTTTGCCTGGGATCTCAAGCCATGTGATCCTGTCCACCATTAAGCCATCTTTCCAAACAGTCACCATGAATCCTGTGTCTTTTTCCCCACTTGGAACTGAACTCAGAAGAACATTTCTTCCATCAATTCATACAAAACTAAGCCAACATTTGGGTTTGTCATGCATACAAATCATAAAAGCAAACCAGGTTTCAATATTGTGCAGGTCTTGCTTTAAGAATTCTGGATGTGTTTCTTCTGCTTTCAAAGCTGCTTTGCCTTACACCTCCAAGGATTGGTTAAAGTAAACCAGGGAACCATAGATGAGCTGCATATCTCAATATGCCCACAGCAATAAGCAACATACCAACAAACTATTGTTGTCAGCGGTGGGTTTCAAAATTTTTTACTACCAGTTCTGTGGGCATGGCTTAGTGGGTATGACATGGCTTGGTGGGCATGGCTTGGTAGGCGTGGCAGGGGAAGGATACTGCAAAATCCCCATTTCCTCTCAATCAGCTGGGACTCGGGAGGCAGAGAATACATGGGGACGGGGCCAGTCAGAATTTTTACTACCGGTTCCCGAACTCCTCAAAATTTCCGCTACCGGTTCTCCAGAACCTGCTGAAACCCACTTCTGATTGTTATCATACTATTGTTTGTGCTTGGCCAAAAAGGATACCCCCCACCCACTCAATTATGGCTTAGTGTAATGAGTGAATCTAGTTCAAAGGTGCTGAACAGGAGCTTGGGATGGTTACATACCCCTCTCCCTCAGTTCTTTGCAACTGGTATTTGGAAACATACCGTGACCGTCCCTAACTCAGAAGCAGCCTCAATTGTAATATAGTCTCTGTTGGACTTGTTCTTCATGAATGTTTCTAATCCCTTTTGAAGCAACCTAAGGTAGGCATTTTGTGTCATTGTAATGAATTCCACAGGTTAATGATGTGCAGAGTGAAAGAAGTATTTTCTTTTATCTGTTCTAAATCACAGTCTGGATTGGGTTTGAGCGAGTGAGAAAGAAATTCTCCCTGTCCACTTTCTTCATGCCAAGCACGGAACTCTTCCCCCCCAACCTTCAACCCGAAGTGGTTCAAGCATTCTGGCATTTTCTTGTAAAGAAAATATTTAAGTCCCCAAACATTTTGGTTACTTTCTTTTGCCCTTTTGCCCATTCTGTTAATGCCTTGTTTCAAGTCTGGGGAACAGAACTGGCTTTTGAATTTGCATGACAAATATGCCTTCAATCAAATAATGGATCTGGTAAAGATGCTAATTGTCTTTATAATGTATAAAAGGCATTGTATAATGTTGGCATTTTTCATTTCTATTCCTTTTCTAATAATGCCTAGCATAGAATTTGCCTTTTTAACAGTTATTTATTTATTTATTTATTTATTTATTTATTATGCACTATCTACTCAATATAAGTCTATGAATTGTATTTATTAATAATAGAATTCCCGCTTGACCTTTATGTAATGAGGGTGCTCCCACAAGTAGTTTATAATCTATTTACTGATAGCTGTATTCTTAGCAACTTAAATAGTATTTGTATTCATTGTGTAAACAGGTGAATGGGTGGAGATCTGACATCAGTGAGTCACTGCTGGAGCAAAGAGAAATACAAAATTAGAATTTTTAGAAATTTGAGTTGTTAGGCTTGTTTGTGGATCTTCAGAGAAGGAAGTAACTAATTCTTTCCATTGGTTATTTTTTTCTCTTAGGTTATTTTGCAATTCTCATTTCAAGCTTGGTTCAAGAGAACAACAAGAAACTGCTTTTCACAAATGTGCCATATAATTTCTACGATTTCCTAAAGTCTAAAGTTTAGAAATAGAATGTGGGATAAAAATATGTAGGTTGTATCAGACTTTGCTCCTGACTTGATAGTATATCTGACTATCTGTGGTGCAGTGGATAGAGTGCAGTACTGCAGGCTACTTCTGCTGATTTCCAGCTTCCTGCAATTTGGCAGTTCAAATCTCACCAGGCTCAAGGTTGACTCAGCCTTCCATTCTTCCGAGGTGGGTAAAATGAGGGCCCAAATTGTTGGGGCCAATAAGCTTTGTAAACTGCTTAGAGAGGGCTATAAAGCACTGTAAAGTGGTATATAAATCTAAGTACTATTGCTATTGCTATATGCTTTTTCTCCAGAAAAATCAACCTTACATTTAGTAGTTTGTTAATATAAAAGCTTCACAGACTTGGATTGTCTAGGTTCCTTTACTGTAGACAATAAGTCATATAACATCTGCCTACTGGAGAACAAAGAATTCGGTTTGTCTATTTGCCTGCCTACCTCCCTGCTCAAAATTTAAATTATGGACCTTTTCCTCCTACTCCTTTAAGTAAACAAAATGATGGCAATTTTCTTTTTGGCCTTGGCAGTTGGGAAAATTGGCTTAATGGTTACCTAACAGTCCTTTCTGGCCTATAATCATTGATTCATAAGCTCAAATCCTTAAAAGGCTAAAACAATATTTTTCACAACCGCGTGTATCTGTCTGATGATAACGGCCATCTGATCATCCCTTTTTATGTGTACTTGACAATATAAAAATGCATGTAAACATAAAAAGGTAAAAAGTACACATAAAAAGGGATGATCAGATGGCTGTTATCATCAGACAGATACACGCGGTTGTGAAAAATATTGTATAACTATGTCACTTGCATGGAGTGTGTGAGCAGTATTGGGCAGAGCATGGTCTTAAGAAGGAAAGAAGAAAAACAGAAGAGTTTAGCACAGATCAGAGAGTAAATTACTATTTGCAGTTTTGAATGTATTTGCTATCTGACAATGAGTCTGTAATGCAGCTGCCTGCCTGCCTGCCTATCAACTATCAGAATATAACAATTACTTAATGTCAAACTTCCCTTTATGTATTACACTAGCTAAACATCTATTGCATCTGTCAAATAGGAAACTGAATATGTAGTAATGCCTTGTGCCGCACCCAAAGAGGAGACCAGAGAATACACCGAAATTAAGGCATGTCATAGTTTACAGTGAGACAACCCACTTTAAATCTATATTTTTTTCTGTGTCTTGTTCATTTACCTATTTCCTAGATCTTTCCATCACATTTTCCTAGAAGCTCGGCCCTTCATCCCAATTTTTTTTTTGTGCTTACATGTCAGCTTTGACATGAGTGATATATTGCTTAATGAGTTAGTGCTAGAGACAAACAGGTTGTTGTTGTAAAATTACAAAAGGTACATAATAAATAAGGTAGACTTCCTCATATTACTAAATTTTGGAATAGGCCCATAATACACCTGTACTTGGGTGAGTTATGGAATCTATAGAAATGGGATGCCAGGATTACAGACTATACCAGGCCAAATATTACCCCATTAATCCATAATGCCCTAGGGCAATCTGAAGCCAGTTGCTGGGGAGGAATAGCGAGGGAAAATACCCTCCTCAGAGAAGAATAACTGTTCCTGGACAACTTCCATCTTTGCTAAATAAGAACAATTTGATCCAAGTTAAGCCATGATTCCATGATGCTGCACTACCATCCATCAGTTATACTGCAATACCATTAAAAGTACGAAAATCAGTTAATCCATTAAATGTTGAGTTTGCTTTCTCTAGTTTTAATTATCTTTAAGGACCTTCATGTACCTTTTGGATTTTTAAAGGTATTAAAAGCTAGGGAATAGTTTGCTAAACTATTACAACATAGTTTATATAAACCTTTGTAGGTTTCAAGCACAGAATCCTGAATGGAAACATTAACATATTACTAATTGATCATTTCCACGTCAAATGACTAATAATGGTATGGCTTATAAGCACTTGGAGATTTGTGTGTGAATGTAAAATAGCCATAAAGCTCACATTTTAGAACAGATTCTCGTAGAATTTTTCCATTTTTCCACTTAAGGTTCTGCACTAGGATACCTATCATCCACAACCAGCATGATGACCCATCGGAGATGATGGGAGTTAAAGTTAAATTCACTTGGTAGACATTAGTTTGTGAATACTATATTATGTATTCTCAAGATTTTGAGTAGTTCCATGATAATTTCTTTTGGTAAATGCAACATTTTTGGCTGTTTGTTGATAAAAAGTTTCAGTTGTCATTGAAGAATGAGCTAGACCAGGGGTCAGCAACCTGAGGCTCTGGAGCCACATGTGGCTCTTTCACCCCTCTGCTGTAGCTCCCTGTCATTCAAAATATGCATCACAACCGCCAATGTGTGACACCCGCCAGCATGCAATTTATTGAGCTTTTCAACCCCAGGTAGGCCAACCATGGATAAATCCAAGAAAAGAAAAGTTTCAGAAGAAAACAGAACGTTTACTTCAACTACATATGCTAGTTTTGTGGCCGCTCAAGAAATAATCAGGCAAGGGAAGGGTTTTGTGGCTCCCAGTGTTTTCTTTTCTGTGGGAAATGGGTCCAAATGGCTCTTTGAGTGTTTAAGGTTGCAGACCCCTGAGCTAGGCAGCTTATTTGTATCAGAAATTTAATCTGAAGCATCATCCAAGGTAACCTTTATGTGCAATTTGTCTCCAGTACCATAATGGTACCATTTGTCTCCAGTTCTCTTCTTTCCTCCTCCTCCTCCTTGGTTGAATGACAATACAAAGTTTCTTCATACCTGCTTTGCATGTGACTCAAGCTTGAAGTCATCAGGCACTGAGAACATTTTTCAAGGGCTTTACATGAACCTCAAAGAACATTGCAGCTTGCATGAGCCAGGAAAAAGGTATGTGTCCTATTAGTTGCCTCACTGAATTAATGGTGATTGTTTTGGTTTCCACTGAACAGATACTAAAACACTGGAACTTGATTGAACTAGTCAGGAGTGGGGATTCCAGATGTAATGACAGACAGATGCAACATTCCGTAGTTGGCTTCTTCATTTTTTAATATTGGTAATAAGATCTGGCATGGAAATTTGGAAAACCTGTCTCTTCATGTTGACTAGAGCTACCATTACAGTTTGTCTAAAGTGAAATAAGTAGGGATATTTGGGTGGAGTTCAGGTGTTCCCTGACAGACCAAAATAGAAAGAAATGAAAAGAACACAACTATAAGCAGAAAGGATCATTTGCATATTTTAAAGTTACTTAGAGGAGCTTTTGTTTTTTCTTTCCATATATAACTAGTAAGTTTAAAGAGTGCCACTATGGTGATACTCTGAGTGATCTTGTAGAACAAGTGGCAGAGGTTTCTCCTCCCACCATAGCCCTGGCTCTGCTCCAGTGGTGGGTTGCCCCCGAACCAGTCGTAAAACTAGCGGGAGGCCCTGCCTACCACCCCGGATGTCATCATCGGTGATCTGTGCATGCGCAGAAGCAAGGCGCGTGCACGAGCGAAGCGAGCACGCACTTGATCCCATAGTGAACTGGTAGTAAAGGTAAGTAGAACCCACCCCTACTCTGCTCCCCCTGTTTTTCTAAATGGTATTTTCTGCTCCTTGCCTGTTTGCAAGCTGACCACTTCTCTGCATAGCTATTGTGGTGGGAGACAAAAATTATTGTACAGATAATCATGAATTGACTCTCTGCTAATATAACAGAGCCAATTATTGTAGCACTATAACGATATTACTTGTGATAGATATAGTCAGTTGACCCTGAAGACTGTTATATGCATGTACATATATATACACATTTGGAAAATCTCCCTCTTTTTCACTACTACATTCTTGTTAAGTCACCAATTCCCTTCTAGGAACTGACTGGGACTTCTCCTGCAACTATGGTGAATGGAGACTTTTCAAAGGCTGAATTTAGTACTAGCATGGCTATAGTAAAAGAAACTTCTGAAATTGTTGGGGCCTGCCCTGCATCAGATTAGGAGCAGAGCTTTAGGGCAGACTATAAACTCAGTACCTAATGTGAGTCTTGCATGTGCTATGCTTAGGAGTCATTAAAAAAAAATACTGTGTTCCACGTGACCTTGTCCTCATGTCAAATGATAAAGACAGGTGGGACTTGACTGAAAGTTCAGTCAAGTTTACGGCTTTGATTGAAGACACTTTCAGAGCTTACTGGACATGGGGCAAAACCATTTCACTGGCTGCAGATAGCAGTGCAAATACAAGCATAATGCTTTGGTTTACTTCAGAACAAACCATCTTTTCTTCTCCCTTGAGCGAGTTTTCCAATCTCTTGCCCTATTAAGTTTGAGCATAATAGCTGAAACCGAAGCAGTGTAAATCTGGCTGACGAGGACATCGCTTGTTCACCTCTGTGGTGTTATCAAATTTTGCAATTTTTTGCTTTTAAGACAAGTTGAGGTACTGTAGACAAGATAGGCACCCAACACCCAAGCCTCTGTTCTGTAAATTCTGCCTCCAGCTTCTAGAAATGGCTTCTTAAATGCCCCAATCCACCCTTTACATTTAGCTTATTTCCTGTATTTTAAACATTTATATATTAGCCACCCATCTTATAACAAAGTCTGGGTGGCTCCCAATCAAAAATTAAAATAAGATTAAAAAATTGTACTAAAACTATTAAAATCAAAGATATTAAAACAAAAACTGGGCAGCAAGTCAAACTTCCAGTGTGCAGTCACCTCATCGTATACCAATGTCTGAGGGAACAACCAGGACTTTGGTGCTTTATGGAAGATTAGGAAGGTAGAGGCCTGCTGAACATCAGGGAGGAAACATAGTCAATAGGGGTTGCCACAGAAAAAGCATTCTTCCTAGCCCCCATAGGATGGCAATGTTTAAAGGAAAGGACTAGAGCAGCCCCTCCTACATCTAACCTGGTAGGATGAATCAATGTCCTTAGGGAAATATGGACGTTCTGGGCCAGATTGTTGTGACCCAGGCCCACGTAGTTGATATTAAATGCAAAACAGTTCCAAAAACCAAACAGATTTTATTAAAACAGCTGAGAATTAACTCATTCTCAGTGTATTCAAAATGAAATGAAAGCAAAGTCCTTAAAACACCAGTCTTTAGTTTATCTCTGACCTTGGGATAATTAGGCAAACTGCCAAAGGCTTTTCTTGGCAACAGTTCAGGAACAGAAGAAATAACTACAGCTAAACAAGAAGCAATTCTGTTAGGAAATGGTCATATCCTTAACAAATTCTCTAGATGGTTGTTTTCCAGGAAAATGGCCAAGAGCCGTTGCTAGTCTTTTCAGCCTTATGGGAGGGGCCAATCATCTCTTGGCCCTACTCTCAAGTCATCGTCTCTGTTTTAGCTGCTCCTGCCTTCTGGCAGCTGTTCTCATACGTGCACTAGGAACAGGCTCATCCTGTTCCTCTGCCTCTCTACTATCAGCCTCTGGAGGCTCCGAAGTCTGCAAATCACTCCCTGATGGCCCTGGCCCCATCTCTGCCTCTGATGCAGAGCCCTCATCTGGGCCTTCCTCAGCCTCCAGGACTGGCCCATGTTCTTCCTCAGCCTCATCGCTGTCTGACTCCGCTGCCAGCTCTGCAGGCTGCTGGCGGACCACAACACAGATTTGGCTTTAAAGATGATGGCCAGTGCCTTGAATTGCACCTAGAAAGAAACTGGAAGCCAGTGCAGTTTGCAAAAGAGGTGTTATATGCGCAAGTTTACGGGCACCCATCACAGGGCACGCTGTTGTGTTCTGACCAGTTGAAATTTCTGGATGGTCTTTAAGACAGTCTCATGTACAAGTGCATTGTAGTAATCCAAACAGGAGGTGACCCAGGCATGAATGACTGTGAGCAAGGCCTCCCAGTCCAGAAAAGGGACAATTGGCACACTAGGTGAATTTGTGCAAAACCCCTACTCTTCAAGCAAGAGCTGTGAGTTCAGAAGGACCCCCCAGATTGCACACTGGCTCAGTCTGGAGAAGTACCACCATGTCCAAAGGCAACAATGAAATATCATCTGGACCCAGAGGGCCAAAAACCCAGAGCCACTCCATCTTGCCAGGGTTGAATTGACATTGGTCCTTCCCATCCAGACCTTTACAGGTTACAGACACTCAGCCAATTGTCTTGTATGTGTGGTGTTTTCTTTCTCTCTCATCTTACCAGTAGACCTAAAGTCTGCAGTAGATTTCGGTTTCCAGTGGCTGCTAAAGTAGTTGGGGTTATGTTAATTAGTATCCACAAGAACTCTAAATAGGGAAGAGAATTCTGTTACTGTGACAACCCATCAGGTCCTCAGTCTGTACACTGTATGTACATATCTTTTTTTTAAAAAAAAAACTTGCAAAAGGTGAGTTTCACAACTCCCTGTTCATTCCTGGTATTTTAAATGTTTTGTTTGTTTAATTTTTGGTAGATTCTCTGGGAGGGGTTATTTTTTCCTCACAGAAACTACAGCAAATTTTTTCTATGGTCAGTCACAGGTTGGCAGCTTTTGATTTAATTTCAGTTCATAATGGCATTATGAATAGAAATTAACATTACCCCTGTTGCCTATTAATCCTTGATATGCTCTATATCTATTAAAGCTGAAGAGTTCACAGAAGATAACAAATTGATTTGTATATATATATATACATTTATCTCTATTTCTATATCTATAATTAGTATAGCTTATCATTGTTGCTTATCATTATCATTATGTTGATGGAGATAGTTTCTTGATTAGGTTTTTGTTTACTCCTTGTTTGCCTGGTGTTGCTCCTGGTGTTAATTCCTGCTTATTTGGGTGTTGAGTGCTGGTGAGGAGGTTATCTGGTCTTTCCCCACCCTTCCTTTTTAGGTTTTTAATTGTCTCTTTTGACCGGTGTCTAAATGTGGTTTATCTCTATGTGCTTATTGATGGATGATTTGGCAGAGTGCTAAGCAGTGGTGGGATTCAACCAGTTCGCACCAGTTCAGGTGAACCAGTTGTTAAATTATACCTCCCCCCCCTATCAAAAAATCCTGGGCATTGTGCTGCAATGGAGAAACGGGCAACGGAATGGCTGGTGTAAGGGAAGGAGAAGGCCACTTTCCCTCTTTCTTCTCCCTGCTCCTCCCCTTTCCCTCATACAGCCGCTTCATTTCCTGTTTCTCCATTGCAATGCAGCGCCCAGGATCCACTTTGATAGCGGGGTGGGTGGGTAATTTAACAACCGGTTCACCCAGGGTCATGTTGGCCATTGTGGGAAGCTTGTCCCACATATGTGGTAGAGCTGGAGGACAGGTCTGGGCCATGCCTCTCATGATAGCCAACCAACCTGACCCTGGGCAAACCGGTTGTTAAATTATTTGACTCCCACCGCTGATGCCAAGCTCTAGGAATTTCCTTGGCTACTTGTATTTAGTTTGGTCTAAGATGCTCATAGTTTCCCAATTGTAACAAGTAATTAAGTCTGTCCATGTTTTGTGAAATTAAGGCATTGAAATTTTGTTCATGTCTTCTGGCTGCTGGTTGGCATTAATGGATGCACTCTGCTAGTCTTCTGCCTGTTTGTCCTATATATTAGCTGTTCAGGCCTTACATGGTATGAGGTAAATGACTTCTTTTCTTTTTGGACTACTGGGTCTTTTGGTTTGCTTAAGATATTTCAGAGGGCTTTACATTAATTGGTTTATGTCTAGAGTGGTGCCATGTAGCAGGATAAAAACGGATCATATTTCCAATTCTTTATTATTATGTGCTCATTCAGATTTGCTTTTCTGATTCAGCAGTTTCATCGGATTAGTGAGTGTCACTTGATGACTAAATTAGCGAATTATGTAAGAATTGAAATATTTTTAAGAAGGAAGCACAGTTTTTCTGATCTTAACTATTCTACTTCTACTGCTTCATTTCTTAGAAATAATGAGTTTTTAACACAAAAGAAGATAAATGAGAATCCACAGACTTTAAAAGTAGCATTTCCTTTTATCAGTATCATTATTCCCAGTGTAAATGAATTTTTAAAAATCTCTCTATTTTAACAAAAGTGTTAAAATATTTTCCAATTGTTTTAGAGCACCGGATTGGATCCAAGCATCTACAATATTTTTTTAGAAATTAAGAAGAATGTGAAAAATTAACTTATTTCAATGATTTGAAACTTACACTTAAACCCGAATTTAACTTCTAGGTGGAAAAACAAGTAAATAAATCTGGAAACTGTAAAAAGTGTTCCATTTTCTGAAGAGTTTCAGTAGTGCTGCACAATCTGTGGCAAGTTCCATTGCAAGAAAATCATAATACAAGTTTACAGCTAAATTAGCTGACTGTAATATTGATCTCATATATTCTGGGTCGCAAGTGATGGTCAGGGTGTGCAAAAAAAAGTACCGAAACTATTGAGTTCAAGATTTAAATGAGGATCTCTAAGCTTGCTTAGCAATGATTTCAAATGAATTATAATTGATAACAGCTTATTACTCCATCACTTCATTAGGCTGAAATGTTGAAACAATATTTTGTCATCTGTGGTAATTGATAAGTTATAATCAGTACAGATTTGGCCAATGATAGCTTTCTGAAGTGGAAATTCTGCAGATAAGCATCATACCTTTTCATCATACCAGTTATAGGTAGTCCTTGATCTACAACAACATTTGGGACTAGAATTTCTGTCACAAGTTGTTGTGGTTGTAAATTGAGTCGGACCTAATTTTATGACAATTGTTACAGCTGTTGTTAAGCAAATCACATGCTCGTTTAGCAAATCCAGCTTTCCCAATGAGTGTTTTTTTTTGTTTTTTTTGCTGGAAATTGGCAAAAAAAAAAAGAGATTGCAAATTGCAATCATATGACTAAGGATGCTACAACCATAAATATGAAGCAGTTACCAAATGCCTGGATTGTGATCACATATTGTGGGGACTGGGGGTGGTGAGACGATCATAAGGGAGAATACAGGTTATAAATCACTTTTTCTGAGATTGTTATAACTTTTGAACAGTTGTTAAATGAAACTATGCCTGAAGTTGTAAGTTAAGGACTACCTGTGTTAGAATTAAGCAAGTTAAGGCTGATTTACATATTTAAAAAAAGAAAGAAATAGGATACATAGTAATTTCCCACCATCAAAACTGACAGGGTGACTTACCCTGGATCAAAGCTTTCCTTTAAATTACTTTAGGTAAGATTACTTGTATAAGAAGTTAAGATAATGAATTGTGCAAGCCTGCTCTATCTTATTGATCTATCTTTGGTATGAAAGGATACAAGATAAAACAGTTTGTTGCCTCACAGAGATGGGAGTTTTGCACACTAAAGCATTTGTATTGCTTTTCTCCAGTAGCCTTGTCTTATTTAAATTTAAACTGTATCATTGAATATTCAGGTTGATATCACAAAGCGTAACTAATTAGTACCTTCACGGGGATTATGTCAATACTTTAATATATCTAGGGCACAATGGATAACCAGTAACCCTGTAACAGAGGGTTCATAATCAAATTAAAGTTCCCTTAAAGGAATTGCAATCCTTTGAAGTCAATATAGTTATCTTGGTTGCAGGATCTTTAATAGTTGCCTCCCTGGGACGTAAGTACTACTTACCGATGAAAATATCTTATCATTTTGTTCTGCTATACGATTCTGACAAGCACAGGAGCTTTTGTTTAGAAAGGAATCAATCACTTTAATTAACGTGGTAGTCAGCAAGCTGAAAAACTGTCCAAAATCCTTGTGAACAAGGATAAAGAGAAGACCAGGATGTTCTTTTTTTCTGACTCACTCACTAGGCCAGTGATGGCTAATCTTTTTGCCGTTATGTGCCAAAAGCGGGGGGAGTGTGGGGAGGTTGCCCACATCCGTGCCCAGAGGCTTTCTAGGAGCCTGGGGAGGGCGAAAATGGCCTTCCCCACCCACCCCAGAGGCCCTTTGGAGGCAGGAAACAGCCCATTTCCCAATTTCCAGTGGGACCAGAAGGCCCAAAAATCTTCTGGCTAGTGCACGCATGTGCGCTGGAGCTGAACTACGACAATGCTTGTGTGCCTACTGCTATGGCTCCATGTGCCACCTGTGGCACCTGTGCCATAGGTTCGTCATCACAGCACTAGGCTTTTGCCCACAAGAATTTGTCTCAAAATTAAATTTCCTATGAGATCCTGAGGATTCCCCCCCCAAAGATAACTGCTTTGATAAGAGTCTCATTTTGTAATTAAAAAAAAAAAACAATTTGTACATTTTGCATCTATTTTCCAGAGTATTATAGATAGTCCTTGACTTATGACAGCAATTTAGCCCAAAACTTATGCTGCTAAGTGAGGCATTTGTTAAGTGAACTTTGCCCCATTTTTACGATTGCCCCTTTCTTGCCAAAGTTATTAAGTGAATCATGGCAGTTGTTAAATTAGTAACACAGCTGTTATGTGAATCTGGCTTCCCCATCAACTTTGCTTATCAGAAGGTCACAAAAAGTGATCACATGACCATCATAAATATGCACTAGTTACCAAGTGTCTGAATTTTGATCACATGACCATGGCGATGCTGCAGCGGACATAAGTGTGAAAATTGGTGATAAGTACCATTTTTAAGTGCTATTGTAACTTCGAACAGTCACTAAATGAACTCTTGTAAATTGAGGACTACCTCTATATACATTTCCCTATATAGGTTTTACTGCCACATATCTAATGGGAAAATTTATTTTAGCTCCCTCTGCTGAATTCTTTCAATGAGTTTATAATGTGGTAATACAATTCTTTCTATCTTTGGAATGATCTCCCAAATTATCCCAAGCCTTAATCAAGTTGTTGCAGGTACATATGGATATATCTTTAATTTGTTTTAGGCTGGGTTGAAGTCAGTGGTGTAATCCAATTTTTTTTACTACCAGGTCTGTGGGTGTGGCTTGGTAGGCGTATCAGGGGAAGGATACTGCAAAATTTCCATTCCCACCCTACTCCAGGGGAAGGATACTGCAAAATCCCCATTCCCTCCCCACTCCTGGGGTAAAGATATTGCAAAATCTCCATTCCCACCCCACTCTGGGGTCACCCAGAGGTGGTATCTGCCTGTTCTCCGAACTGCTCAAAATTTCTGCTACCGGCTCTCCAGAACCTGTCAGAACCTGCTGGATTTCACCCCTGGTTGAAGTTTATTATGATGTATACAATAGACTAACATTTCTCAACTTTTGTCATTATCGCCCCTTTAAGGAATCTTTTTTGCCATTTTTTTCCCCAGTCACCATATTTTTCCTAGCCACCAACAGACATATTGAGAAGGTATCTAGATTGGTGGAGACTGCTATAATGTTTCCTTTATTCATCTAGGTCAGGGATGTCAAACTGGCATCGTCACAGTGGCATCACATGATATATTAGGCCTTTTTCCCCCTTCGCTAAACTGGGCATAGGAGTGGCCAGCGCATGATGCATCTGGCCCACGGGCTGCGAGTTTGACAGCCCTGATTTAAATAATTTACTCTTTAAAATCATATTTTATAGAGAAAAGGTGTATAGCTGCATTATAACAATAATAATAGCACTTAAACATCTCAGAAGGGCTTTTTCAAAAAGCAATTACCAGTAGATTGTTTTTTCCAGAGGAAGAAGAAGATGTTTCACTTCTCATCCAAGATGCTTCATTGGTTCTGGCAGGATGGGACGGGGGTGATGGAAGGATTAGTTGTGATATATATTCATCAGAACTAATCCTTTCATTATCCCCACCATCCTGCCAGAACTGATGAAGCTTCTTGAATGAGAAGCAAAATGTCTTCTTCTTCCTCAAGAAAAAAAACAGTCCAATTGTCTTTTGAAAAAGCACCTTTGGGACAACTTTGATCTGGATGATTGAGAATCACCGCAGAGAATAGCACTTATATACCGCTCCATAGTGCTTTACAGTACTCTCTGAGTGGTTTACAAATGTCAGCATATTGCTCCCAACAATCTGAGTCCTCATTTTACTGACCTTGGAAGGATGGAAAGATGAGTCAACCTTAAACCGGTTAGAATTGAACTCTCGGCGGTGGGCAATAAAATCTGCAATATTGCAGCTCTTATTCAGTAGTTGTTACAAATAGTCAAAACAGTATAAAAATATTTCTTAATGGGTTTTGAATGAATCTGCATTTGTCTGTGTAGGAAACATACACCATAATAATAATAATAATAATAATAATAATAATAATAATAATAATAATAATTCATGAAACTCAGTTAACTGATCATTTAATAATATGCCACAAATACCATTGACTGTTACTAATGGTTGATACGGGTTGCTGCCAGCATCCTAGGTATCAACCAAGTACTTTCTTAAAATATATGATATTCGGAGTAGCATAGTTTTTTGCAATTCTGCTGGTGTTATTGCAGGAAGCTGCAATTTCTTGAAGTGTTTTGTAAAATTCTTGGACATGGTCCCAAGTGCCCTGATGACAATGGGTATCACTGTTACATGTTTCATTCATAGCCATGTAGTTTCGATGGCCAGGTTGTGATATTTCATATTTTTTTCCCGTTCTTTTTCTTCAACTCTGGCATCTCCTGCTACAGAGATATCAATAAACTGTACGCTTCGGCCCTCGACAATTGTGATATCTGGCGTGTTGTGTTCCAAATGACAATCTGTCTGTATTCAAAAGTCCCACAAGATCTTCACCATCTCATTTTCTATAATTATAAAATTATTTTTATAATTCAGTAATATTATTATTATTATCTCTTTCATTCATTAAACAAGAAACTCAGTCAACTGAACATTTAAAAATGTGTCACAAATACGATTGACTGGTGCTAATGGTTGATACAGGTTCTGCCAGCATCCTAGGTATCAGTCAAGTATTGTTATTGTTGTTGTTGTTGTTATTGTTATTATTATATTTTTATCCTTATTCCTCAAGGTGACAAACTCAGGGTGACAAACATGTGTAATCTTTTGTCTCTTCTCCTTATTTTCTCTTACAACAGCCACCCTGTGAGGTGAGTTAGGCCAAGACAGAGTGACTGGCACAAAGTCACTTAGCTGGCTTTCATGCCTAAGGTGGGACTAGAACTCACAGTCTCCTAGTTTCTAGTCCAGTATCTTAACAACTACATCGAACTGGCTCTTGCTATTAACTGTCATGGAACTTCTTGTAATATTAACAGTATTATGAGGGGAAGGAAAAAAACCGCAATATCCACTTTTCCTTTCTATCATGGATAGTTTCATGTCTATCATGTTGTCCCTTGGAGGTCTTTAAAAAAAAAACCCTTCCATATTCTGCGATGTTTGCTTCAGTTTCCTGTGTAGGTAGGGTAGTTAGTTTTGAATAGATTTTCATCTTATATTTATTATACCGGAATTAACAGAGCAGTCATATGCTAAAAGAAGCTGCTGCCATAACACCTAGAAATGAATATTATTGCAGCAGACTAAAATAATTACCTCCTTGGAATTTTTCCTGGAATTTGGAAATTAGTTTAAATAAAGAGATGGTGGTGGTGGGGGGGGGAGAACGTTAAAGTTATCTGTGTTTTCAATCTGTTGGTGATCGAGATGTATGGAATTTCTAAATTCTTGTAGGCAAAAGAAAAAGGGCTAACAAGTCCATTAATTCCAGACTCAATGTACTGAAGCCATGGGACCATTGAGAATAATTTTTCTTTATTAGCACACAGCCTAATATTAGCAATTATAAAATTCAGGAGTGGGAAGAACGTCAATGAAACTTATTTGCTCTCTAACCAAGTGCATCTCAGAAAGGAAATTGTTGCGAGCTTCGGAGGACCCAATAAACAGATTCAATATTGAATTTCAATAATCCGGCATCATATTTTGTCTCCTTTATTGCTCCTTAATTTGCCTTGTGGATCCCCAGGGCCAGACTTCATGGAGCCAATTATTTGTAACTGTCCCCCGTGTCAACAAGCAGCAGTGATCAGCCTAATCTGCCTATTAGTGACAACTGGTTTTGTTTAATAATGCTTTAACTGGTGTAGTAAATGTCCTCTCAGTGTTGAAAGCCTTGTTCAAACATTAGCTAATTAATCATCACAAAATTTGCCTCAAGTATTATTGCTTTTTGCCTTGGAGATGGTAAACAAGTGTGAGTAGATTGGTCCCAGTAAGAGGGGAAATGGAAATGGGGATGTTTGCACTGTAGCCAGTTTATATCTTCTTATTGCAGAAATTCAAAGCGCCACAATGACACTACAAGGATGTATTTAATGCTTCTGTTTGCATCTCTGTTTGGACCTGTACAATCACTTTGTACCTCCAAAAGGATCAGACTTTCTTACATTGCATTTCTCTCTTATTGTTAGTTTTTTCCCCAGAGGACTAACATCCAATATGACTATGTTGCAATGATAAATTATGCAAATGACTTACTCTATCTTTTCCCAACCCAAAGCCGTCCAGATGTACCGATCTACAGCTCCTGTCTCTTCCAATCAACATGGATGAAGGAAAGGCCAGCATACCTAGATGACACTATGAGAATAAAGCCCCGTGGGTGCCTTTGATTCCCAGAATCCCTTCATAAAGTGCCATCAAATTATAATTTGTAACGAACAGAAACTGAGGCATTGAGACTGCTCCATTCCAGGTAGATGCTACTTATTCAACCTATCTGACTAAGCAATCTGTTCCTATTGCTTCTGTAGCTAAAAATGGTTTGAGACAAAAATGTACTCTTTTTTTTTGGAATATTCTTCCCCCTCATCCCCGGTCCCTGTCAGACCTTCAAGGTAGTCCAGATAGGAAGCATAAACTATGAGTACTATCATTATCTTTACTGTGAGGTTACAGTAACAGAATCTTGCAAGTCTGAAAGCATTTCTCCCCTCCTTTAGTTTTACTTTGAAGAAGAAGAAAACAAACTAGGGAGAGTCTTGTCTGAGGAGCTTCTCATGCCCCTTTTCCTTCTATGGGGTTAATATATCTTTTGTATGATGGTTGTCTAGTCTGCGGCTCCACCTCCTGTCTCCCAAGGTCATTTTCACATATCATTACAACCCCAGTAAACACAAACCCTTTCTTGGTGGCAGGTAGGAGGAAACGCACCAGTAGTGGGTTCCTCTTACCTTCGCTACCAGTCCGGAACCAGAAGCGCACACGTGTGGTGCTTCTGCGCATGCGCAGAGCATCCATGATGACATCTGAGCGGGTGGGTGGAGCCTCCCGCCACCGCCACTACCAGTTCACCCGAACCGGGGAGAACTGGTAGAAACCCACCACTGGAATTCACACTGGTTCTCTTTCTCTAGACTTTTGAATTTCAAACTATTGAAGTTTGCTGCTACTACATTTTCTCAGCTGGGTGAATTGATCTATTCTAGTCTTCACTGCAACAGCAGATTGTAGAAGTTATGTGTTTTAATTATTGCAAACTGCTCAGAGTTGTTTGATCGGGGTAGCATAACAAAATAAAGATGATCTTAGGCAACTTGACTACTCCTGATGGAAGTACTACATACCCTGCCTCTTTCCCTGAAAACTGTTGCTGTCTTGAGGATCGTGAAGTCCTACTCTTTCTTATTTTCAGGATGACCACAAGTTGTAAAGGTAATGTGGAAGGTTCATCTATTTGAAGACAATCCAGTTTAAATCTGGTGGAAAAATTAAAAAAACTCGGGGGGTGGGGTGGAGAACAAAACCAGCAAAAGAACAGCAAGTTCCAAAGTGAATTCCTGGCCTGCAGACTTAGCAGGGCACTGACTTTCCCATTACACTGAGATGTATCCTATTTCTTGTTGAAGGAAATTTCTAAATTTACATCAAAGCATATGAAGCAGCACATGTAAATCCTACCCAAATCTCCTTTATGCTGTAGTGATGCACAAACTGTTAATATGTTTTAGCCTTCTCCAGTTTTAACCTAGCACCATCCATTTATCTCAGCTCAGCAATCATTGTTCAGCACATCTGGAAATTGAGGAATGGGGGGCTACCATTTTCCCTTCCACTATATTGCATTGTCAATATGTTTTGTATCCTATCGAACTCTATAGTTTCCATCTTCCATTTGAATATTCCAGGGTTTATCTCCCTCCTTTCCTCTGTCTCTTTCTTTGCTTCCTATGTAAAAATAGTGAGCAAGCATTTGGAATTTTGCAGAGTATATAACTCAAATCCTGTAACCTGTTTTTATGCAATACTTTCCTACCCCCCAAATATGGGCATCTACAAAGATAATTAGAGGGGGAAGACAAGCAAGGCACCTGTGTGATGACACCATTACACAATTTACACAATAAAGAATTAATGGCAGTTATGGGAGGCAATGATATGGAAATAACACTATTATTTTGGTCTGATTGTATTTTGCTGCAGGTAATGCTTTGCGGTGGCCTTCCTTCCAGATGTGCTGGATTTCAGCTCCCATCATGAAGGGGGTGTTAGTTTAGCCCTGCTGATGTAGAGGACAACATATTAATGAAAATGGGATCACACTCTTTGCTAATTCTGCTGCTGCATCAGTCTCCTCTATTTTCCCAGGCTTTAGAAAATATATGCAGTAGGAGTTGTTAAATTGTTTATTAGGTTATTCTGTTTATTGGCAGGTTTATGAAAGCAATTATTCCTCCAGAGCCATTACTTCTTTATTTTTCAAACATGCACATTCCCATTTACATTATGTGACTAGACAATGACTAAGGAGCAAATTATATAAAGATGATTGTGTGTGGTGAAATTTGAAATGACTCATATATATCAGCATGTTTGAATAGTAGTTGTGGTCTGAAGTGTCTGGGTGAAAGCCATACACTGTTAAATCTGAGCAAGAATAACCTAATAGGACCTGCCATTGCAATTCGAGGCAGAAACCTAGCACCACAAAAAGACACTTCACTGAGGTGGGAATAAAGTTGAGATGGCATGAGACAGCTATGGCCAGAATAGCCATATTACAGCAGAAGTTCTAATTGAAGGGTTATGCCAAAACCACAGCTTAATTGTGTTTTTTTCTCTTAACAATTCCAGGCATGAAGGTAGAGTGTTTTAACTACTTAATGGTGAATTTAGGCCTTACACAATGAGCAAAGAGCTTTCTAGAGTTGATAAACTGATGAAACGTATTGTTATGATGTTTATTCAGAAACGCATCTCAACTGTGGGCAGAAGTTATACCACATTTCAGCAAAGAGGCGTGGGCACTCGCAGAGGTGGATGAGGAGACAGCAGGAAAAAAAAAATAACTGCCGGCTGTGGTGTTTTTTTGTGTTTTTTTTATATCTGCTGAAACTTTCCAGCAAACGCTGCTCCCTTGTTTGTCTTAGAGATGGGCTTACTTCTAGTTCTAAAAGCCTAACTGATGAAAAACAGATAAAATCTGATGCGCTTTGTCTGCACAATATATGCATTATGTGTATAATATATGTATGTGCGATAGTACAATGATGTGTGTGCACATGCATGGCATTTACAGGAGTGTTAAAGATTTATTTCTCAGATGATGAATGTGGGTAGTCTTATTGTTCCCTCCAGCAACTGTTTTGCATTTCCAGGTGTTTTTCTTTCCACAGTTCCAGGTAGGAGGGGAGATTGAGCGTGCTGTATTTTAGAGAGACAGGTGAGAGAGAATTCTGAGTAAAATATAGACGAAGACCACAGGTTAAGCACCTCAATCTTTGGATCAAATTCACCAATAAATAACAGCCTGCATTGCAAAACAACAATCACAAAAATGTTTAAGGTGTGGAAGTTTTGATTTTAGCCTTCCTCGATGCTTTCCTCATGGCTTATTTTCCCCAGTGTTGGCATGTTCCCTGGTCCCATATTCTTCTGATGAAGTAAGCAGGGGAAGATCATTTCAACATTTATGTACTTTAGTTCTGCTTCTTCCACTGTGCCAAAAATATTTTTTTTTCTTTCAGAAACAGCCTCATCCATCATTTCAGTGTCAGGATATTTCACAACATTTCTGTGGTGTTTTTGGTACTTTTTCTAGAAGAAGAATTTCTTTTCTCCACCTCACCATACCATTTCTCTCCGGCAAGCAGTTCAGTTTTTCATTTAGCTAAGTAGTGCTAATTTCCAAAAGTAATATGTCTGTGTGGAATACAGAGGAAGATTTTTATTTACGTATTTATTTTATATTCTGCCTTTATTATTTTTACAAACAACTCAAGGGGGAGGACAAATGTAATGCTCCTTCCTCCTCTGATTTTCCAGACCCCAATAACCTTATGAGATGGGCTTGAATGAGAGAGCGTGACTGGCCCAGAGTCACCCAGCTGCAGGGGTGAAATCCAGCAGGTTCTGACAGGTTCTGGAGAATCGGTAGCAGAAATTTTGAGCAGTTCAGAGAACCGGTAGCGGAAATTTTGAGTAGTTTGGAAAACTGGCAAATACCACCTCTGGCTGGCCCAGAGTGGGTTGGGAATGGAGATTTTGCAATATCCTTCCCCCAGGAGTGGGGAAGGAATGAGGATTTTGCAGTATCTTTCCCCTGGAGTTGAGTGGGAATGGAGATTTTGCAGTATCCTTCCCTTACCACGCCCATCAAGCCATGCCCACCAAGCCACACCATACCCACCAAGTCATGCCCACAGAACTGATAGTAAAAAAAAAATTGGATTTCACCACTGCCCAGCTGGCTTTTGTGCTTAAGGGCAGGACTAAAACTCACAGTCTCTTCTGCTTTCTCTACTTGTATCTCAGTCAGTAGACCAGAGTGGCTCTTGGTGATGGGTAAGATTAGAGAGCAGATGAAATATCTATCAATAGAAAAAACATTATTTTGGCTTGTCCGCACTTTCTGAAGCAAGATTTTCATCATAGGTTTTCTGCCTGGTATCGGTACAACTGCCAGGTTGTATTTTGCACCCAAACCGAAGGAGGGGGGAAGGGGGGGAGAGAAGTTTTGGAATGTATATGTAAAAACAACACTTCTTAAAGAAAACAGTTCACTTTAACTGCATAAAATACTATTTATCAGGGTTTTTTTTTACATTGGCTGTTCATAAACCAAGAGTAAACCCTTATTGTCAGTGCAAGATTAAATTACACTGGGATTTATTTTCCATTGGAAAAGAGCATTCTTATATAAAACTATGAAATTACTGAGCGTGCAGTAAAATAAAATAGTTTTTTCATATAATGATACATTTCAAAATTTTGGTTTAGGTTGAAGTGTTAAATTTTATTGTTCTTCCCACATTCCCATCAACAAACTTGTGGATCATGAAACAGTAGTGGGAGAAGCTCATTAAAAATTGGCATGTTGCCTGTGTCATTTGACACATCCATCATAATGAAGCTGACAATCAACATGAGTAAAACCTTTTGTTGAATTTGTGCCATCTTAAAATCCTGAGATTTTACATAATATTCTTTAAGACTGCTTTTTTTAAAATATTAGCTGTTCTAACTTACGTCAAAGTTTTTGCAAATAAGAAATAACCTCTTTAGCAATACTTTTCTTTGGCTATGAAAACAATATAGATTTAGAAAATATCCAAAATATCAATATTGACAGTGATTTGGTAGTTTTAGATACTGTTTATTTTATTTTATTTTATTTATTTTATTTTATTAAATTTATATACCGCCTTTCTCCTTCTGGACTCAGGGCGGTGAACAGCCAAAAATAAAAACAAATCTTACAAAAGTTAAAAAATATTAAAAGTAACTAATATAAATTTGGCCCATTAATTAAAAAACAATTCAATTAAAATTAATGTCAAAACTCTAAAAAGATTTTCCCATGGGATCAGGCCAGGCCGGCTAGTTGGAAAAAGTACGTTTTTAAGGCCCGACGAAAAGTCCGGAGGTCAGAGATCCTTCGCAACTCTGGAGAAAGATCGTTCCAGAGGGTAGGGGCTACCACAGAGAAGGCTCTCCCCCTGGGGGTCACCAGGCGACATTGTCTGGTTGACGGCACCCTGAGGAGGCCCTCTCTGTGGGAGCAAACTGGCTGGTGGGAGGCAATTGGTGGCAGTAGGCGGTCCCGTAAGTACCCAGGTCCTAAGCCATGGAATGCTTTAAAGGTGATAACCAACACCTTGAAGCACACCCGGAAGTCCACCGGCAGCCAATGCAGCTCCCGCAGGAGAGGTGTCACATGGGAGCGCCTTGTCGCTCCCATAATCCCCTGCGCAGCCGCATTCTGCACCAGTTGGAGCCTCCGGGTGTACCCCAAGGGGAGCCCCATGTAGAGAGCATTACAATAGTCCAGGCGAGAGATGATGAGCGCTTGAGTGACTGTGCATAAGGAGTCCCGATCTAGAAAGGGTCGCAACTGGCGTATCAGGTTAACCTGATGAAAAGCCCCCCTGGCCATGGCTGTAGTATGTTCCTCTAAAGACAGCCATGGATCCAGGAGGACACCCAAGTTGCGTACCCTTTCCGTGGGGGCTAATGATTCGCCCCCAATGACCAGCGATGGAGTCAGCTGGCTATATTGGGACGCCGGCAGCCACAGCCACTCGGTCTTGGAGAGGTTGAGTCGAAGCCTGTTTCTCCCCATCCAGACCCACATGGCTTCAAGGCACTAGGACATCACTTCCACGGCATCGTTGGGGTACAGCTGAGTATCATTAGCGTACTGATGGAACTCCACCCCAAAACCACGGATGATCTCACCCAGCGGCTTTACATAAATGTTGAACAGGAGAGGCGAGAGGACTGACCCTTGTGGCACCCCACACACTAGGCGCCTCAGGGTCGACCGCTGTCCCTCTGTCAACAGATTGCGACCGGTCGGAGAGGTAGGAGAAGAACCACTGCAAAACTGTGCCCCCCACCCCCAATCCCCCCAACCGGCGCAACATGATACCATGGTCGATGGTATCAAAAGCTGCTGAGAGATCTAACAGGACCAGGATAGAGGAGTACCCCCTACCCCGAGCCCTCCAGAGATCATCCACTAACGCGACCAATGCCATTTCGGTGCTGTATCCAGACCTGAAACTGGACTGGAGCGAGTCTAAATAGACAGCTTCATCCAGGTACTGGGGGAGCTGCCACGCCACCACACTCTCAACAACCTTCGCAAGAAAGCGAAGGTTGGAGACTGGATGATAGTTAGCTAAAACAGCTGGATCCAGAGAAGGCTTCTTGAGGAGGGGCCTCACCACCGCCTCCTTCAAGGCGGCCGGTAGGAAGCCCTCACTCAAAGAAGCATTGATAATCTTCTGGAGCCAGCCTCGTGTAACCTCCCGGGAAGCCAGCACCAACCAGGAGGGACACGGGTCCAATAAATATGTGGTCGCGTTCAGTCTTCCCAGAATCCTGTCCATGTCCTCGGGAGCCACAGGATCGAACTCAGCCCAGATAACACTCTCAGGACCTGCCTCAGTCATCTCGCCTGAACTAACCCAGTCAGCGCCAAATCTTCCCGAATCTGAGTTATTTTATCATCTAGATATTGAACAAAGTCCTCGTCCCTGCAAGGGATCATCCCGCGCTCCCAAATGAAGGAGGGAGCGGGTCACCCTGAACAGGGCGGCTGGGCGACTATCTGATGACGTGATAAGAGCGGCAAAATAATTAGATTTCGCCGCTTTTATCGCCACTAGGTAGGTCTTAATATGAGACCTTACCAGTGTCAAGTCAGATTCGGATCGACTGGCCCTCAAACCGCTCTCTAGGCGTCTTTTCCGGTGCTTCATCTCCCTCAGCTCCTCGGAGAACCAAGGAGCTAAATGAGTTCGGCGCCGGGTCAGAGGCCGCAAAGGCACGACGCGGTCCAAGGCCCCGCCGGCCGCCCTATCCCAGGCGGCCACCAGGTCCTCAGCTGAGTCGTGTGCTAGTGTCTCAGGAAATGGCCCAAGCTGTGTCTGGAACCTATCAGGATCCATCAGGCACCTGGGGCGGAACCACCTGGTCGGTTCCGCCTCCCTGCGGTGGGGTGCAGTGGTCAGAAAGTCAAGTTGAAGGAGCGAGTGGTCAGACCATGACAAGGGTTCAATACCTATATCCCCTATATCAAGACCACTCAACCACTGACCAGAGACAAAAACTAGATCCAGGGTGTGTCCACCGATGTGAGTCAGGCTATGAATTACTTGGGTCAGGTCCATGGCTGTCACGGAAGCCATGAACTCCCGAGCTATTTCAGATGTTTCACTGATAAGATGGCAGATTGAAATCCCCCATGACCATAAGCCTGGGGGTACCAATCGCCACCTCGGCTACAACATTGAGGAGCTCGGGCAGGGTCGTTGCCACGTGGCAGGGAGCCAGGTACGTGACCAACAGACCCATCTGCCCACCATGACCCCACCTCACAAAGATGGACTCACACCCGGCTATCTGAGGTACAGTGGCCTCCCTTGGATCGAGACCTTCCTTTATAATGACCGCTACTCCCCCACCCCTACCCTGTTAATGCACAATTGTCATTTTATGGTTTTGGACAATGCAGATTTCTTTTGCAGCGACTTAAAAGGGTTTAAAAATTTGAATAATAACGTTATTTAAGGCATTAATATTTCTTTTAAAACGACCAAGGAAAAACTTTTCAATTTTGTAATAATTGTGGAACAAGTAGATGGAAATAAGAAATAAAGTCTAACCACAATGCAAATGTCAGAATTTACCATGGTATGCCCAAAGTGTTTTTATTTCTGTTTATCTTGAAGAAATTTTGGTGGTGGGGTGATGATATATAGCCCTATATTAGCTGGAGGCTATTGCAGACTGATTGCAGTCTGGAGTGATGTTAATGGTTTGGCAACATGTAGAGGGGAGTGTTAAATTTCCACCCTCATCGGAGAACTCTCTTGGAAAAACATTCCCCATATGAAAATGTAGCTTTAAAATAATTTCTGTTGATATCAGCGGTGCTATTTCAAGTCATATAGGGGCAGCTCAAACCCCTAATTTCCCACCAACTACTGAACATGAAAGATGAACATCTCAAACGTTACTCAGATGATGTGGTCTTTGATCTTGAGCAGGAGCAGGTTCTTTATATAGTAATTAGAAGGTGATTGTGATCAAGAAAAAGTCAACCAGATTCAAGAAAACTCTTTATGAAGTCAAATTGTTCTTTCAAAACAGCTCTTTTGGCCAGTTTTAAAACTGCAATAGCTGTTCGTTTTTTTTAAAATAGAGCCTGTCATTCTTATTCTCAAATTTGACAGCTAATTGTACTTTTTAAATTTCAATATTTCTAGGTGGGATAAAATGCTTCTTTGGGTGGGACACTGTACTCAACGGCCCCACTATTAATGGTAGTGGTCAAGAAGGATTGGTCTACTCATTTTTCCTTAGTGACGAAGGCTAGTATTCTTGTATCTGTATTTGAGGGGGAAGACTGAGAGATTGTGGCTTGCACTAACCTGCCTGTGAGTTTAGGGCTGCAATGGGATTTAAACCAGGACTTCTCTGCTCATGTGCTTTTCAGAATACCGAAGTCTGCATGAATAAGAAAAATAGTTAAGGCTATTTCTTACATTACTGAATGAGAGTGAAACTCTGCCAAAGGCTACATTGGATCCAGCAGCTATTAACAGTCAGATTCTAAGACCAGAGGCAAAACAACTTATTGTGTATTTATGTACAATCTTTTCTTCCTCCAGCTCTTTTGTTTTGGATATACAAGTTAAAGATAGAGCTTAGAGCCTGGATCAAGGAGGAAGCCAAGAATAATCAATTTTAATAGTGCTTTTTTAAAAAAACAAGGTGTGAATCATTTTAGCAATAAAATTTAATAATTTGGAAAATGACCTTGGCTTTGTATGTGTCAAAGGATTTTCCCTGAATACAACAGTAGCATCTAAATACCTAAAGATATCTACTTTGATATTATTGTGTTTCCCCGAAAATAAGACCTGGTCTTATATATACTTTTCGCCACCAAAAAAGGCACCAGGTCTTATTTTGGGTGGGTGGGTGGGGAAGAATGTATCTTCCACAGACTCACATTGCGGCGGTGGCATTGACAGCCTCACCCAACAGGAGCCTGCTGCTGTCCCACTTCTTCTGCAGCTGCTTCTGGAAAGGCCTCTAATCGTGAAATGGAAGCCAATCCGGAGCCTGTTCATCAGATGCAGAGGCCTTTCCTGAAGGCCTCTGACGGCGAAATGGAGGCTGGGGGTGATGCAACCAAGAGGTGGCAAGTGGCCACAGAAGTGGGCCAACAAGGCAAGGCAGGTATCTGAGTGTGCAACTGTCTAAAGGTAAGCAGCTCAACCCCCGCCCCCCCATCCATACCCTCATTTTTTACCCGTGCACCTCTTCCCACCCTGTGCAACAAGGTGTTGCTCTTAACTAGGGCTTATATTGGGCACATGTGTAAAAATAAAGGTAAGGTTTATGTTTGGAATAGATCTTATTTTCAGGGAAATACAGTAGTAAAAAAACGATAGCTAAAATAATACTTAGGCAAAAAAAGAAACATTTTAAAAATGGTTTTCTTAAAAGATATAACAATGGGGGGATTATATTTTTTTTTAAAAAGTACTTAGGTGGTTTCCAAAACATAGGACTTTCCTCTCCCTTTTTGTTATGCAATAGTAGAAATCATTGAAAACTTGATAGGACAGCTCATCACCAAATTCTTTTGTCTCCCTCCACAGCTGACAATGTTGTCCCAAAGGTGCTTTTTCAAGAGGCAACTGGTCTTTCTGGTTTTTCTTTGAAGACGTTTGGCTTCTCACCCAAGAAGCTTCTTCGGCTCTGGGGGGAGGGGGGTCCTCTGAATTGTCGATGTGATGGGTAATCGATGCTTCTTGGCTTCTTGGCTATTGGGGAAGCTACTTTCACTTAACAACCACATGATTCCCTTAAACAGCCTTGGGATTCATGTAACTATGACAGGGATTCACTTTATGACTATGATACAAATGGTTGTAAAATTGGTACTGGTCACATTATTTGCTTTAAGCATTGCAGCTGAAATTCAGGTTCTAACTGTCATTATTTAGTCAACACCTATATATAATGGGTTTTACAGCAATCCTTAATTTCCAATGAAAATCTGGATCATTTGATCCATGACAATTGGAACACCTTAGGAAACCAAATGGTTCTTTTCGATAACCAGGTTGCTATTTGGGGGTCTGGCATCTCAACAGACCTGTTAGTTGACCAGAATTCTAATCATTTTGCCTTCTAGGTACAAATAGATGTATTTAAATACATTATTTCTCTTTTCGTCTTTTTTTGTCCTTCAAGTCAATATTGTCACTTGGCAACTGTATGAACAAGCCCTGCAGGGGTTTTATTTTTTGGCAAGATTTCAAAAATGGTTTGCCATTGCTGGCTTCCTAGGGCTGAGAGAGAGAGACTGGCACAAAGTCTCCCAGCTGGCTTCATGCCTCAAGGGATATTACAAGACATAGTCACCTGTTTCTAACTGGATAGGGTAATCACTACACTAAACCGGTTCACAATTCCCTCTTAGAGTTTGTTATTCCTGTATAATAAGACTAAATTTCTTACCATGTACTGTATTTTTTGGAGTACAAGACACACTTCCCCCCTAAAAGAGGGTGAAAATTTGGGTGCATCTTATACATTGTATGTAGCCCTGCCCACCCACCCACCCCCCTCAAAAATGGGGCAATAGGCTATGGCAATCCCTGCAGCCTGAAACAGCTGATCTTCGGGAGGCCCATCCAACCGACAATCACCTGCTTGTGCTAATCAGGCTGTGCTGAAGCTGAAGCTGAAATGGGCTGTTTGCCGCAAGGAGGCAAATTGCTGAGAAGCAGAGGCAGATTTTTTTTCTTCTTTTCTTTCCTCCCCCAAAAAGGTAGGTGCGTTTTATAATCTAGGGCGTCTTATACTCCGAAAAACACAGTAATTATTACTAGATTTTAATCCTGCCTTTTGTATATGTATCTATGCATGTATTTTGATCAACTCAAAATATACACTATATACATCATTGAGCGAAGTGGTTCCAATGCAAAACCACAACTGTGCATATGATCTTACTTAAGTTTTCCTTCGCTTTACAGTGCTATGAAGGTTATAAATGCAAGAATTGGTTTTCAAGTTGCTTTTTTCATCCCTGTCATAACAGCAAATGGTCATTAAATGAGGCGAGGCCTAAATGAGGGCTACCTGTACAGGCACATGCAGAGATGAGAAATATTTAAAATACGCATGCAGAGTCTGCATAAGGCAAGACATTTATTAAACTAACCGTGAAATCTTTTTTTTAAAAAAATATAGCAAGCCTCTATAGCAGGCCAAGCACACACACGTACATAGAGAGATGGTTTTGCTTTTGTTCTCTTTTCTAAACAAGACTTGCAAACACATGCTCTTGGAGTACAGAGACAGCCCCCACCTCCCAACTTGGCAAGGTCATGCAGGAGAGTAGTCAGGCTGACTCCAAGGGTCAGAGCTTGTAGTAGATCCATCAACTGGTTTAGGTTCAAAGTCAAGGTTGTGAGGTTCATGAGTCAAGGCTTAAAGAGTAGAAGTTAATGGATGGTTGTCATCAATGAACAGCTTATACTTGCTACTGCATTTCAATAAAAGCAGCGCCGGTGTAGATCATCAAGTGATGTGAGCCAAGGGGGGAAATCCAGCAGGTTCTGACAGGTTCTGGAGAACTGGTAGCGGAAATTCTGAGTAGTTCGGAGAACCAGCAAATACCACCTCTGGCTGGGCCCAGAGTGGAGTGGGAATGGAGATTTTGCCAGGAGTGGGGAGGAAATGGGGATTTTGCAATATCCTTCCCCTGGAGTGGGGTGGGAATGGAAATTTTGCAGTATCCTTCCCCTGCCATGCCGACCAAGTCGTGCCCACCAAGCCACACCATGCCTACCAAGCCACGCCCAGAGAACCAGTAGTAAAAAATTTGAATTGCACCGCTGAGTGAGACTCCTTCTGCTTGAACAGTGTGGCAATGCTCTTTCTCTGCGCTCTTTGTAGGGTGACAAACTCTTGTGTTGGGAGGGGGAAATAATTATGTACCCTCCTTTTCAGAGAATGACAGCCGCTGTCTCTACAGGGTGCTGGTTTGCCCCACTTCCTTGATCTGCTCAGATAGCAGCCTGCCTGGTGGACTCTACAGCTGGCTCCTAGGCGTTGGTTCCCTTCTCTGACTCTGAATCTGACCCCACTGTTACAACCTCCCAGATATGCTGATAACTTGCATCAGGAAGAAATGTGTAAATAAATAATGTTAAGTTCTTCACAAGCACTACAAATTAGGTTGTTCTATAAGATGTTAGTTGCGAACTTGTGTCCGAGACATCAAGACGTCATGGACAACATTCCTTCAGGCCTTCCTGTCCTCTACCATCTTCTGGAGTCCATTTAAGCTTATGCCTACTGCTTCGGTGACTCCATCCAGCCACCTTGTTCTCTGTCGTCCCATTCTTCTTTTGCCCTCAATCTTTCCCAGCATTAGGCTCTTCTCCAGTGAGTCCTTCCTTCTCATTAGGTGGCCAGGTTATTTGAGTTTCATCTTCAGGATATGGCCTTCTAAAGAGCAGTCAGGGTTGATCTCCTCTAGGACTGGCTGGTTTGATTGCCTTGCAGTGCAAGGGACTCGCAGAAGTCTTCTCCAGCACCATAGTTCAAATGGGTCAGACACGACTTCGCAACTAACAATAGATAAGGTGTAGGTTAGTTTGTTTTTTGGGGGGTTTTGCCATTAACATTTTTATTGAGTTATATAGTAATGTACAATACAAAATACAAAATAAATAAGAAAGCAATGGGGAGGAAAAGGGGAAGGAGAGGTGAGGAAAGAAAAAAAGAAGAAAACGAAGCATTGACTTCTGACACTCTCTGTTACAGTAAAGTAAGGCATTAACATCAAATAACAACTTTTTGCTTTTTCATAATAATATGAACAAGCTATTTCTATAGAAATCTATCAGTCTATTCAGTAAAACCTAAAGTCAGAGTTTCATTCTTCTTCACCTAAAGCACAAAGTTCAGAAGTGGTCTCCATGTGAAAACAAAAGTACTTATGTTCTTTTCTTTGATTCATCCATAGTAGGAATCGGAGTGTCCTTCCATTTTTGTGCTATAAGATGTAGGTTTGTTGAGCTGGTTTGCTAAGTTAGAATTCAACAATACATTGGTACTACTTAATTCAGTTACAACTGAGGCAGGGCTTGTTCTAAGGGACCATTAAGAAGATACTGTCTTTTTGCTACAGACAAAATTCAGTTTTACAGCTAAATTTGTAGCCATGTTAATTGAAAATTGATTATCTTCATAAACTATAAATGGATCATTCACATTTAATACTATATCAATTAACAATTGTTTATAATATATCAATTCAGTGCGTATCAAGGATAAACATGAAAATTCGGCTTCCATAGTTGATAAACTAAGATGCTTTTGCCTAATAGATTTCCATCCTTGATTTACGAGTAGGTAGATCAGTTGCAAAACTTGCATGAGCATATGCCTTTAAAACTAGGTCACTACTAGGCTCTAAATATAACAAAAAATGAATCGTTTGTTTCAGATATCTAAGTATTCACTTAGCAGCTTGTCAGTGCCATTCAGTAGATTGCGCATTATAGCTAGCTAGTTGGTTCACACTGTAAGATATATTTGGCCTAGACAAATTACTCAAATATGATAGACTGCCTATTAAGGATTGATATATTTCCTTGTCGAATACAGGACTTTGAATATCACTATGTTTAAAATCCTGACTCATTGGTGTTTTAGCAGACTTACAGAGTTCCATGTTGTAACGTTTCAGTAATTGGCTAACTTTCTTGGCTTGCGAAATTTTGTAGCCTTTACTAGTTTTAACTACATCAAGAGCCAGATAATGCTTAATTTCTCCCCAATTTCTAATTCTGAACTTAGAAACAATTTCGGTTGCTTCATTTTCAGACTTTGTTATAAGTGCTATATCATCAGTAAATAGCAATAATAAAGAAATTAAACCATCTTTCTCTTTCTTGAACAAACATGGATCAGCTTTTCCAGCTACAAAACCCATTGCAACTAATTCATTAACTATACATTTGTTCCATTCGTAACCTGACTGCTTTAAGCCATAAAGACTTTTCTTCAGTCTCAACAATCAGTCTTCCCATCAGTTTTTAACTCTAGTGGCTTCTTCATATAGATTGTATGTTATAATGGCGCATGCAGATATGCGGTTTTAACATCTATATGATTTATCTTGTATCTATTCTCGCAAAGTAGTCGCCCTCAGACTCGGTGCAAAGGACTTCATCATAGTCCTTATCTGACTGAGCAAATCCTTGAGCAACTAATCTTCCCTTATGGGTAACAGTCCCATCTACACTAGTTTTTAGTTTGCATGCTCATCTGGTGATAACCTAACATTCTCATACACATCCAACTCCTTCAATGAAGTCAACTCTTTGTCCATTGCTTTCTTCCAGACTATCTGATCCTTTTCAGGATACAGTTCAATTTCATAGAAGTTAGATGGCTCTATGTTCACCTGACATACTACACTGGCTTGATACCTATTAGGTGGACGTCTTTCTCTAGTTGAACATCTAGGCAACTCAGGACTCGGTATAGGTATTTCCTCTTCTATCTCCCCTATAACCTCTTCCTCCTTTACAGTAAGAGATGGTTCTTCCTCAATTATCTCATTATCAGGGTTATCAGCAAACAATGGAGTCTCCACAATAACACTATCATTTCCCTTGTCGGATTCCTGCTCAAGCTTCCTCCAACTACATGCTCCAGAAACTTAGCACTAGCACTGCAATACACACTAGTAGTACCTGGCGCCCAAAATCTATATGACCTGTGGTTGGACTCATAACCAACAAAAAATAATTTCTTTGCTCTATGTTGCCCTTTTCTCCTCAATTGCGAGGGAATATGAACCCATGCTGGGGCTCCCAATGTATGCAAATAACTTAATACTGGTCTTCTACCATGCCAATGTGTGAATGGTAATTCACCAGTTGTTGAATTTACTACTTTATTCAAAACATGGTTAGCACACATTATTGCCTCACCCCACAGTGTCTCAGGTAAACCAGAATCAGATAACATGGTTCTAGCCATAGCCTGCAACGTTTGTCCTCTGCGTACAATATACGCATTAAGTTGCGGTCTATAAGGAGCAGAACACTTGTGTTCAATGCCAGCTTTCTGTAACATAGTTACAAACCTGTTATTGGTAAACTCAATACCATTGTCAGTTACTAGGCAAAGAACCTTGCGTTTCTTTTTCCTCTCAGCAAACCTCAGCCAGTTTGAAAAATGCTGAAATGTTTCTGCTTTGGTTTTCATAAGGTAACAGAAATCATAACCATAAAATAAAATGGTCTATTATGCTCAATATATAACAGGCTCCTCCTAAACTAGGTTTTTTAGGACCAATAATATCTGCAAACACTACCTCTCTAAAGGTTCATTAGTTGTAAACCCATTAACTCTGTTTGCAGGAGTTACCTTACTCTTTTCTTGATTACAAGCATTACAGTTTAAATATTGTTTACAAGGTTTTAGTTTTATCCCGTCAGATAATTCCACAGTTTTCTTTAACATTTTAAAATTTACATGCCCCAAACACCTATGAAGCAAATAAATCATTCATCATGTGGCTTAGTGTTATCATAAACTGAGTTAGCATTAGCCATGATTAATGGATCATCATTTAGAACAAACAAATCATTCTCTAATGTTGTGGTAACACTTATACCATCTTTTTCTATCATACATTTATCTCTCCTAAATGTTACTGCAAACCCAGCTGTTAACAATGCTTTTACAGATAGCAGGTTAAATATTAGCTTAGGTACATACAACATAGGTAACTACTCATTTATACATGAACAATATGCAGTACCTTCTCCAAATACTTTCATTTTCCATCCATTGGCTAATGATACATGTTATTTACTCTTGGTCATTTTAGCAAACCTCTCTTTCCTATTAGTTATAGACTGCGATGTTCCACTGTCAACTACCCACAAATCATGGTTTACAGTTGTAGTTGAACTGGATATAGCTAAACTAACATCCTTTAGCTCTTTGTTGACTACCAGTATTCTGTTTTCTGAAAGGGAAAAAATGCAGCAGAATTAGGTGAAACATGCCCTACCCAGAACCCTCCAAATGGGTCTCCCTACAGTAGCCTCCCTGCTGAAAAGCTTTCTGCTTCTTCTCTGCCTGCATTCTGTTACTGACTCTGCACCCAGGTAGCGGCTGTGGTCTTGGGGAACAGCATTTTGTTGATCTTGGGAGGGTGCAGAGCTGGTAACAGTATTCAGGTAGAGAAGCGGGAAGCGCTTTCCATGCCTCTAGCTCATTCGCTGCAAGAAAGAGTGGGCACTCAGAAGAGCGGGCTCCGTTTGGGTGGGGGATCACTGTTGGGTCACATAGTTCAGCGGGGGAGGCTACTGAAGAGAGACCCGTTTGGAGGGATCTGGGTGGGACAGGTCCCACCTAATTCGGCTGTGGTTTTTTTCCTTTCCAGACCAGCTCCAACAAGTGGTGCACACACTTCAACAGCTCTTGCGCTGCCGCCTGCACCGGTTGTTTGGAGTTGGTTTGGAAAGGGAAAAAACATAGTCGAATTAGGTGGGACACGCCCACCAAGATCCCGCCAAACGGGTCTCCCTTCGGTAGCCTCCCCCACTGAACTATGTGACCAAAAAGTGATCGCCCACCCAAACGGAGTGCGCTCTTCTGAGTGCCTGCTCTTTCGCGCCCCCAGAATGAGCTGGGGGTGTGAAAAATGCTTCCCACTTCTCTACCTGCATGCTGTTGCACCCCCCCAAGACCAACAAGATGGTGCTCCTCAGGGCCACCAGCCGCTACCTGGGTGTAGAGCTGGTAACAGAATGCAGGTAAAGGAGAAGTGGGAAACACTTTCCAGCGGGGAGGCTACCGTAGGGAGGGATCTGTGTGGGGCGTGTCCCACTTCATTCAGCTGCGTTTTTTCCCTTTCCAAACCAGTTCCAAACAAGCAATGCAGTTGGCAGTTGGCAGTGCAACAGCTGCTGACTTTTGCACCGCAGCCTGTCCCATTACCATGGTAAGAAAGAGGCATTTGGTGAAATCGGGAGCTTTGCCCCTGACCCCGATGTCACCAGAGGCCTTCCTATCCCAGGACAGCCTACCTTGATCCTGGGCAGCACGATACTGCCGGCAGCCAACCAGGCCTGCCACCCTGCCCAGGCCTCCCCCCCCCCGCAGCCCTCCTTCCTGGGTGGCACAGCACGGCACCAGCGGCAGCAGCCAGGCAGGCAAGCCACCCCCAGGCCCTCCCCCTGTGGCAGCCCACCTGCAACTTACCAAAAATTAGGAAGGCAACAGCAGTCAAAGGCCAGGAGCAGAGCAGCTGGGCCTGGGCTGGGTGGTTCGGGCAAGCAGCCACCAATAGCAAGCAAGGAGAGCAATAAGAAAGCATCCAACAGTTCAGCCTCACACATGTGGTAAGAGGAGCTGCCAAGTGGGCAGAAACAAACTTTCAGTTTCTGGTGCACACATGTGCACTGGCCAGCTAGTTGGATCTGAGCTGCTGGTTGTGAACCTGGAGGAGGAATGGCTGACGCTGCTCGAGCCCGCCTGCAGCACTTCTCTGCCACCCTCCTTGCCTCTTAGCACCCCCCTGCCACTCCCGCTTGCCTCTAGTGCCCCCCTAAGTCATCCCATGCCCCCCAGGGGGCAGTACCGCCCACTTTGGGAACCACTGAGCTAGAGCAAGGAAAAGATCCTGGGAATTTTAATTTAACAGCATGAGAAAGAAATTGTTGAGGATTTAGCAAATTCCCTATCCGTGATTTAAAGTGTTCCTCAGTGGATCTTGAAGTAATCTAGTCTGATTTGTCTTTGTTTGCACCCTGTTTACTAACCATAAAAATGCTATAATGCAAAAAAAAAAGTTTTTATCAAGTACTGATGGTTTTTAAGTAGCTGCTGCATAAACAATTAAGTCTTAGGCTTGCCGCTTTGCAGTACCATTAGATAATCTTGAGGTTTTCCTCAAAGTATGGGCCTGGTGACACATAAGGGCCTACTTGTTATGATGAAGTTATTGATTTTCTATGCTTTAATTTTATATTAATTGTGAGCAACTTAGAGTCTATGAAAATGGAGCAACATATTAGGCAGACAAACAAACAACCAAGCAAATAAATATTTTTTAAAAAGTAAATTAACCCCAGGGCAAAAGCATACATACTATAGTGCCTCACCAGACTGGGCAATTAGACAGCTTTAAGCATAACAAAACAAGATGAATACAAACCTATATAATTAAGCAGTTATTACATTATGGTCTTGATTGTAAGTTTTTTATTATAGGGTTGAAACTTTCTGACTCACATGGTTGCTGTTCTATAAAGGATTCAGTATGAACAGCATACTGTTGGTATTATACAACTCCCGCACCCCAAAGAACTAATATTCAAATTATATATGAATTACAAGGGAGGAGAACCCTTCTGGCAACTCTTCTCTTTCCTTGTATCTTTTTCTAGATGGAATATACCATGTAGTTTTGTACCAATGGAATGTTTTGCGATTAGGCCGTTGAAATAATAAACATCTCACCTACTTTTCTAGTAGGTGTGTTGGAGTGATTGTGGTTGGGCCAGGAGACTAGCTGGCAACAGTTGGTGATTAAACATGAATCACCTTCCAAGAACTGCTCTTCCAACAGGTAGATAAACATTCTAAAGGAATCAATTACTCTATTGCAACAAAGAAGAAATAGCAAAATGGTTTCTGAGGAGCCCATGTCAGAACAATGGTAGCAGAGCTGGAAGGAAACTCTAACAAGGAGTTCACCTTGAACAGACAACTGGATGTTTTTTTTTCAGACTTCCAGTGTGCAAGCATATTCTACTTGCAACATATTTTGACAATCTGGTTTCTTCTCCTGAGCAGCACAGTGTAAGAACCTGTACTTCCTCCCAACAGAGGTTGATGAAACTCAACTACCAGTAGCTTCAATCAGGAAAGGACACAGCATATTATAATCAAGCAAGCTCTACTAAGTCCTTAAACATGATATCAGAAGAGTAGAAATCACACTTTGCTAAGCACTCCCAGTGTTCTTCACCTTGAAAGTGACTGTAGATATAGTCAAGGCTGCTCCTCACGCACTCCTTTGTATATTTATTGATTACTGATCTTTATATCTCCTTTTTCCTCTGGAAGCATATATCTCCTTCCATAACTCTGGAAGTATACATTATTCTCCTCTTGTCCCCAAATTATATGGTCACACCAATTCCATAAAGTAGATCAGACTGAGAAATAGTAACAGTTCCAAATCAGCAAGGGAGTTCCATTGGTAGGATGGTGGCTTAAAGATTAATTTCCCTTATCCTAGTGCAACACTCCAACCACTGCACCAAATACACTGTCTTATAATTCCTTCTTTCCTTGTCTTATGGGCATGCCTCAGTGCACATGGTGCTTTAAAGAAAAACAAGCAATTAAGTTTCCTGTCCCAAGTAGTTTATGGTCAGTGAAAAAAGAGGGTCAAGGTAAGGAAAGAAAATGGAGCTAATGATGATGATGATGACATGCTATCAAGTTGTTGTTGACTCTTAGCAACTACTACAAAGTTAGATTTTTCTCCGTGATGATCTATTTCTTACTTGGTCTTTCAGCTCTCTCAATGGTGCCCTCACTGTTATTTTAACTGTAATTACTGATTATCCTCTTCTTTGCTTTCTTCCCAATCTTTCCCAGCATTAGACCCTTTCCCAAAGCTAAGTCAAAGTAGGATAATTTGAGCCTAAATGTTTGTGCCTCAAGTGAGAACTCTGAATTGATTTGTTCAATGATGCATTGGTTTGTTTTCTTGGCTGTCCGTGGTATTCTCAGAAGTCTTCTCAGACCGTAAACTTCAAAACTGCCTATGCTCTACCTATCTTCCTTCTTCAAAATTCAACTTTCATTTCTCTTAGAGTGTCACAGCGAATACCGTGGCCTTCACAATTCTGATCTTTGTGAGTATCATGGCATATTAATATTTTTTTTCATGGCTACTCTGCTAAGTGCTAGTCTATGGCATATTTCTTGATTGTTTGTCCTTTTATGATCCTAAAGGCAGAAGTTATTCACCACTTTGATATCTTGTCAATTCTAAGGCTGATTTTTCTGCCTGTTGTCATTAAATTTGGTCTTCTTTATATATAATTTTAGTTCCATTTTGCTCCTTCACTGTTATTAATAGAGCTTGCAGATCCTTTGCATTTTTGGCTATTGGGGTAGTGTAATCAGCATAGTGCAGATATTGATGTTTTGTCGTCCAATTTTAAAATCACGCTTCTTCCATTTCTACTTCCCTTAACATATATTCAGCATATAATTTCAATAAATAAGAAGACAATATGCAGACTTGTCTGACTGCCTTGTCATCCCAGATCCAGTGTGTTACACATGTTCTATCCATACTGTTCAAAATCTAAGGGACTGGTTTGGACAAAATTTAGCAGCACTTTTTCGTGCAGCTGTTGATAAAAATAGGATTGCCAACATGATCGCCAATGTCTAATGACGGATGTGGCACAAGAAGAAGAAGATCCAAACTGTGGCTTCCTAACCTGTGTATAGATTTCTCATGATGATAGTGAAGTTCTGGGATTCCCATTTTTTTGTATAGTTTCCACACTGTGACATAATTGACACAATCAAAGACTTTTCTCTAATCCTTTCTTCTAAGGAAACACCTAGTGACTTCTTTTTGAAAGTGTTTGGCTTTCTTAATTGTCCACTATGCAGCAGCAACAATTTCTCATGTTCCTTGGCCTTTTCTAAAGGCAGCTTGAATATCTGGCATCTCCTTTTCCATGGAGGTGGTGGGGGGCTCTAATCCTTGAATGATCCCAAGCATTATTTTGCTAATACGTGAAATTAAAAATGTTACACAATAGTTTGCACACTGTTTAATCTCCCTTTTTCGATATTGTAATGTAGGTTGCCCTCTTCCGATTTGTTAGACACTGTTTTGCTCTCCAGATTTGCTGGCACAGTTTGGTTAGAACCTTGATTGAGTCTTCTTCTGTTGCTTGCCATATTTCAGTGGGTATTCCATCAATTTCTGTAATCTGATAATGCTCAGATTGCTGATCTACAGTATCTTCCTCTTCTACTCCTAGAGGTTCGTTTAAACAGGGAATATCTTTTAAGGAATCATGGGACTTGATATCTCTACCATTTTCAGTTTAGTCCTTTCACCTTTGTTCTTGGTTACTTTGGAATCCTTTAACATAACAATTTGAGGTTGGAACTTTCTGTGTTGGAGAGATTTTTTTTGGAAAGACTTTCCTTGTTTTTACACGTCTCTTTTCCTCCTCAGTGTCTTAATAGGTGTCATTATATTGCTTCTTGTCTCTTCTCACACTTCTCTGAAACTCTTTGTTAAATTCCTTTTTGATATTTTTTTCTTCCTTGACTTTTGCTTCATTTTTCTTGGCACTTTCCATGACTTGTTCTGAATATATAGACAAGCTTTCAACATTTCCCTCTTTTTGCAAGCTGGTTGGCTGGCTGATTGATTGATTTAACTTTCTCTTCCCTTTCCTTCTCCCTCTTTTAAAGATGCATTAGTTGTGGATAAGCCGCATTGCCCTCAATAGGACCTATTTGCAATGGGGGGTGTGGGAATCACACCATAATGCAAATTAAACTTCTTCCTTTTTCACTTAGGTTGTAAAGTATGCCTTAGTCTTATGTACCTAGAAAGGGAACAAAATAAATTTGTAGGACAGATGATCTGTGGATAATTTGATTTTGTTCATTTTGAGAGGATAAACAGACATGCATTTTTTTCATGATCCCTAAAGGTGAAATAGTTTGGTTTTATTCAGAAGGAAAATCATCATGTCAACGCCAACCAATTGCTTATTTCTATTTGTTTTATACTAGCTTTTTGGATTAGGCTGTGTCCACTTTATGTAGCTTTTGGGCAGATTCAATGACTTACTTTTCTTGTGGAATTTTTATCAGCTAATGTTCACTTACTTCCAACTTTCTGCACTGCAAGAAAATTAGAAGCCAGTGATTTTTTTCTAGTGATCTGCTCGTCTGTTGGCTGATGGCTCAAGGTAAGGGAAGAAAAATATATCTTTCAGAAGCTTATGTTAGATCTAGATTATGAATAATTTTCTATCTATGTATCAAAACAGACTGGTATTTGGGGTGAATGAAAGAAGGAAAAATAACTTTTAAGTGTTTACACAATTGAATAAGAAATGAGTTATGATGGAAGTGAAGTATGATTTAATTCTTGAGCAAGAACAAGAAAGATTCATTCTATTTTCAGTTTCTAACAGTATGTAATGATCATCCATAAAACTTTGAGAAAAATCACATTATTTGATTTTTTTGACATACTGTATCTGTAAAATGGGATAGTATGTCTCTTTTGTTTAATATTTTATTTAATTGGTGCTCAGTTTCTGGTAAAATGTTGTTTCTTCATTCTCTTCTCTGCCCCAAATAAGGAAATGGCACATATTTGTGGAGAAAAATAAGATCAAAATGATACTATTAATACTAATGTATTATTTTTATTTTTTATATAGTGTATTATATTGTAAACTGCCTAGAGTTATTTAAAAGTGAGATGGCTGCCTATAATAAATTGAATGAATATATGAATGAATGAATGAGTGAATGTCAGTTTTAAAGTGTGATTATGTTAAAGTGACAATTGTGAAAATAGTCATTCATTAAGGACAATAATACAATAATTAATCTACATTTTTACAAAGTGTAATGTCCAGCTTTAAATTGCAAGGCTTAAAACTGTATCTGTCCTAGCAACTCTGTAGCCCTGTTAATCTGAAACATTTTCATATATGCATGAATCCTTTTGGCCTGGATAGTAATGACTATCTTTCCTGAATCTATTGGTAACTCCAATAGACTCCAACCATTTGCACATACATGGTTACGCTACTTTCTACTGCTCCTGCTACTGATATATCTTTAGCTGTACTTGATGACTAATCCAAACAGATTTTTGGATATAGTTCAAATTTCTGGTCATTAACTATAAAATCCTCTGTTCACTATTTTGGAATTTTAAATTCCGGCTTTTATTATTTTTATTAATAACTCAAGGCAGCGATAATCCTCCTGTTTTCCCCAACAATCACTGTCCTGAGAGGTGAGTTTGGCTGAGATAGAATGACTAACCCCAAGTCACCCTGGTGGCTTTGGTTCTTACTTATAAAAACCATCACTCTAAATAAGGTAGTCTTGTTTTATGCATTCCATCTGGGAAAGTATGCTTCAAATTTTCCCTTCCTGAAGGTCTGGGGGACAGATGAACAGAGATAGGCTTACTCCAGCCCTATGAAATTAGAAGGGCTCTATTCCTCTACCTGTATAAAAGAGATGTGGAACAATCCCTTCCGCCAAGACATTTGAGCCTAGATTGGGGTTTTTGATGGCTCCTTTATATGAGTTCTGATTATTGTGTTTTATGAAAGACTTTTTGTTGATTTTACTATTTTTCGTTTTTATGATCTGTTTTATAATGATCTTATTTTCTGAGAATTGATTGGTAAGGCATATAATGCTGTACAATGAATAAATAAATCTGAGTCAAACAATTAGTCATCAGCATTTAATACATTAGAATCAAATTTTCACTAGGAGGTGATCATTCCAGAAAGATCTTATTGAAATAAATAATAAATGTTGCCCACATTTAACTAAATCTATTTTTCATTATAGGATGTTTAAAGCATTTTTGTTTCTGAGTTCATTTTTCTGCCAGTGCAATTTCCCACACTTTAATATATCATTGATCTGATCACTGTTATGCTTTCATTTACTGGTGTTTCACAGTGACATGTCTGGTTGCTAACAGAAATCAAAGCATTTTTTAAAAATGCGGAACTATTTTATATGGTTGGTACTCTTCCTCTGCAATGGTTCTACTGAAGGTGTATATCACCTTTTGTATAGCAATGTTGTTTTCTTCTGCCTTTTCTTTTCTTTTTCAAAAGGCATCATCATATCTTTTCCTGAATGGTCAAAGCAAACTGGCGGTAGATAAGATTGGAATTCAAGGTTCCTGGAGTTAGATCTCTTGCTAGCTTGAGACATCATCAGTCTCAAGCTAAGGAACTTGAGGCTGATGATGTATTTGATCCAGTGGTTGGTTTAAAAAAGGAGGGTTTCCTCCCTTTTAGAGGCCCCGGCTCTAGCCCTGCTTCCTCTACCACCGCCGCCAGTGGTAGGTTGCCCCCGGTTCGAACCGGTTCGCAAGAACTGGTAGTAAAACTGGCAGGAAGCTCTGCCTGCTGGCCAGACGTCATCAGAAGTGATCTGTGCATGCTCAGAAGAGTAGTAAAGGTAAGTAGAACCCACCCCTGACCACTGCCTCTTTGTTCAGGCTGCTTACCTTCTGTGGTGGCTGGTCCAGAGTCCGGAAGGCAAGCTGACCCAGCCGCAAAGCAGCTCTCAAAGAGGCGGTGGCTGGCTGCAGGCCGCCGAAAAGTACCAGAGGTCATAGAAAAAGCTGCTGTCGCCGCCATGTTCTTCGTGCAGGTGCATCCCATTGGACTTGCAAGGCAATGGGATGCGTGTGCACGAAGAACATGGCGGTGACAAACATGGTGGGCAGGGTGACCGAACAGCAATCGGAGAACTGGTTTGTGGGGCGTGGCCAGGCGGCCATTGCTACCGGTTCGGTGACCTTGGCCAAATTTCCTTCAACGTTTCGAGCAAACCAGTGCGAACCAGCTGAATACCCCTCTGGTTTGATCCCTCTCTCAAGTTCTGCCTTTTCTTTGTTCGGTCACTCTATTTTCACACTTGTTTCTTTTACTTGTTTCTTTTTCTTCATGTCTATTATTTCCCCAAATCCATTCCTACCAAAAAAATAGGCCCGTTTTCAAAATCTGTCAGCATCTGCATATGCATTCTCTCTTTACTATTTGTTTCTTTACGTTCCAAGTAATAATTAAGTACAATTAAGCATTTTCAATTTTTAAAATTAACGTAGTAATTTGAGAGACTTCCAGTGACTTCTGAGTAGCTTATAATTAAAAAATAAAGAATACCACAAAATAAAATAATTCCTGAGCCATGGCGCTCACCAGATGGTCCTGTAGATAATAATCTTTGTTGCCCATCTTAGTTTTGACTAGAAAAATTTTACAAATGATGATTTTTAGTAAAATACAGAAGATATAGTCTAGGTTACCATATTTAAGTTACAACTTTTAACATCAGGCAACAACGTGCAGCATTCCATGCTGACAATAAGGACAGAATCAGTCAATTTTGTTACATTATGACTACCGAGCTACTATGCAACCAAAATACAGTTATCCTAAGCATGATCATGCTATTGTATGTTAATTAACATCTCTAATTTAGAGAGTATTTTGGAAACCAGCACAATGTTGCCTCCATCACACTAAGTGGGTGCCATAATCAGCCTCAGATTGAGAGCTATGCTAGTGGTAGTGCATTCTATCTAGAAGGGTCACCCTGCCAGTTGCATTATGGTGAGAAAGCAGAAAAGGAATCCTATGCCCAATTGGTCATTGCCTGTGTCAACAAGGACCATGCCATATTTAGAATTCCTGGGCAACTGTCAACAACTGGGCATGGGATTCAGGAACTATGGCTAAGCAACCAAAGTCTAACCCAACCAAATTACTGGAAGAACAACAAACAACATACAGATAAGACATGCATCTGAAACGCACAACATTATGGCCTGCTATAATAAATTGGGACAAAGTGGGAATGCTTAAAGCAAATGTTTGAGCATCAGAAAATAATTTATCTAGACTCAAATATTACTGAACAACAATTAGAAAAGCAAAGGAAATACATTATTCAGGATTGAGAACTGGAAGAGATAAGAAAATTGAAAACCTGAAAACAATTTTAGAAAATCTGAAAAAACCAGCTTGACCAATCAGTTTGCCTACAGTGTAGCACCAGTAGTTACAGAAGATCTGGGTACTGAAATTAAAAAACCAAAAGCAAAATTATATTCAACCCCAAGTGAGAGATCAGACTGGAGGCCAAAATATAGAAATTAAAATCACACACAAGTAATTTAAAGAACATGAAAGAGCAAACACTGAAGAATGTAATGATCAAGACAAGCCTAATTAAAAAATATTGGCTTGGCACCAGAAAAACTGAAGAAGCTTTGGAAATCATAAAGCAACAAATAACAGCAATCTCTGGGAAAATGGAATGCTAAATAATTCATCCAATTTAATCATCCAATTTAATAAATAATAAATAATCATCCAATTTAATAAATCATCCAATTTAAACAAAATCAGCTATTTCAGCTGATTTCAGCTGAAATCAGCTATTTCAATCAAACCAGAGGCAACTGTACAGAAGTATAAAATTCCAATAGAAATTCTGAAAATGGGAAACCAAACAAAAAGGGTAGAAACTCAAAATAGCTGTAATAAAAATGCTTGAATTTTACTGAATAAAAGAATTTGAAAATAAATTTAGTAAAAATCAAATGGAAAAACTATGTATTTATTTATCGAATTTATATGCTAACCATCTCTCTATCCAAAAAGAAGAATAACAGTAGTAATGGTTAAAAATTGATGGGAAAAGATTAAAAACTGAATGTCTCCTGGAAATACTCAATTGCAAGCAGTGGTGAGATCAGTGGTGGGATTCAGCCAGTTTGCACAACTTTGGGAGAACCGGTTGTTAACTTTCTGAGCAGTTTGGCAAACTGGTTTTTGGAAGAAATCATTAGGGCAGAGAACCGGTTGTTAAATTACTTGAATCCCACCACTAGGTGAAATCCAATTTTTTTTACTACTGTGGCCGTGGCTTGGTGGGCATTGTGTGGCTTGGTGGGCATGGCTTGATGGGCATGGCAGGAGAAGGATCCTGCAAAATCTCTATTTCTACTCCACTCCAGGGGAAGGATGCTGCAAAATCCCCATTCCCATCTCACTCTGGGACCTGCCAGAGGTGGTATTTGCCAGTTCTCCGAACTACTCAAAATTTCCGCTACCGGTTCTCCAGAACCTGTCAGAACCTGCTGGATTTCACCCCTGATTGCAAGGCTTTTGGCTCAAATATCTGACTGTTTTAAATCCAATTATAGCAACATAGCTTAATGAAATACTAAATAAATGAGATATTAGTTAATAAATACTTAAACTTATCTGATTCAAAAAGACTCAGTGAAAGGGACAACACCAAGAAATTACAGGGCAATAACATACTTGTGTATGATATTTATATTACTCATGGGTGTAATAACAGGCAACATCCAGGATTATTTAGAAGAAAATAGCATCCTTCCAGTAGAATAGAAAAGAAAGGGAGAGGTACAAAATATCATCTCCTGATTGATAAAACAGCTTTGGAAATTTCAAAAGTAAAAAAAACCCCAATTTACATATGGATGGTTACATCTGGATGGTTTATAAAAAGGCATTTGATTCATTACGACATAGTTGGATCATCAAATGTTTGGAAACAATTTACAACATTAAAATGTTTATAGAAAAAATAATGAAACATGGAAGACAGAATTGATGGCTGGAAATGAAAAATATGGGCTCATCAACATTAGGAGAGGCATCTTCCAAGGTGACTCATTATCACCCTTTTAATTTGCCATTGCTATGATCACACTTTCAGTGATTTTGAAGAAAACAAATCTTAACTACCAAACAGCAAAAAATGCTAATTAAAACCTTATATTAGTTTTATGTGGATGAACTGAACCTTTATGGAAAATCAGACATGGAAACTGAGTCATTGACAAATACGGTATTTTTTTTAATTTTTTTTTTTTTTTAGTATAGATAGAGCAATGGAGTTTGGTTTAGAGAAAAGTGCTACAGTAGCAATAAATTGGGCTAGAATCACAAACAGTAATAAAATTGAAGTGATGAATGGAGCAATCAGAACGAAGTTTATGGGCATTTTATACTTAAATAACATCAAGCATGGCAGTTACAAAAGTAATTAGTAAAGAATACATCTAAAGAATGACAAAAATGCTAAAGACAAAATTGAACAATGGAAATATCTTAAAAGCCATCAATAATGACAATATCTGAAATATAACACACTATTGGGATTATTAAGTGGACCAAGTTAAACTGGACAGAAAAGCAAAAAAAGCTACTGACTATTCACTATCCTTTACATTCCCTTAGTGATATTGATAAGTAATACTTGCCCTGTAGAAATAGAAGCAGAGGTTTGGTTCAACTCAAACAAACTGTCAAAGAAGAAAAGAATGCATTGGCTGAATAAAAGACTGCTAAGAATAAGCATTGATCCAAGTGAAAAATTGGAACTTACTGAATGTACAGGACACAAAACATAAATACTGAAATAATGTAACAAAAACATGGAAAAGATTGGTTAGTTGCTTACAGGCAAATGGTATTTCTTGCCAGTATTCCAATGCATTGTTGCAGGGGTGAAATGCTACTGGTTTGGGCCGGTTCACCCCAACCGGTAGTAAAAAATGTAAAAAGAAAAGTTCCGACGATCAGCTGAGTGACGTGCGATCATCAGAAGGTTTTTTAAAAAACTTTTAAAGCATTTTTTATTACCAGTTCTCCAGAACCGGTAGTTAAAAAAGCTTTAAAAAGTTAAAAAAAAAAAGTTCAGACAATCGTGCGTCGTTCAGCTGATCGTCGGAACTGTTTTTTTTTTTTTACTCTTTAGGCATTTTTTTACTACCAGTTCGGGCAAATAGGTAGTAAAAAATGCTTTTAAACAGTAAAAAAGAAAGGCTCCGATGATTACAGCTGTGCCACGCGATAGTCGGATCCTTTTTCTTTTACTTTTTTAAAAGCATTTTTTACTACTAATTCGCCCGAGCCGGTAGTAAAAAAATGCTTTTAAAAGATTAAAAAAAATGTACTTTAATTGTACTTTTCCGACCTCAAAACTATGGGCTGCGTTATCATAACAAATACCATCTGTGAATTTTTACAGTCACAACTGCTCAGCTATTATTTCTGAGCCAGGCTTAATTTTCCTAGATCTTCTTTATTGAAACAGCATATTGTTGAAGATCAAAGCAAACATTAAAACAAAAGCTATATAATGAAGAGGAACAACTTATTCAAAAGCTTGAATAAATTCTATGCAGTGCAAACTAGTAAGAATTCTTTACCAATGTAAGCATAGGGGGAAAAAAAGATCATAGGGAGACAACATTTCAGTATTATTGCTTCTTTGAAACTTATGGCTCACAAAAATGCATATTTTTTTTCATGTTCTCTAACAGTCCTACACTGTCCCCACCCATTTTTTAAGAACTCAAAAGGAAGCTCAGTTAACAGTAAATAATACACATTTTAATATATTTTGTTTAGGGTCTGAACCAGTGCTATCGAGTAAAGCCTTTCAGTTCTAAAACAGATTTGAATATGTCCAAGTTTCAAAATTCAGGAGGAAAAATTGACATTATGGGGGAAACAGTCCAAAAGGGTTATCTGTTGTATAGCTAATTCTTTTGTACAGTGAGTTTGAGATTCATGGCATCTTGCATTTGAAATTCTTATGACTTGTATTTGTTACACATTCTATACTTACCTGAATATAATTTTGTTTGAAATCTGTAGAAGTTAATTTCTTTAAAGCCACATTCAAATCAAGGCTGAAGAGAGGGTCAAAGAAATTCTGTATTCTTTTTTGCACAAGTCTTTTATTAGTAAGCTATCATCCATGATGTGCTGTTTCTAAGATTACAGATGTTCTCCCTTTCTCTTATATCTAAATAAAATAAAAGCCAAGAAATTAAAAATGATGCTAGTGGAAAATGTACAATATTACCAATTTAACTTAAATATGTATGTTAAGTTTTATAGCTCAGAATGTAGTTGAATGCTCCCCCATTGTAGCTCAGTATTGTTTTAATCAGATCATGACTCTTCATTAAATATTGTTTGTTGTCTAATAGCTAGAGGCTCATATCACTGTACTCAGTGCTGGCTGCTCCAAATGTCAAATATTTTTCTTCCTAAAATTGTTCCTAAGAGATGAAAAGTTACAACGCTGCTCCAACATAAATCAGATTTTTAAAAATTAATTCATATATCCAGCTTGATCTCACATTACCCCATTCCTTGCTAACACATCTCAGGCAAAGGTGCCAAAAGCTTTGTGGAAATGCCTTGCATGAGCTGTTATTAAATGATACGAACATTTATCATTGGGTCTGCAAAATCAGCAATTGGTACATGCATATTTAGACTGGCCTTCTGTATGAGGGGATGAATTTTATGTTAATTGGTAACACAATAAGATTTTAGAATATTAATGTTTTGCTTATGCAGTTATTTTATTATTCCAAACTACAAGACATTTCTAGAGTGGTTGTTTTAAAGACTCTAAAGGCAGCAATTCTTAAGATTTTCCCTAATCCCAAAACGCCTGTTAGAGAAGATTGGTTTAAGTGGCTGAGGACTTTGAGTTCATTGATTGCAGCCAAAGATAAAATAGTCTGTAAAATCCAAGTATGCAAGCTGTTTTTTGCTTATTAAAACATTTAAAGAAAAAAAAAAAGCTCAGCAACACTTTGAGTTCCTTATGATCATGTCATTTTTGTCTCCCCCCCCTTTGATGGCAGGGCCCTCACATACAGTGCTCTTGCCATCTGGAGCCCTTTTGTTCAGGACTTTGAGACAGAAAAAATGCATTTCCGTAGGAAAATAACATTTGCTGGGGAATTGGCGACAATAAGTTCATTGTTGCCAGAATACATGTTCGTGGCGTAGGTGGTTCGAATACATGTTCATGTTGTGAACATGTTGTGGGTGGTTTTCCCTGAATTATAGCAGTTTTGAAAGTGGCCTTTTCCTATCTTAGTTCCAAGACATATTATTAATGATAACATCCTAGGTGCAGTCTGACAATTAATAACAAATGCAAGTATTTATTTATTTGTTTGTTTGTTTGTTTGTTTATTTTAGCTGTCCATCTCACAGCGATGGACAGCTATCTAAACAGCTACATCTCACATCTCACAAGTTAAAAACACAAACACAAAATTACAAAAAAATCCCCCACAAAAACTTAAAAAATATATTAGCAACAATAAAATTGATCAAAAACATAAAAGCACAGTCACCTGGAGGTTGCAGTTAGTTTCACTTCAGCAATTCAGCTACTTAGGGGATGAGAGGAAGAACTGCTGTGTAGCAATCAATCACACAAAAGAGTGAGAAGCCTCAGTGGATTAACAATCAGAGGAAGGGGTTTAGAAAAGATCCATCTTAAATGTTTGAGGCAGTTAAAAGTGGCAGCTGGGAGTTTGTACCTTCAGGCTTCCAAGATTCTGTTAATATGATTTTACAATAAAGTAGATTTAGCTCAACAAGTCATGCTTCCTGTCTGATTTTCCCAAGAGGGCTGACATCAGCCACTTTCCATACCACCACTACTCGATCTCCAAGCCAGGTAGCAAAGTCATAGCTTCAGGCCCTTTTGGAAGGCCAACAAAGTTGAGGCCAGTCTGACTTCAGGGAGGATGATATTCCAGAGAATTGGTACCACAGCAGAAGTCCCAAGTCACCAAACCCTCCAAAGGGATTGCTACAGTCCTTCAACACACAGCTTCCAAATGGCAGGCTCCTCCCTCTCAAGGTGCACCAAGGTACACCAAAGCATCAGGCCACTGCCACCATTTAATAACCTACCATGGCTGTCATTGAACACTGAACATTGCTGAACACTGAACAGAAAATTCAGATCTCTGGCCACTGACAGGGATGTCCCAGTCAGATGTCCCGGTCACCACCTGAACATCCAGTGCTGCCACCAAATTCCATGTTCTCTCTGCTGCCTCCAAATGAACCTCTGGCTACACAAGTCCCCAAAGATGCCTGAGCACAAGCAATGAAGAAGCAGCACACTACCAGAGAAGCCTCAATATAGTTCCTACTCTTGATGACAATCCTCAGGAAACATGGCCATATATGGCTCTCCCCTTCTGTGGCCAATGGAACCCAAGCCGTGCCAGTCCAGTTAAACCCACTTGTGGGGGGGGGCAGTTTTCTCCATCAACCCAACCCAAAGAAAATGGGGTAGGTTCCAACACTGGCAACATTACATCACATCCACTCTGATGTTTTCCAGTATATGAAATCAGACTCCAAAATCGAGCCTGTACTACAGTCCAACCACTGTCATCACCATCTTGAAAAAAACATTATTTGTAGGAGAGAAGAGAAGCAAGAAACAAAAGTGAAAGAGATCTTCAAAATAGGAAATCTGTTATAATGCTTATCAAGGATCATAAGAAGATGTCTTATGTTAACTCAGACCATTTGTCCATTTGATATTGCATAGATCATATTTTCTCTACAAATTGGCTTCCAAATGTATTGGGATATCAATTTCCACAATTCTAAATTATATATCTGATGAAAAAATATTGTCCAAAAACATATTAAATATGTCCGATTTGTTAATGCCCAGCATGGAACCTCTTGGAAGCACTAGTTGGCTAATGCCAGAGGCAGAATATTTATTCATACATTGTATGAATATTGCCTTTTTTACTATAATTCTGCATCTTTTGACAGAATGGCCTCCTTTGAATATTTCACTCTTTGTGTGCATCTCTTGGCACATCATGCAAGGTTAAACATAGCTGTGATGTCTGACAAATATTGCCTTATCTTTCCAAAGAAAAGCCATAGATTTTCTCCATAAGAAATATCACAGGCAGCCAAGCAATTAGATCATCAAACAATTCAACCCAGAATTGTCACTCAAGGGAGCACAAATAACATACTCAAATTTTCCTACTTCAGACTCATTATGCAAAACCTCTGGAGAAGGCTCTGATTCTTGGAAAGATGGAAGGAAAAAGAATAAGAGGAAGACCAGCAGCAAGGTAGATGTAGTCAGAATGGTGTTGGATGCACTGTTGGGAGTCTTGAAGGACCAAATTAGGAGTGGATTATCATAGAGAATATCTATATCAATAAGAATCAAAATACTAGAAGCACATAATATTGCTTATGCTGTATCTGTGGATTTGATCTTCATTTGAAGTTCTTCATGAAGAACTTTGGATTTGTCTTTATTAAATTTCATTTTCTTACATGGAATAAGATGACCAGTGATCCAGTGATCTAGTTCTGAAAGACCAATGATTCAGTTCTCATATTCAAACAGATGATTGACTTAAGCTATAATGTGGATATTTGGACAGAGTTAACAGACTGAACCTATAACATATAGAAAGAAATCAAGGCATACATTTAATATACATATCATTAAAGAAGCAGTTGTGGAAAGTTATTTATTTTTTCCCATGACAGGTGCATTTTTAAACAATTATTTTATTTGCATCTTTACGGACCATTAAAAATTAATTTTCACAAAAAGGCTTTTCTAGAGTCCCTATCTTTTCATAGGCATCTGTAACAAGCCATGTCGACATGATATTGATGTTGATATAATTGTGCAAATGACTTCTGAAGAAAATATGATGTCATGATAACATGTTGCATGTGTGAATTGCCTACTTGCCACCCTGTGGATGCTCATGTGTTGTAGCATCATCAAGATCTGTTTTATATTCACACACACAAACACATACAGCTGTTTTTGTTACTATCTCTGTGTGCAATTCTTCATTACATAGCTCTTGATTAAAATTATTCTGATGCATACAGCTCTGGAGCAATATTGCTTCTCTTTTGTAGCATTGCACAGCTCATCAAGGTCTAAATAGATAAAACAGATGTGTAACCATCACCTCCAGAAGTATAAATATTTGCATAATAATTCCTGGAATTTCTGGGTAATACAGTAATTAAATCTGTAATGCTTCAGGCTTTGAAACAAATGACATAACACAAATACTCTGCTCAGTCGATCCACTTTACTTAGCAATGGTTGGAAAAATACCAATCATCTTTGTTCTTGTTATATCAACAAATTAAAGATCATCCCATTTCAATACATATTGAATAGGTTAAAACATTATGAGACAAAAATAAATCCTTAATGCATGAGAACGTGTTGGATCATGAGGAAGGAGTTGAGGAGCAAAAAGCAGGAAACTTTGACAGAGGCAATATATAATCAAACAGGCTTATTGCTGGGCTAGATATTATCTATGATCCCTAATTTATAATTTGCCTTCTCTAGAAAATTTTGATCAGATGGGCTTGCAAAAAAATAACTTGCATTTGCCATTAGAAGTATTAATTAACTCTGTTTCTTAGCTATTTTCATATGACTAATATTATTATAGTTTACATTACGACATTTATGTTATAGAAGTGCTCTATTTTTTTGTCCCTGACCCTGGCTTCTTCCTTTGTAACATTGTACAATAACAAGTTTAGATACCCTTATTTACCGGGTTCATTTTTAGACCAACAAAGCACCAGAGGTTCCCTGTTTATAAAGCCTGATCCATTTCTTTTTATCTCCTGATTTTATTAAGAAAACATACAACTGCTAACATAGACCTCCTAATTTTAAAAACAAGCACAGGAATATTCCTGCTGAGTGTAGATAAGCATAATACGCCTCTTCAGCCTTCTGTTCCTTTGAAGTCTTTCTAGGTCTTGTAATGAACAGTGAATATACATCAGGTGATTGGAGATGGAATCTGAGATCCCTCACTATGATGTGATGCCAACAGCAGAACAAAAGTGATTTAAAGAAATTAACCATTTAACTTTTTATAATTCCTCTACAACAACCTTGGCTGCGTGGGGTGGTGATATTACCAGAGCTAACCATGAGTGAGGCCATCATTTTCAGTACCAATTTCCAGTCATTTCTCCATTTGGATAGGTCCTTTGACAATTAACATTAGCCATCATGTAGTCTCAAATCAGAAGCAATTCGAACCCCAGGCAGACAATGCCTTAACTAACTACGACATACACAGCCTCAGTTCCTCAATTCTGTGTTATACAGAATCCAGTTTCCCAGTCTTGGCAATTGTAAATGAAGTGCACTTCAAATCTCAGAATTCCCCAGCTGGTTATTCCCTATGCTGGCTGAGGAGTTCTGGGAGTTGAAGTTTAGCTATCTTAAAGTGTCCAAAGTTGATAAATACTGCTCTGATGAAGAATTAGGCTCCTAATTACCTACTAAGTGGGCATGGGATGGTATTAGTTAATAAAGGAAAACCTAAGAGGTTATAAATTTCTATCTTCTCTCTTTTTGAGGGATGGTAGAGTTAAACAAAGTGATATATCATGATTCTCTCCCCCCCACCACCCGTGGTGGGATTCAATTTTTTTTACTACTGGTTCTGTGAGTGTGGCTTTGTGGGCATGACGTGGCTTTGTGGGTGTGGCTTTGTGGAGTGGCAGGGGAAGGATACTGTAAAATCTCCATTTCCACCCCACCCCACTAACCGGCTTTCCAGCTCCATGTGCAGGGCAACAAAAGAAGACCCAGCCAATCAGCTGGGACTCGATCAGCTGGGACTCGGGAGGCAGCGAATAGATAGGGGAGGGGCCAGTCAGAGGTGGTATTTGCCGGTTCTCTGAACTACTCAAAATTTCCGCTACCAGTTCTCCAGAATTGGTCAGAACCGGCTGAATACCATCTCGGTCCCCCCCCCCTCCGAATGCTATGGTGCGTAAATCTGTACATAAATTGTGGTTGTGTTCTATTCTTAGACAAAGAAGTTCACTGAAGGACTTTGGGCCATTCTCTCTTAGCTATGATCTACCTCACAAGTTACTATTATTGTTTTTTTCTGGTTGACTTGGGCTTCTGAATGGAAGGTGGGTATACACTTAGCAAACAAATAAATAATATTTTAGACATTAGTGTCTCTAACCAAGTGGATGATAGAAATGGAAGAAGTAATCACACACTATAATCACACACTACACTTTATATTTTCTACTTTTATTATTTTTCCACTTTTTACAATGTATCAGAAAGATCAGGAAATAGTACAATTTAAGGAGAGGGGATTGGTCATGCCAAAGGATATTTTCCTAGAAAATAGCTACATACAGTGAGAAACAAAGACTTGCCTTCCTGTTTTCCCTCCCACACAATTTTTTTAAAAAAAGTCTTTGTGGATCATTTCTGTGCAAGAAAAAAAATAGTGCTCCATTTGATTTTTTTCTACCCATAGTAAACTACTCTTTGCATGCTCTAAAGTGCTGAAATCGGGCTGATGAATTGAAACGAAAGGCAACAGCTCAACAGATATGCGGAGTGTGTTTGAGATACATCTACATTTAAAATTATAAACATAAAGAATAAGAATACTGTACATTTTAATTTGGGTTGTAAAAGGCATTTGTAATTATTGTAACGATTTAGCTGATAAATGTGTTATTGCTGAACAGCAGTTCATCAAACAAACATTTATGCAAGTTGTAACGCCAAGTCCTTAATAATTATATTCACATATAATTTTATCTGACTGCGGGTTCTTTGCTCTTTGGGCCTGCAATTTGCCACCTTGGAAATCAGATCCACTGAAATTAAGAAAATATTTCAAAATAAATGTGGTTAGAGTTGCAGTGCCAACCTATCATTTTAGAAGCAGCAATAACAGATGGTGCTTAATTGCCTGATATGTCAAGTGAAAATGGTTACAAACTGTTCAACCCAGAATGAAATCTGGGTGCTCCCTTACTGCTCCACCCACACCCCACTTTTACTTCATGATCTCCCTTCCAGCGAGAATGACACCAGTGCACCTACTTCTCCTGTGCCTTGTTATTATGGGAGATAACTGTTTGCTCTTCCACGAACTCGGGCACCATTGAAAAAGGCTGCTTTATCTTCTCTTTCACTATTGCTGAAGTGTCAGGCAGCTGAACCAATCAGATGCCACTTTTGGAGATGCACAGTAATGGAAGACACCAGAGAAGAACTGGGAGGGCCTAATACTGTGCGTTGGCTCAGTGGTTAAAGACACTGAGCTGACAGCCCAGGTTCGAAACCCGAGCACTGTGCAATGCATGAGCTCCGGTTATGTGCCCCAGCTCCTGCCAACGTAGCAGTTTGAAAGCATGCAAATGTAAGTAGATAAAGAGGTACCACTTTGGTGGGAAGATATCAGTGTTCCCTACGCCTTAGCATATAGTCATGCTGGCCACATGACCACAGAAATGTCTTTGGACAATGCTGGCTCTCTTGGCTAAGAAACAGAGATGAGCACTACCCACTAGAGACAGACATGAGTGAAAGGGGAAACATTTATTTTTAATACTGTTCTGCTATCTTTCATGGTTGCATAGCCACACACAGTCTCCACTCTCAGTTATTCAAATCTAAGGCCAATCAAATAACCCCTCCCGATCCCTGCCTATCATGAGGCATGCTGAGTATTCTCTGGAGCCCAGCTCTTCAGGAATAACGCCTTTTGACTTTAAGTCTGGATTCCTCAGAAGATTGTGTTATGAAATGATGTAGGTAAGTCTACTGAATTTCCTTAGAGGTGGTTAAGAATAAATGAGTGAATGAATCTGTGTGAGGAAGCTTGAGGAAATCCAGGCTTGTATCTCTGGTCTAGGTGTACCCAAGTTAGGTCACTGAGTTGACACAGGGGCATTGTATTGGAATCTCAAAACCCAATGCTGTTATTATTTGGAATAGGCAAGTACGGTAGCTTAAATAGTGTCTCATAGGCAATTGTCCAACTATGTGGAATTCCCTAAGATTCTGTATAGGTTCCACCCATCGAGAAATATATAAACTATTGTTGAATCTTGTTAATTAGTGTTTTAATTAACAGGCTTGGGGAAACAGCTGAATTATTACCTGCCCAGATTTTGCAATGGCAAAAGAAAGAGCTGCCCTGATTTTCTTTGCTCCTCTCCATGTTCTGGAGCTGATCATTTATGACAGGGAACTCAGTAAGATAAAGCTTAGTAAAGATGACATCAGGATGAAGCAAGGCCACCATTATAATAATAGACATTACAAGTAGGAAAGGCTCTATGTTCCATATGTATTGGTGTATAAAGTATATTAATATTATTTCAATGGTTTTAACAACACGGATACAAGTTTTAAAAATGTGGATGCAGTCAATGAAAATTCCAAAGTATTCTGCCTCAAATTGCAGAAAAAGTCTATAGTCCAGTATAATCTGTCAGCACAGACTTAAAATAATTGAATACCACTAGGACTTTTACTGGAGGCAAAAAGGACACACCACCTCTGTCCTCCCTACCCCTGACATAGGCTGTAGAGTGTATAATTGTATAACATGAAAACGTTCCCTTAGGGGCAGCTTTCCTAACAAGTATTGTGAAATATTATACCTAATCAAAATCTGCCTACAATGGTCCAGGACAGGTAGTCCTTGACTTACAACTGTAATAAAGCCTGCCCATTATGGACACAAGTGGTGATGGCGATTAAGTGGCATAGCTTCATCGTGCCTTGCTCTCCCTTATGTGGGAGTTAAATGAATGTGTGAGTCATTAAGCAGAGCATGGAGTGGTGTCATGGATGGGGGAGACCTTGCACCCAGCCGAGTCCATAAAGAAAGCAGATAAATAGCAAAAAAGCTTTGTAAAGCCTAAAACAGCCCAGCAGGGGGGAAGAGCCCAGCTAGAATAGGGCCTATCGGAGATGGGTTTCAGCAGGTTCTGACCAGTTCTGGAGAACTGGTAGCGGAAATTTTGAGTAGTTTGGAGAACCGGTAAATACCACCTCTGAGTGGCCCCGCCCCATCAGCTGATCAGGAGGAAATGGGGATTTTGCAGTAACCTTTCCCTGCCATGCCCGCCAAGCCAAGCCATGCCCACCAAGCCATGCCACACGCCAAGCCACACCCACGGAACTGGTAGTAAAAAGTTTTGAAGCCCACCACTGGGGCCTATTGCCATGTTCCCATACTGGAAAGTCTTCCAAAAAACCCTCCCTGTTTGGTCATGAGAAATCCCAATGCTTTGAAACACCAGGGAAGAAATTGGCTGCTGATCGGGGCAGAGGTCAAGTCCAATCTAGTCCTGGATTCAGCTGGAATTCAACTTTGGACATGATTTCTGCACTGGGTCTGTTGACCTCGATATTCATTATTTGATGGCAAGCCAGTTGGTGTTCCTAAACTGTTAGCCTCTTGCCTTGGCCTTGTTGATTTAGCCATTGGAAGAGGACAATGGATACAGCATCAATTTCTGTTTTGTTCATGGGTACTTGGATGTCCTATTCTAGAGTATCTCTGAAAACAGGAGTTTTACCGTCTGACTTTATCTCAAAACATCACATTTTGGATTGACCATCCCCCAAAAAGCAACAGCTTTTGGAAGAATTCTGTACATTTTTAAAAATCTAGTTATTATATTTTCTAAAGGAAATGGGGTTCTTCTATTTCATTGTAACTCCCCCTTCCAGAATCTTGCTAAATTTTACTTCTCCAGTTCCTATTAAGTGATAAGTGATATCAGCATCTGGCTGAGCAGCTGGATAAGATCCTTTCATGTAATTCATACTGCATTACTTCCAATGGGGTTATATCAGGACTTGATGGGTGTCCCTTAATCATACCGCATTCTTTTTTGGTGGGAAGATACTTCTATTCATATTGTGACTTAGCTTGTTGATCAATGGCATCTAACTCAGGTCAACTCAGCTGTCTTAGATTGTTGACCAGTGCCTAGTGATTCATGTTTCTCTTTATTGACCTATGACATTTAATTTAGGTCAACTCAGTTGCCTCAGTTTGTTGACTAATAGTTTACTTTGTTGACCAGTGCCTCTAATTTAAGTCAATTGAGCTGTCGCAAATTGGAAATAAATTATTGGTTTGTTTTCTCACTGCTCTTTATATCTTCCCTCCCCTCCACCAAATGTAAAACCATATACACAGTTCACTTTCCTTTCCTCACAATTTTCTCCTCACAGAATTGTATCCGTCGGATTACTATATTCTTCCTTGGTCCTAGTCTGGCACTCCTACTGTTCTAGAAAATCAGCTCTAAAATGTTTTCTTTCCCCGATATCCATCCACTCTTCCCAATTTTGTATTTGTTCACAACTGAAGTGAAATATTGCAGAAAATGAACCCAAATCCATATGTGTTTACCTATTTGATCTTATTTGTCATTATACAGGTAATTCTTGACTTATGACCACAACTGAGCCCAAAAATTATGCCATTAAGTGAGATATTTATTAATGTTATTGTTATTGTTATTATTGGTTAATCTGTAGTGAGATTCACAGCCTTTGAGGCTGGTTAATAGCTCAGCAGCTCGAGTCCTAACCAAGGACCTAGGAACTGTTAAGGTGTCATCGGAGGATGTAAGCTGTTCCGAGTAAGGTGGTTTTTTGTAGAGTCAAAATGTTCAAGTCTGGTAAATTTAGAATTTCTAAATAGTGGGGTAGCCCTTTGGGTATTGCTCCAAGGGCTCCAATTACAATCGGGACAACACACAATTTCTTTTTCTATTATTGTTGTTGTTGTTGTTGTTGTTGTTTAGTTATTTATTTATTTTATTCATTAAACATGAAACTGAGTCAACTGAACATTCAAAAATGCATCACACATACCATTGACTGGTGCTAATGGTTGATATGGGTTGCTGCCAGCATCCTAGATATCAACTAAGTACCTTCTTCGTTGTGTCTAGCTTTGTAATCAGTTTGTGCGATTTTGCTGCATTCACATATTAAATGTGAAACAGTTTCAACTTTGTTGTTGCAAAGTCGGCAGTTATTATTATTATTATTATTATTATTATTATTATTATCATCATTATTTTGCCTCATTGTATGACTTTGCTTGCTACAGTTGTTAAGTGAATCACTGCACTTGTTAAGTTAGTAGCACCATTTTTAAGCGAATCTGGCTTCCCCATTGACTTTGCTTGTCAGGAAATCACAAAAGGTGATCACATGATCCCAGGACACTACAACTGTCATAAATATGAACCAGCTGTCAAGCATTCGAATGTAAATCACATGATCATGTGGATGCTGCAATGGTCATGGGTGTGAAAAATGATCATAAGTTCCTTTTTTCAGTGCCATTGTAACTTTGAACTAAATGAACTGTTTTAGGTCAAGGACTACCTGACTGTAAATGATTACATATGGATATTTCCTGGCTCTTGGTTCATTAAGCAAATATGGAAATCCATTTTTTGATTAGATAAGTGAAAAATTATATAAGGACAAGTAGTTTAAGTAAGATAATTGCATAAGTCATCTGGATCTATACGCCAATTCACTGCCCTTTTCCTATCTGATAAGAAGGATAGGAGGACAGATAGTTTACAGCAAATTAGCTCTACTGATGACCATCATACACAAACTCATACACGCAAACATATACACAAAATTGGCTAATTGAGAATATGCAAGTCGTGATTAAATCGAACAAAAGTGCACTAATCTGGCTGAATTTGAATCTGCTTTCTCTTTCATGGAAAGCATATTTGCCAAATTTTACATAGGGAGCAAAGAGAAAGGAGCAATCTGGTGTAAATAAACACATTTCTTATAAGTATTCATTCTGTCAGTGACAATTACCTATCGATGAATTCTCATTGCTCACCACTTATCTCTAGGTGCTATTTACAATCATTGCCTCCTGTGAGCAGACAAGTACCAAGTGATAATCTATGCGTAGAAACTCTCTTTATATACTGAAGATAAAAGCAGGAATATTGGCCAAGCTAGGTTCACGACCAGAGCATTCGTACCTTTAGATTATGCAAATCTAAACCAATCTGCAGGGAATACATCATTCTTTGTATTAATTTTTTTTTAAACTAATATCAGTCAATGAAATACACATTACTCCATGCGTCCTGCCATTAGAACTTCACTATGTGCATAGCAATAAATCTCATTAGAAAGACTAACATGCAGTCAAGAGCTTAGTGGCAGAAGATTCAAGGAGGAGGTTCAGATAGATAAATTGCTTTCATTGCAGTTACAAAAGAAGCTTTTTAACAACAAAGATCAGCTACTGCACAGTTCAGGAATTTAGCCATATTTACATGCTGGCTCCAGGTGGTTGGGCCTGTGCTTTATAATGCACTACCAAAATGTAGATGTCTATTTCAAATGGAATCATCAGCATTAATTCTGTATTTAATATTGAAATATTTGTAGTTATGTTTATTTGTAGATAGAGATGTTTGTATGCCCATTGGCAACAATGTAGTTTCTCTGTAGATCTTTCTTTTCTTTATTCTCTTGTGTCTCATTGAATGGCTATTATGCTATGAGAATAGAATAGAATAGAATAGAGTAGAGTAGAATAGAATAGAATAGAATAGAATAGAATAGAATAGAATAGAATAGAATAGAATAGAATAGAATAGAATAGAATAGAATAGAATAGAATTAGAATTCTTTCTTTATTGGCCAAGTGTGGACACACAAGGAATTTGTCTTGGTGCATACGCTCTCAGTGTACATGATGATGGAAGTTATTGATCTTAAGTGATCCATAGTTTTAGATACCACTTAATATCCACCTTGAGTCCCAACATTGCCACACCACAAGACATTGGTCTAATAAAAATGCACTAATTGGATTGAATTAGAATCTGCTTTCTTTTTATTATCCTATTATTCTTTATTCACTCTCTCTTATTCTACATTCTATGATTTTTTGTACCTAATACTGCAGCAAGTTAGAAAGTCACCTTCTTCTACTACTTTTATATGTAAAAGTCATAAAGTAAAGAATAACAAAACAAACAAACAAGCAAGCAAACAAGTACAATTATGGAAGTTGTGGCTCTCCCTATTTCTGGGAATGTTGCATCATCCTAGTTTCTGCCACCTGAACTCTGCATCCTGAATAATTTCATAGGCAGCCCTATCAGCAAACCTGATCTTAATCCTTCTTGTCAGTTTTTGTTACACAATCCTGGAAAAGAAATCTCCCAGGCTTGATTTTCCCTCCTTATATAAGCAGCATTTATCAGTAAAACCAGTCTTAATTCTTCTAGTCAGTTTCTGAATGTAAAAAAAAAAAAATGCGCTACTTGATTTTCTCATCCTATATCAGAGGCTAGCACAGAATTGTTTCTCTTCCATCTTCTTGTATTCATAAAATTGGGAAAGAAGGGGGAAACCTCAGATAGCTCAACAGGCTATGTAGCCTGTTATTAACATTCAGCTGTCTGCAATTATTGCAAGTTTGAGGCTCAAGGTTGACTCAGCCTTCCATCCTTTCTAAGGTAGGTAAATTGAGGACCCAGTTTGTGGGGGCAATAAGCTGACTTTGTATAAAAAATACACAAAAGTATGAAGGCTAATGCTTAACGCATTGTAAGCCGCCCTGAGTCTCCGGAGAAGAGCGGCATATAAATCTAATTTAAAAAAAACAAAAAACAAAACAAAGATCTCTTTGATCTTGCTTAGGTTCAGAACATGTTCGTGTTTTGTGTTCCCGTTCATGTCATCTGTCCTTGAACCTCAACTGTGTTGTGTTACCCTGTAATATTCTGCCAACACAAACAAAACTGATAAGAGGACGAAAATGTCTTTCAATGCATTTCTCAGGGAGATCACAGTTAACTTCCATTATGGAGGACAAACGTCTCTCTCCTGTCATATGATGAGAAAGAAAAGCAGAGACCTGGTTTTAAACAGTTCTGTGGAGCAACGATCCATTTATTTCACTGGAGCATCAGAGCACAAATGAATGCTTATTTGGAAATAAATGTATTCGAAACAGGGAGAATTCCTATGGGTTAGGTTGATGGAGAATGGCACTTACTGTTCTGAGAAGACTATTTTTCTGGGCGTTCTAAAATTGATTAGAAGATATATTGTTAGGGACTAATGTCTATATATACATTTATATTGAATATACCTAAAGGCAATTAGTATACTCAATTTTGGAAAAAAAGAAACAAAACAAAATTGGAACTTTGAACTCCCGTGCCAAAGGATAATATAGGCACGAAGCTCCTCTGTTTCTAAACTGATGCACCATTGAAATCTGGAAAAGTTCAAATCCAGAAATTTCAAGTACAGGTTTATCACTGTAGAATAAGCAGAACAATATTACACAATCCAGATTTTATCTTTGCTTTGCTCCTGTAAAACCTTTATAAGTTTGCCAAATAATTCCTTCCTTTCAGGACATTACAGCCTTTTTTTTTCATATGTTATGGAGAACAACCAATTACAGTTGGGGGATTTTTAAGACAGCTGGATAGAATTTTCATTGAAGTATTCAAGTATTGGAAATCTGGTGAAAAAGCTGGTGGTTTGCACATTATTTGAAGCAACAAGCTCAAGAAAGACTAATTTCAGAAATAGTTACCGAAAATGGTCAGTCTCTATAACAAAAGAGACTATATGTGTCTCAAGGGTAGAATTATGGAGTTCTTGGTACTCTTTGCACTTGGTTGTTTGTCTGCAGACATTTTATTACCCATCTAGGTAACATCATGAGTGATTGTGGGTGTGAGGTTTGGTCCTTGTTTATGTACAATAGCTTGCCCTACCATTGTCGATGGGAGTGTGGTTTTCTCCTTGACATTCCCTTGGCCAGGGTATTATTTTCTGCTTGGTTACGCTGTGCTAGATTCTGAAGTTATTAATAACCAGGTTTTTTATAGGTCATAGTTTGGATGAGAAAAGAATACAATATGAAGCTGATAAATTCTTGAGTCAAGTGGATATTCAACTTTTATCATCAGATAATATTGATATTCTGAAAGCTCCTTTCCTGTTTCAGGAGTTGCTTGATTCAATACTGTACAGTTGTAAAATGTAATGTTCTTGATTCTTGGTGGCTTTTCAGTGAAATAGTGCAAAGCATTTGCAAATTTCCTGGCCTCCCTATTTTTGGATGCAAACAATGAACCGTTTAAAGCTGACAAATCGCTTCTGTAATTTTCTAAGGCATATGAGTTAGCTTTAAAACACGGTAATGTTCATAAATTCTATAGTAGCTATAGACCTATTTCATTAATTAATGTGGGTATATTGAGATTATGAATTTTTTATTGACTAGTTGGTTGCAGAAAGCTTTATTTTACATAATGCACCCTTTCCAGTCAAGCTACATGAAAAATCAACAAACATCAAACAATTCACATTTATTAATTGGTATGCTGGATTTGGCTAAAGACTGTGTTGTATTAATATTTTTAAATTCAGAAAAGATTTTTTTTAAAATTTTTAAAGCAAATAACAATTAACTAAACTTGTCTGAGGGTTTTTGTTCATTAGATTGGGAATATTTGCAAACAGTTAGTTTTAAAACACAATAACGATAGTAAATTCTGTAATAGCTATAGGCCTATTTCATTAATTAATATGGATATTGAGATTATGAACCTTTTATTAGCTAGGTGGCTGAAGAAAGCTTTATTACATATGTTACATGCCCACTTTCACTGTTGCTATCTAACTCGATCTCTAAACCTTTAGCTATTATTGTAAGGTAATTTTTACATATTATGGGTATTACTTTGATGGAATGCAAGTACAAATTATTTTTATATGCCAATGATGCTTCAGCAGTTTTGAATAAGTACTGTACTTACCTGCTTAATTTTATGCAGGTAGTACAGTATTTCAGAAAGTACTCTTACTATAAGATTAACTGTGATAAATTTTGCTTATTTCCCTTAGGCTCTTAATATATCAATGAAGTTATGTAAAGAGTTGGGTTTTATTATTTCACAGACTGTATTAAATATTGGGTCTTTCCATTTCCCCAAATATTTCTAAATATGTGGAAATAAATATGTAAATAGATAGATTAAAATTCAATTATGTCTGTGAGATAGATTTAATGTTATTAAAATGAATAATGTTCCTCATTTGATTTTTACCTTAGAGGTATCCTAGTGTTAATATCAAATAAACATTTTCTCCAGACTGATAGGCAGTCAGGAAATTTATCTGGGATATTACCCTACCAAGGCTTTAATTAGCTATATTGAGATTATCATTTGAGGAGGGTGGCTTTAATTTATGTAATTTGCAAAAATATCATCAGGCTTATATTTTACTAGCCATAAGTATGTGGAATGAAAATATAGTGGGACACTATATACCTTATAGGGTATGTTGGAAAGTTATTATTTGTGCTCATGGCAAGTTCTTGGAGTAACATAGAGTAGAAAAGATGTTTCATTTCTGGAAGTGCAAGATGTGAGAAAGTTTATAGGGAACAGTTTTGAGATTCACAAATAGTTAATTTTTTGGAAAGATTCTACTTTAAAAATAGGTGGTAGAATGTTTTATTAGATAGTGTAACTGGAAGCCAGGATAGTGACTTTAAATCAATTATTCATCATATTAAGGAGTTTTTCTGACTTCAGATTGAATTTGGTCAATTTGAAGCAATATTTTACAACAGAAGCAATATTTTCAACTTACAGGTAATCATGTTTAACAATTCAGTTTGGATCAGATGCTTTTGCCACTGAGATGCTTTCCTATTTGATGGGATCCATGACAGAAGTTAAATCCCCAACACTGGTTTATCAAGAGTTCAAGAATATTTCTAAAGTGAGATATATCAAACAGAGAACGGAAATTTCTGATGATGTTCCATCAATGGCTTCATGTTGTTAAAATTGTTGAAATGGCTCTGAGAGATTTGGGGTTAAAATTGATTCATCAAAACATTATATTTAGAGTATATTAGATTGCCCCAAAGAATGTTCTGGAAAAGATGTGTGTCATGTCTTTTGGAGATGCAAAAAATAAAAGATTCATTGACCTAAATGATATAATCCTAAGAATTATTGACATTTTGCTGAAACAGTATTTTAATAAATATTTATAGACTCACTGGGAAATCTTTAAAAGCTAAAGATGTTGATATGATGTTGAATTATATGCCCAAGGCTCTAGAATATAAATGTCTACAAAGTAATAGGATTGTTTGGGATTAGGATTTGGCAGTTCAATTCTCACCGGCTCAAGGTTGACTCAGCCTTCCATCCTTCTGAGGTCGGTGAAATGGTGACCCAGATTATTGGGGGCAATATGCTGACTCTGTAAACTGCTTAGAGAGGGTGTAAAGCAAAGTGAAGTGGTATATAAGTCTAAATGCTATTGCTATTGCTATTGTGCCATTCGTGGGAAGTAACTAATAGTATAATACTGAGAAAATGTAAAAATGGTATTACTGTATTGCAGATATTAAAGACATGTATGTAAAGTATAAAGACATGATATTTTATCATATTTTATATTTGATTATAATATAGCATATAATATGCTATAATATAGATTTTTTAAATTAAGCCAGGATCTATCTATAAGTTTACTATACAGTATAAAGAAAATTTTCCCAGTTGCAATGTATGGCTGTGAAAGTTGGATCATAAGAAAGGCTGAGCACCGAAGAATTGAGGCCTTTGAACTATGGTGCTGGAGAAGACTCCTGGAGTCCCTTGGATTGCAAGGCAATCAAACTGGTCAGTCCTAGAGGAAATCAATCCTGACTGCTCTTTAGAAAGCCGGATCCTGAAGATGAAACTCAAATACTTTGGCCACCTAATGAGAAGGAAGGACTCACTGGAGAAGTGCCTAATGCTGGGAAAGATTGAGGACAAAAGAAGGGGACGACAGAGAACAAGGTGGCTGGATGGAGTCACTGAAGCAGTAGGCATGAGTTTAAATGGACTGGTAAGAGGATGGTAGAGGACAGGAAGGCCTGGAGGAACATTGTCCATGGGGTCACAATGGGCTGGACACAACTTTTCAACTAGCAACAAATAAAGAAAATACGTTTCTTCTTTTCTTTCCTTCTCTTCTTGTTTTTTATTATGTTTATTTTATGGATTGTTTTATTTTGTTATTGTTGTGCATCTTTGCATTTTGTTTGCATTCTGTGCTTTTTTCAAAATAAAGTAAAATATTTTCAAAAATGACATAGAAGACTTATGGATACAAAGGAAGACACTTTGCTATTGGCTCCATTCTTAAATCTATATACATGTGTTATCTCCTTCTCCCCTCCACTAACCAAATCATCTAAATTTGAATATGGGCCTAATATTTATGTGTGAGGAATGTTATATCTGGGAGAAGACCAAACTATAGTTCCAATCTCTTTGCTATTTGTAATTGCCCCACAGAGAAGCAAGGCAAAAACACATGTACATATCAGCTGGATATTGCAATAAACCAATAATATAAATGTAGGCTTCAGGGATGATCTGATATAGGTGTAAAATTGTAGAAAAAATGAAATAAACTTTGATGGCATTAAGCTGAAACAAAGCTGATGTTGATTACTTATTTTAGTGAAAGTTGGCTATAAAATAAAACAAATAAAACAAAATAAAATAAAACAAACTAGGACATACAAAACCTTTGCCAGACCAATTCTCGAATACAGCTTGTCTGCCTGGAATCCACACTGTATATCGGACATTAATACAATTGAGTGGTCCAGAAGTGTTTCACGAGAACAATACTCCACCCCTCTGCTTGCAATAGAATACCACCAGGCTTGAAATTTTGGGCTTGGACAACCTGGAACTATGCCACCTATGGTCTGACCTAAGTATAGTACACAAAATTGTCTGCTACAATGTCCTACCTGTCAACGAGGTCCTACTTCAGCTTCAACCACAATAATACATGGGCAAACAATAGATACAAACTCAAAGTAAACCGCTCTAAACTTGATTGTAGAAAATACGACTTCAGCAACAGAACAGTCAATGCCTGGAATGCTCTACCCAACTCCATTGTTACATCCTCAAATCCCCATAGCTTCAACCTTAAATTGTCTATCGTGGACCTCACCCAGAGGTGGGTTTCAGCAGGTTCTGACCAATTCTGGAGAACCAGTAGCAGAAATTTTGAGTAGTTTGGAGAACCAGTAGTAAAAATTCTGAATGGCCCCACCCCCATCTATTCTCTGCCTCCTGAGTCCCAGCTGATCGGGAGGAAATGGGGATTTTGCAGTATCCTTCCACTGGATTGGTGTGGAAATGGAGATTTTACAGTACCCTTCCTTTGCCACTCCCATCAAGCCACTCCTACCAAGCCATACCATGCCCACCAAGCCACACCCACAGAACTGGTAGTAAAAATTTTTGAAAGTCACCACTGACCTCATCCCATTCCTAAGAGGTCCATAAGGGGGCATGCATAAGCGCACCAGTGTGCCTACCGTCCCTGTCCCACTGTCCCATTTATTTGTACTCATTACCTGTGCTCATGTTCATGTTTATACTTATACCTCTTATCTCGTACATGTTTGACAAACTAAATAAATAAAATAAAAATAAAAATAAAATAAATAAATAAATATGGTAAGTCAAATTATTCAAGCCAATTAATTCAGAAGTTAGCTCAACCAGGTTCAATAGAATTTGTTTCCAACAAGTGCCGCGTAAGCTTGGCTTGTAGCCTGAAAAACTCTAATTCATCTTATTCTTGTTATGCAAGGGCTGTCCTCAACATGTTTAGATTAACATATATTAATAGGTTTGCTGAGAGACAGGTAAAGAACGTTCTGATATATACAAATTATCATCATTATGTTATCTTTGGATCATCTGTTCTTGCTCTCCACATGCATGGTGGAGTTAAAATTCTTTTTCTAAAACAAAGATTATTCAAGCAATCTATTTTCTGTGCTCAGAGACTTCATAATCGTAGAGAAATGCACAGAAGATGAAATAAAGCCACAGGAAAAAAAAGAAAGGTCATAACGACAGACCGATTATTGCTTATTTTGTATATATTTCAACAATGGGCTAAATTATTATATAACAGTTTGGCTGCATCAATTATTGGCTGTTACAGGTAGGTGTTTTTATTATATTAATTTAAGAAATGAAGTTATGCGTTCCAGGATTTCAGATTTCATGGTTGGGTATAGATAATCCTAAAAGATTTAAGCATTAACATGTAGCTCAATTCTTGGGAAACATGGCATCAGAAACCAAGGTCTAGATTCAAATTTGTTTTTTGAAAGATAATAGGAATGAAGTGTGTTCTTATGCAACATCTTTTTTTTTATATTGTCAGACATCTAGAGTCAGCATGGAGTTAGGCAGCATCAAAATCTAATCAAATGAAATTATATCAAGTCAATCATTATAACATAGATTAGATATTCAGGCAGCAGAGAATTGACCAAGTTTATTCTTACCTCCCAACAGTCTAATATGGATGTTTCCTCTCCCTCAAAACCTGCACCTTTAATTTCTAGATGAAATACAGGCATTCACGAAAGCTGAATTTCACATTCTGGATCAAAATCCAGTCTCAATGTTACCGTATGTTGATAATGCTGCTATCACATCTGTACTCCAAGTGAGACAATGACAAAGTCTCCATGTACTAGCACTATTTTGCCAAACCAAAGTGTTGGAGATTATCTATTTCCAGAAATAAGATGCTTACGTTTACCAGGTGAAATAACAGTCATTCTAACATCTAAAAAATAATAGCCAACAAACTGAGTATAGGAATCTTCAGGCATTTATTTTCAGTCATCTGCCTCGTGGAAACTCCAATCTTAAGCCTTAAACTGCCAACACAAAAGCTTCCAACTCAATAATCAGACATGCAAGTTATAAGAGGAATAATTATGCACCTGCAGCAAGCCAATTATTCAAAACTGAAATACTAAGATTTTTCATATAGGATATTCAGGGCTGCTGTATGCATATTAATATCCCTGTTGCTAGAAAAGGTTCAGTCTAAATTCTTGAGAACTATTCCTTTTTTCAGTCGCAAATGTACTTCTCTAATTAGAGCTTAACTGTATCACCACTGAGGCCCATTGAAGGCTGTGCCATTTAAAATATTGGACAGTGAGTTTTGGACCTAGTTTTCATTGATAAACACATATATTTCCTCATAGAAGAATCAAAGTATATCTGAACTGATTCTATGTAACTCACTCTGCAATCTTTATATATGCTGCAGTGTGTACAAGCAGAGAATTCTAGAGCTTGATATACAAGGAGAGAGCGATTTAACACCTCACACTTTTACCACAAAAAACTCATGTAGTCACGTTTCACCAGCCCAAGTGATTTTATGAAATTTTATAATATGCCCTCACATTAGAACAGCGTGGGAACTAAGATATTATCTTCCGAAAGGGAGATTTAATAACATGCTCAACAAGGATATTTAGACATATGGATATATATATTTCTGAAATGCTCTATCTATCATCCTTGGGGAATGGAGCTAATATTCCCTCTAACCAAAAATGTATTTCAACTGGTCCTTACCTAATGAACAGGTCTATGAAATCTCCAAAACAGTGATCACTTTCTATGCCAGAGCGACAGCTGTTAGGAATGAGATAAATTTCTAGAAACATAGAACGTAGAAGCTAGCTATGCTTAGCTTCTGCTGTGAACAGGACTTTATGGTGAATGCTTTGTATTTTGGTCTATGACTTGTACATAAACTAAGAAATTTAAAATAAAAACAATGAAAGGGTGGAGGTTAGCATAGCTACAAAACTGATTGGCAGGAAAGACGCACACAATTGCTGTTAGATTTGTCAAGTCTAACACCTTTGGAGTCCCTCTGAAACATCTATGGAAAAAAAAGCAACAGCTGGGCACAGAGCTACACCATCTAACACTGGGCTCATGGACAAATTAGATTAATGAAACCCGCTCCCATCCACCCACCCACCCCCAAGTGTTTTCTGTGTGAAATATAACTCCATCGCAAGTGATTTTTCTTAAAGAACTTTGGCACAGTGGTGGAATTCATTTTTTTTTTACCACCGGTTCTGTGGGCGTGGCTTGGTAGGCATGGTGTGGCTTGATGGGCATGACTTGGTGGGTGTGGCAGGGGAAGGATACTGCAAAATCTCCATTCCCACCCCACTCTGGAGTCAGCCAGAGGTGGTGTTTGCTGGTTCTCCAAACTATTTAAAATTTCTGCTACCAGAACCTGCTGAATTTCACCCCTACTTTAGCATCTTCTGTTAAGAAAGCAAATTTGTCCGTTTGTAATGAGTAAAGGATCCTTAACTGAAAACATGCAGCTTGACTCTTTAAAAGGAAAGACTTGGCTTTTTAAACCTCTCATTTTTTATAAAGTCTCAGAATGAGCACACTGAAAATGGAAAGACAGCTGCTTGTTGGGAGACAATTCTTATGCCCTGGAATGGCAGCATCAGAGTTTTATACCTGCACTGCAAATGTTCCTCTAAAATTATTCAGTGAGAAGTATGTATATTTCTGGAGCTCAAAATATTCCTTTCCCACTGATTCTAGTCTTGGGCTATGTACAACTTTGGAAGGACTGAGCAGAGGAGTTCATTAAACCCTTATCCCAGAAAGTATTTGGCAGCATCCCAGAGAGAGCCATGAACACTGGCCTTTATGAATTGAAATATTAAATCCTATACATTTATTTATTTATTTATTGGTTCGATTTATATGCTGCCCTTCTCTGGAGACTCAGGTCATCTTACAATGCATTAAGCAATAGTCTTCATACTTTTGTATATACCTGCTTAGTAGGGCTTTTGGCCCCCCCAAGCGGTGTTCCTTTTTATCCAGAGTCAGTTTATTGCCCCCACAATTTACCTACCTTGGAAGGATGGAAGGCTGAATCAACCTTGAGCCTGGTGAGATTTGAACTCGCAGTAATTGCAGGCAGCTGGCAGCTAAGTGCTACTTTAACAGCACTTTAGTCCCCTGCACCACCAAGACTCTACATAACTGCTAGGAAGTGAATGTATTTTCATCTATGTGAAGTGAGAGGGATGTGGTGGCTCAGTGGCTAAGATGCTGACTTGTCAATCAGAAGGTCGGCAGTTCAGCGGTTCGAATCCCTAGCACTGCGTAATGGAGTGAGCTCCCATTACTTGTCCCAGCTTCTGCCAACCTAGCAGTTCAAAAGAACATAAAAAATGCAAGTAGTAAAATAGGGACCACTTTGGTGGGAAGGTAACAGTGCTCTGTGCGCCTTCAGCATTTAGTCATGCCGACCACATGACCACAGAGGCATCTTCGGACAGCGCTGGCTCCTCTGCTTAGAAACGGAGATGAGCACTGCCCCTAGAGCTGGAAACGACTAGCAGACATGTGTGAGGGAACCTTCACCCTTACTATGCAAAGTGAGATTGATTTATTTCAGTAAAGTGATTAAGGCCATGGAGGTAATATATTATTTCTTGTATTTAGAATTGCTGCACCCCATAGAGACTTTCTTTGCTAAAGAAAGACCATTTGACTCATTTGAATAAATTCGCAGTATTGGCCAAAGCCCATGGTATGTGCCCTTCATCTTCTTCCAATTGTGATTTGGAAAAGGCTGGCACTGCTTGCCAGAGCCTTTAGCAAATGCTGGGAATATCTTCCACTGGCCTGCTCCCACATGCTTGCCAAAGGAGACAAGGAGATTTGATCACACTGGGTCTTACGCCTATAGTACTTTTTATTGAATCATTTTAGTACTAATAAAATGTACTTCAATAAAAAGTACTATAGTACTTTTTTTGAATCATTTTAACAGAACACCTGTGCAATAGATATCAAAAGAAGTCAATAAGGGAGGAGATTTTGCTTTCACCTAAATACATCTATAAACTGCAGCTTCTTAGTCTCAGATATTAATTTTATGGAATAAATTAAAGTCATTTAAAAATTCCCAGAGCATAAAAGGAAATTTTGCTGAATGGTAGAGACATTGCTGAGTAGTATAGACAGAATTGTTAAATGGTTGTTTGGAAAAGGAAATGGGCACAATTTAAGGCAGTGACATATCTTGGATTATAGTGATGACTATAACAAACAAAAGAAGATTCAAGTAATAAAAGACTTGGTGAAACATTTATTTTTAATAGTAGCACTGTTTCTGCCAAGGGAAAATTTCCTCTTGCTTATTTTCAAGACTATTGGAATAAAGCTTAGTAAAATCCACACTTCCATTGTGTTACATGAATTTTGCAGATGAGAACAAGAAAGAGATAGTAGACAGAAACTGAAAAATACATTACTGCAACCAGTCATTGTGTTAGATTTTAGACTATAACACAGTCACTAAATAAAACTCCCTTTACCTGCCTCCTTGGGTAAATTAGTGTACTTCCACTGCAGCTCTACTTCACCTTCTGATTTTTCCATATTATCTTTCCTTTGTTAGTTGATGAGTTTCTTACCTAAGGTGTTTTATATATTTATGCTGGTGATGCCTGGAAGTGCTGGTATAAGTATATAGCTATGTACCAACTGAATGTCTTTGCTTATATAAAGAACAGATGTTCACTTTGGAATTTCTCTGCTCCAAATACAATATGGATGACTAAGAGTAAGAGTTGCCTGTTCCTTTTGGATGGCCTTATGTGCAAACCAGTTAGTGGTAGCTGACAGTACACACCCAAGTCCTACATAAACATAATCTGTCTTGTTTGTACAAGATTTGAGTGATAGCAGTTTTCTTTGCTTCTTCTATTAGAGCTGTACACCAAGTTGTTCCTCTGAATGAATACCAAAGCCTGTTTCTTATCTAAGAAATCTGTCTTTCATCCAGTCATTTTTGAACAAGACGTTCTGAAAGATTCTTAGATTATACATCTGTCATAAAATCATTTTTAAGATGACAATTTTATACATATTTGCTAGTGAGTAATTCCCATTGAACTCAGTTCTTTCCATTGCCAGGAAAACATAAATAACAGTAAACTGTAAAACCTATCTATGGCCATGTGAAAATATTCTAGATGTCTCTGAATTCTGCATATGCTCAAACCCATCATGATATTTCCTTTCACGGCAAGCAATGCTTTCCAATGCACAAAAAGATTAAGAAATGGTAAGCTAAAAAAAAAGATTAAAGGCAAGAGATAAAAAAGAGAATGGAGCTAATTCTTATTTATATTAATATCATTGTCAATGTATCTGGGTAGCAATTCAACCTTGCAAACCATCCTTACTTTTTCCATAGCTATACAATAATTTATTCCAGGCCCTTTGTTCTACTAATTTCTCATCTCTTTTATTTAAAATCTGAATTCTACCTAGCCGTGACTTTCTTGATCCACCCCTTTCCTCTTGACCATTCTCACTTTCTTCATAAATGTGTTTTGCACTTTGACTGCCACTTATTTTTCTCTCTATGACAAAATTACCTCAATGTATTTCTATACTGATAATTCATTTTTATTCAAATCCCATTCATTCAGCACCCATTCAACTTTGATCTCATATTGTCTTGTTCTTGTCATAAATACTTCATATGTAAACCATTCCACTTGCATTCAATTTCTAGATGTATTTTAATATATCTAATGTGCATTTCCATATCAGAAAAGGAGCAGAAACTCACCTGTTATACGCTGCCATTTTCATTTTCATTCAAGAAACATTCATTCCTCACAACAGACCATAGATAATTTAATAACTATCTATCCACATTTATATGTCTTAAAAATTCTCCACACATTTTCTTTAAGTAAACAATCTACTGAAATACACAAAATCATATATTTGCTTTAGAAAATAATATGCAATCTATCACTCCATTTGCCTGTTAAAACTCAACTATCTTGGTCTAAAGTATTAATTTTCATACCCATACTATTAGCTCATTAAACAGCCTAGCTAACATTTTTTGCCAATAACATCATAATCAACTCACAAAAATGCATGAATATTCACATACCAGCAAATATATTCAGTATATAATGCTGAAAGTTTTCCTTATAGATTTATAAATTTTGTAAACATCTTAAATAACTACGCAATCTTCGAATCTATATTTGTTCAAAGTATATCCTAGCTCAAATCTGTCAAACATTTTCTCAAATCAACAGATAAACAATGAAAGTTTCTTCACCCATTCATATATTTCTTAATTTGTCTAAAAGCAGAACTGTGATTTGACCACCTCCATCTAGCACAAAGCTAAACTGCAGATTCCAAATTTTGCTCATTGTCACTTCGTGTACCATTTCGATTAGAATTCTGCACAATGCCTTCCTAGGCAGACTCAACAAATTAATCCACTCTATAGCAAATTCATAAGCAAATCACATCTTTATTTTAGTTTTTCTCCATTTATATCTTCTAAATTTGCAGTTTTACATTTTTCATTGCTTTCTGACCTAGGCTCCCTGATATATTAAAAGGACACAATTAGTCCCAAACCCCCCTTTTTTATTTTAACAGCTGTGAATTCCTTTTATTCACAGCACGTGCTGAATCACCAAGAATTTATAAATAGTCCAACAGAAGTCTGCCACAGAAGTCTGTCGGATAAGGCTGGTAAACACCCACCTTTATCTACTTTGACACTCTGCCAAAGACCTAATTGGAAATTATCTTGGCAAGGCTATGAAAACACAGAGTCAAAAACGGAGCTTCAAAGTACAAACTGACACCATCCACAATGTTGCTTCCGGCAAAGGCCCATGTGCCTTTGCTCTTCCTTTACGTCTTATGGTAGGGGCCAATCATCTCCAAGCCTTACTCCTAAGTCGTCCCTTTTGTTTTAACTGTTCTTGCCTTCTGGCAGCTCTGCGCAAGTGTGTACTAGGAACAGGCTCCCCCTGTTCCTCTGCCTCTCTGATGTCCGACACTGGAGGTTCCGGAGTCTGCACATAACTCCCAGATGGCCCTGGTCCCTTAATGATTTCTTCCAACAGCCAGTTTGCCAAACTGCTCAGAAAATTAACAACCAGTTCTCCCGAAGTGGTGCGAACTGGCTGAATCCCACCACTGCCCTGGCCCCATGTCTGCCTCTGATACAGAGCCCTCATCCAAGCCTTCCCCAGACTCCAGGACTGGACCATGTTCCTCCCCAGCCTCCTCACTGTACAATTCTGCTGCCAGCTCCGCAGGCTGCTGGAAGACCACAACAACTGCTCTCATATTTGTGATTTCCTTTTCATCATTTTTAAATACTAACATTTGACATGTTACTATCATATCTCTATCCCTATATAACATGGGAATGGGTTATTTGAAAGACCACCTCTCTTTGGTTACATCTACCCATCCCATCGGGACTGGCAGGAGAGTTAGGTCTCTTCGGTGAAAAGGTATCATCTGCCATGCTCCTGCCCTGTAGAACATCATCCTCCCCAACCTTAGATTGGCTCCAACCTTCCCAGACTTGGTCTTGATGACATGGCTCTGCCATCATGCCTAGGAGTCTGGAAATTTATTTATATTTATTATTTATTTATTGAATTTGTATACCGCCCTACTCCCAGACGGGACTCAGGGAGGTGAACAGCCAAGATAAAATACAGTAATATATAAAAGTTAAAAATTGTTTAAAATAAATTAAATAATTAGGCTAGAAAACAATTTAAAAATCCAATTGTGTAAAATGTTTTAAAAACCTAGTATACAGAGGAGGTTCAAGCCAGACCAGCCTGTTGAAATAAGAACATTTTTAAGGCATGGCGGAAGGTACGTAGGTCCAGTAACCTCCTTATCTCAGGGGGGAGCTCATTCCAGATGGCAGGTGCCCCCACAAAGAAGGCTCTCCCCCTGGGGACCGCCAGTCGACACTGTTTGACCGACGGCACCCTGAGGAGCCCCTCTCTATGGGAGCAGAAATGATGGGGAGGTCTTACAATGGCTGTGTTGAATTGATGTAGAAAGAATTCTACTGCTGATTGTGATGTTCTGGTTTTTTTTAAATTAATTATGAACAGTTTTAATAGGTTTGTATATTAGTTTTTAACTTGTTCTTATTGGATTGTTTTTAATCTATTGGGAGTCATCCAGTATTGTCTAAATGAAATGGCCAGCCATACAAATCGTATTATGTTTCCTCACAGTCTTCTTCCCATTTATTTTTTATTTTTGGAGATTATCCTATACAGTATTTTTCATACAGAATATGTATGAAAAACTACATACAGAATATGTATGAAACTACTCTTCTGGTAGTTTCATTTGTTTCCTTTTCTTCCATCAGCATTTTTTTCTCAAGGCTATTCTTGTAACTACCAAACAATGGTATTTTACCCAGTCAGAACCTCTTACCAACTTCACATTCTTCTGTCTTTCCTCATAAATAAATTGATTTATATTGATTCCTTAGCTATGCATACCCATGAATAGGCTTATAATTAAACCATCTTTTTGAAAGAAAGCATGTATTTATGAAACAAATTCTCCATTCTCATTTATGAATGTTCAAATATGAAGTCCAGTTACTTTTTCTGTTCTGTTAGTCCTTCATGAGAAACCAAGTCAGGAAACAGACAACATAAGGTTTTTTGAAACTCCATCACTGTAGAGTATAACAATATGATCTTGAAAGCCTGTAAGGGTGTCCTTCTGACATTACTTTTACTACACCAAAGGTGTGGTTATTTTGAATTATTTCTCATGTATCCACCTTTCCCAGGACTGAGATGTCATTTACTTTCGTTTATTAGTTGATGGTTTTTGCATTACTTCACCAATATTATCTCTCCTTTCCTTTACAGGAACTTTATCATCTCATTCCCACCCATTCCAATTCGTGTTATCTAATATAATAGTTTCCCTCAACTCCTTCCAGATTAGATTCATTCAGAATTTTGCCCACTTTTCCCCCTGCTTCTTCCATTATCTTATTACTTTGTCCTCTTTTTTTTCCTGTAGATTGAATCACCAAACAAGAGAGATACAATGCAAGTTTAGATAGTCTGAAGATTCCATCTCTCTTAAGCCCCAATAATTGTGTCTAATAATCAAGAAGTTTGGAAATTGTAATCCAAAGTGTAGTTGCTTATCCATCATAATGGGTGCCAGCTACTTCCATAATAAGGACATATTCTTCAGGAGTCTCAATAAGCTTGAAGCTGTATAATTATTTCCTGAAGGGTGTGTTGTACTCCTACAAGATCCAAAGTCATGTGAGTAGTAACAGTGTACATAAATATTGCCAGGATAGTTACATGGTTGTCAAAGTAAATTCCCTGTGTTTAATGGGGCTTACTCTTAAGTAACTGTTGAAGATTTGTCTCTCAAAGACTACATATGTATTCATATTCACCATCAGCCTCTTTCTTTAGAAATAAGCTTCACTGATTGCAGTGAAACTACTGGTACTTCTAAGGAATTGCCAGAACTTCCAATTAGACTAACATCAAATATACTAAAGAAATATTTCAAGTATCTCTTGCTAAACTGGATAAATAGCAATAGCACTTAGACTTGTATACCGCTTCATAGTGCTTTTACAGCCTTCTCTAAGTGGTTTACAGGTCAGCATATTGCCCCCAACAATCTGGGGTCTCAATTTACCAATCTCGGAAGGATGGGAGGCTGAGCCAACCTTGAGCCTAGTGAGATTCGATCTGCCAAACTGCTGTCAGCTGATGATTAGCAGAAGTAGCCTGCAGTATTGCACTCTAACCACTGCACAACCGCGGCTCATTATAAATAGAGGAAGAACTCTTATATCAGACCAAGAATGCATTATTTCTTTTCAACTTTCGGTTTTTGAATTGGATGCTAACTTTGAACTCCAAAAAGTTGTGATTACAGCCAATATTAAAAAGAATTCCACTTCCTTTGGTTTTGCATGCAAATAACATTAAACATTTTTACCATTGTGGAAATAATCTGAGTGTTTTTCTCCAAAATAAAGGACCATGGTTCACAATATTCAGAAAAAAGAATCCTCTAGATCTGTGATGGCGAACCTGTGGAATGCGTGCCACAGGTGGCAAGCATAGCCATATTGATGGGCATGGAAGCTCAGCTCTGGAGTGCATGCGCGCACTGGCCAGCTGATTTTTGACCTTCTGGGCCCACCAGAAGTAGGGAAACAGGCTGTTTCCTGCCTCCAGAGGACCTCAGAGGATGGAGGGGAAGGCCCGCTTTTCTCTCTCCCCAGCCTCCAGAGCTTTTCTAGGAGTCTGGGGAAGGCAAAAATGGCCTCCCCCCCGGAGGCCCTCTAGAGGCCAGAAACGGCCTGTTTGCCAACTTCTGGTGGGACCTCTCTGTGGGTACGCAAGCTGTTGCCAGCTGCTCATCTGGTTTCCAGCCAGCTGGTTTTCATGGGCGCTGGAGCACCGGAAAATGGCCTGAAAACAGGCTGCTTTTGGGGCTGTTTTGGGGCCATTTTCAGGCCATTTTCGGGGCCATTTTCAGGCTGTTTTTTGGGCCTTTTTCAGAAAAATGGCCAAGAAACAAGCATGCATGCACCAGCCAGCTAGTCTTTGGGGTTTCCAGCACTCCGGCATGTGCACACTTGTACATGTACACGCACTTACATGCGTTCCGTTTTGGGCACTCGGTTGTGAAACCATCACAATTCTAGACTATTTTCTTTCTAAAAAGCTCCCTCACCAGTTTCTAGTCTAGTCCAAATGCTCTTTAAGCATTTGGACCAGGTAGGTTTAGTCTTTAAGATGGGTTTAACTACAGTCCCTGATGCCTACTGATTTTGGCTTCTTGGAATCCTCAGTGCACAACCAAGTTCCTCTGCAGGCTTAGAGGAACTCTTGCAAAATCTTTCTGGAATCCTTCAGGAGAAAAATAAAACCCTAATATTACAAAAAAGATTTTAATGCAGAAGATTTTGGGAGATTATTGGAGGTAGGAAAGGAAAATCAGGACATACATGTGAAAGGAATGGAATAACTGAAACAGAAGAATGGAGTTGAAAGGATCTTTGGAGGTCTCCTAGCTCAACCCCCTGCACAAGCAGGAGGCTATACCATGCCAGACAAAAATTAGACAAGATACTCTTCACTCTGAGGAGCCCATTTATAATTGCTTATTCTATTACCATTAATACATTAGTACTTTGCAATGGGAATTCCCCCAAGTAGCGTTGTAGATCCATTTTATTCATTTTACTCTATAACCTGGAGGAAGAAGAGAGACTTTCAGGATGGAATGGATGGAAAAAGGAAGGTGGAGCAGGGGGTACAGCAAAAATATGACTCCATTACATTCTGCAATGTGTTGCAGGGTAAATGCGTGGGCCTAAAAATGCAGAGCTTTTGACAGGTAAATACTCGAATCCTGGATACAAGCTGAAACAGGTTTTTACCTGCCTTTCAGCCAAAGTTACTTCTCAGGTACTCAACAGCCACCTAAGAGAGCATTGCATTTACCTGTGCCTATTGCAGTCAAATCTGCACAAAATACAGAGAACATGTATGTGTATGTGTGTGTGTGTGTGTGCATGCGCGCGTATGTGTGTCTGCAAGAAAATAATTGAGAGAGGACTGGCAATAGGATAATCCACTTTTGATTGCTTATGAGTTCTCACACATACGTGTGTATGTGTGCCAATGACTGGCATTGTAAACTAATTTAGGGCTGTAAAAAAAATAAGACATCCTTCATCATCTTGACATTTGCTTTCAACACAGTTTAGACATTTCTTGGCGCCACCCTTTTTCATTGCAGGTTTTGAAAGAGTAATGCCTATACCAGTTGCATAGTTTGCTACAGTTCCGAGATGCTACCAGCAGAACCAATAGCACACAGATCAACAGATATTCTAAAACAAATTCTTCTAGCAGAGATGCTGTATACAGTGCAACAAAATCAACATGCACATTTGATTTATCATACTTCGTTTAATTTTGTCAGAACTGGAGAAAGAGCTTTTTTTAATAGCACATCCCATATTTCAGGTATAATTAGCCTATTTATCTGATACTTCATTGTCATTATTATTCAAACATTAATTTTGTCTAGCAGACTATCGTGATAACTGAATATAAGCAAATTAAGACTATGAATGCCTCAGACTGTAATATTGAGGTTAGAATAAATAGCATTTATAGAGAAATTGACTTAATCTACATCTCTGTTTTTTGGTTTTAGTGGGAAGTGAATGACTCTTATTAAAATGTAGTTTGGGCCTACATTTCCCTTTCTACTTCTGCCTCTGCCTTCCAGATCTTTCTGTCTGTCAAATGGAGAATGTTCTTTTTTGATTCAAGATCTGAAATAATCTTCAGATTGTTTTCCAGCTTCTGTATCATAAGGTTTTGTAAACAAGGCTTGGTTTGCAGATAATAAATTTCTGCTCCACCCAGTTTGTGGAAGAAGTCAAGTGCAACGATTTCGCTGTAAGTTGTAATGTAGGAAAGCATTTCTGGAAGTTTGTTTCTGTACTTTAGGTTCATTTGGACCAAGCTTTATTTCACACATCTTTGCGTTTAGAAATAGCCTTTATATATATAGTGGAATCCTTCCTTTGGAATTCCTCAATTGAGAAAACCCTTCATTCTTGGATTTTAGAAGGTTGCTTACATTTCTTATAATGTAAATCTGTACATGTACACACAGAGTTAAGCCCATCTGACATCAATGGAATTTACTGTATCGTATGTACTTATAACAAGAAAGTATAGACTTATGATTCTTTCAGTTTCTCTGAGAACAAGATGATTGAGTTGTTATCCAAACTTTCAGGCCTAATAATATAGTATTGTTATTTTAAGAAAGAAGGGGAAAAAAGTAGTGGAATGTTCCTTTAGGGAACATGTTTTGAAAAAAGAAATTCAAGAAATGAATTCACATGTAGACTAGTTGTATGTGCATGACATGATTAACTGAGTCACAGGGGTAATTGTAATTGTGTCAGGAGAACTCTCTAAATTACTGTGTGCAAACAAGCCACTAACTAACCTATAATGGTCTAGATTTAATCTCAGATCAACCTGATTTGGTGTGGGGCTAAATTGATTCTCTCATCTCATCATGTCATGAAAATTAATTTGACCTCCTTATTTCTGATATTCAGCTGACGGCCCATCTTTGTCCTCTTAGAAGTTTTTCACATACCTATCCCACAACCACACAACCCCCCCCCCCACCAAACTGCCTGTGGTGATGCTATCCCCAGTTGTCCCATATTCCAATCCAAAGAGGTGAAACCAAAATTAAAAATAGGCACGCAAATCTAATTATCCCCACCAAAAAATATGACTCAGCTGAAATTAAAAATAAAGTGTCATCACTTGTGTTTAGATAGTGATAACCTGATTGGCAAGGCCTATTCTGTGTTGCAGTTCTTTGGGCCTTTTTGCATTTATAACACACTTTGCAAACTACCCTGTTTCCCCCAAAATAAGACATCCCCTGATAATAAACCCAATCGGGCTTTTGAGCACATGGCAATAAGGCGAATTATTTCAGGGTTCAAAAAAAAATAAGAAAGGGTCTTATTTTTGGGGAAACACAGTTCATGCCCATACCCTTTTAATGTTCAGAGTCTAAATCATCTATACATTTCATTAACAAGCACAGCAATATTACAGTGGAGCAAAAAAGTATTTAGTCAGCCATCAATTGTGCAAGTTCTTCCACTTAAAAAAATGAGAGAGGCCTGTAATTGACATCATGGGTAGACCTCAACTATGAGAGACAAAATGAGAAAACAAATCCAGACAATCACATTGTCTGATCCGGAAAGAATTTATTTACAAATTATGGTGGAAAATAAGTATTTGGTCAATATCAAAAGTTCATCTCAATACTTTGTTATGTATCCTTTGTTGGCAATGACGGAGGTCAAACGTTTTCTGTAAGTTTTCACAAGGTTGGCACACACTGTTGCTGGTATGTTGGCCCATTCCTCCATGCAGATCTCCTCTAGAGCAGTGATGTTTTGGGGCTGTGATTGTCTGGATTTGTTTTCTCATTTTGTCTCTCATAATTGAGGACTACCTATGATGTCAATTACAGGCCTCTCTCATCTTTTTAAGTGGGAGAACTTGCCCAATTGATGGCTGACTAAATACTTTTTTGCTCCACTGTATTTGTTAGAAAGGAATGCAAGGATGTAATCAGGGATAAAAATCACCCAAAGAGAGGGAACTCTAGCTGTCAGTGGCTGAAAATAGTTCTGGTGCCCATTAACTGCCAGGTCATAGAAGTGATGATATGCTATCAATATCAGATCTGTCAACAGCAAGCAATGAAAAACAAACAAACTCAAGATTTTGCATCACTTTCTGCACAATCCCTTAAAGGCAATAGCCCTGATTCCAACTTCATCTGGCTATCTAAAAGGAGGTTGCAGAAGTGAAATGTCCACTCATCTAGTTCAGTGCCAGCATATTTTGCCTCTTCACAATTTTCTTCGGACAGTCCAAAAAAATCATCATTCTGGTGTTTGTATCCTGTCCTGATGGTTTTCTTCAATGCTCCTTCAAAGTTCCTCTCATGGATTTAACTGGGGTTGGGAGAACAACTTCCAGGAAAGTAGACTTAGAAGCTAGGTCAGAACATAAGCCAACCTGCATGTACAAAAAGAATGTCTTATTATTGTAATTACTTACACTGGGGAGAAAAACCAATTTGCAGAACTGATGTCTCTATAATTGTTGACATGGAACCACCTGATGTGGGTTTTGTCTGGTGTTTTTTCTACTTCATTTTTAAAAAGGTAAATATTGTCACTGAGCTTTTAAAGAGTAGAACTATCCTAAAATGTGTCACAGGGTTTTCGTTTCATTATCTTTACACCTTCCTGGTTTGGCTTGAGTTTTTTTTCTTAAATGCCATCCAGCTTGTTTGCTTATAAAATCTCTCCCTGGGTCACATTCGTGCAGACTAAAACTTAAAAAAGAAAAAAAAGAAAAGAAAAACTTCAGCAGAAATCCCCTGAGGTGAAATACATCTTGATAGCATCACAATTACTACATAACCTGCTCTGAGATATTTTTAAACACTGGCAGCTGCAATTGTGAGAGAAGAAAAACTGTGGAAAAAATGAAACAGAGACAACAGGGAAGGACAGAGCCGTCTGTCTCTGGGTGGAGTTGGGTTTTGTGTGTGTACAGTCATAAATTCAAGCCGTTCCATTTTTGTAAATTAAACCATAACAAGATTGATATTCAGACTATCAGTAGCTTCTCCTAGAACAGTTTCTTTCATCTCCTTCCTCAAAATATACCATTTTTTTTGCTGAGTTCAGCACCAAAATCCAGAAAAGTTCATAAATGAATTGCTTCCAATCCTAGAATCCACCTGCGGTATGTAAATTAAACCAGTTCATTTCAAACACAAATTGAACAGCATTCTCCTTCCTTCCTATGTATCAAATCCCCAGATTTAGATTTTTAATGTCTTTTTCCATATGCAAGATTAGTTCTTTGGCTCAACTTAAAATTGGCAATAATTCCCCATGAATTTGGGACTTGTTCTGATAGAAACCAAACTTCAGGCAGGATTGTCTTGATCAAAAAAATTTTGCGGAGGAGGCTTGAGATCTGCCATCTCTTTATTGATCTGATTTATGTTCTTTCCTCTATGGACATCTGCAGGGGGGAAGTAACAAAAAAGTCAAGAGGTAAACTTGACCACATGATCAAATCATGGGTGCCATCTTGATTTTCTGACCCTTTCTGAGGTCACCCATGGTCTCCCCATTTCTTTGCTCCAAACCTAGTTTGAGTTTTATATTTGAAACACCAAGGAAATAACCTTTTTTTTTTTTTTTAAAAAGAGCCATTTTCCTTCAGAAGTGCACATATGTTTTGAAAAGTTGTGAGGCATTTATCATATTTCATTCTGAATTTGGTGGGAAGGAAATATGTACTTTATCACACGAACAAGGATTTTTCTGCATTTTGCTTCCAAAAAATGGAAGAGTAAGGCAAAGATACATGATCTAAAAAGAGGTGGAGTTGAAATATTCAGAATTATTTTTATTTTTCAGAGTCAGAAAAGTTTAAGGAAAAAGAGTATAGATTTTTTGGGGGAAGAGGAAGCGAAATGCCATTTCTCAATGCTCTGGGACTGAAAAAGAGAACTGTATCAGACAAGAGGTATCCTTTAACTTGCCTTACGTCTCCCAATTTGCCACCTCTATCACCTACTTATTTTTTTACACAATGACAATGAGGTACAAGTGGCAAACAAACGTTGCCATTTGAGATGACTTTGTACATGGGAAAAATCATTAATAATGAGCCACAGACATTAACACTTAACTATAAGGCCAGTATGCTTTGTGTATAAATGACTTTTAGTTTCTAGTTATGTGCTTTTGTTTTGGGTTTTTTTTTCTGTGCTCATTATGGTTAGCTACATTTCCAAGTATTGTTTGGAGATGATACACATCCAAGAAGGAGAAAAAAACTCCTGTATGTTTTTAAGTCTCTTCTGCAACTGTGTCTTTATCATACTGTTTACTTATATTTCATTGATAAATATGTGTGTTATTATCTGGCATGTACAGATTATGGCAAGTAGTGATAGAGCTAATCATGTCACCTCTCATCAGATGGCTTAGGTGTGGCTGACTTCTTTAATTAATTCGGCTATATAAACAGAAATGGCTGATGAACAGATTTGCAAAGAAAATAAACCACAGGAGCTATGTTGAAATACTTCTAAATACTTGACCTCAGCTCTCTCAAACCCAAGAAATCCAGAGCTAAGCTTGTAATTCTATCTGAGTCACCTTTACTTAGAGATGTACACATTTGTTAATAAGGATAAGGCACTCCCTTGTTTAAAAGTCTGAGGCAGGGCCCAGCCAAATGTATATGGAATCCAAAATATTCTGAGATGTAATCTCAGTTTTTCATTAGTGACGAGAGAGAGAGAGAGAGAGAGAGAGAGAGAGAGAGAGAGAGAGAGAGAGAGAGAGAGAGAGAGAATGTCTAGTGGAAAATGTGAGCAAAGGGTTAACTTTAAATTCTCTAATAAGAAACAAGGCAACTGTAAAACTAAGAGAACTTGAGGTGAGTGTTGTAAGAAAATAGAGATTATTGTTACTTTTACAGAGAATCTTAAAAGAAAACAGAAACTCTGCTAACTCTGCAACAAGATAAAAGTTCATTCTGTAATTATGGATGGAGAAGTTTTGTTAATGTATTTTTTAGAGTCATAACTCATCAGGTAGAATGTCATATGTTAGAGTTATGTAAAGTTTTTCTTGTTCATGACCAATTTGCCCTCTGAGTCATGGTTTACGATACTAACTGCTACCAGAAAAAGAGCAGATAAAAAAATGTGGCAACTTCAATATAGGAACAAACATGAATATAAATTCATGCTTGTCCTATTGACAATGGATGCAGCAAAATCCTAAGAATATTTATCCACCTCCAAAATAAGCTTGAAATGAATTGCAATTTCTAATCAGATAACTCTTGATTATACCACAAGTATATAGGGTGTAGGGGTGTGGGGGGGGGAGTCAAAAAATAAAAATTATCAGCTTTACCCTTTTTACATGTCACAGGTGAGCTTCAATTTCATGATCATAGCTGCATGTAGAATTACTAGGCCTAACTCTTTTTCATCCATCTGCAAAGAAACTATGAATAGCCTTAAAGGTGCCTAGATTCCATAATGGACTGGATTAGAGCAACAAAGTAGAACTGGACCTATAAGATAGGGTGATGAATCTGGTTGTATTAAATCAAGCCTGAGGTCTGGAACTGGGATTGTGTTGGGAAATGTCCTATGCATTTATTCTGAAAGATTGGTTTTGGCATGCTCTCAGATCCTGACATTTCCCTGGACCAAGATAACCATGAAAAGGAATGTATTTGCATAATTACATTAGTGTCCATTTTGAGCCAGTTGGATTTGATAACAATGCTCCAACAAATCCAAACCACCATTGCAATGTTTCCTAAACAGAGTGTCTGAAATTTCACAGTGAATCAAAATTCAGAAACTTGACCAAGTTCCTCTACAAACAATTCAGTTTCAGAAACAAAAATTATCCTGTCATCTACAACTACTACATTGCAAAAAAAATTGGACTACACATCTCGATCAGGGCAAAGCAATAGACGCAGTTTACATAGACTTCTGTAAAGCTTTTGATTCAGTGGTACACAACAAATTACTTCTAAAACTAAAATTCTATGTGTGATTTGCTATGTTGAACACATTTCAAATTGTGTTTCAGTTGATCTGCATATTTTTCAACAGGTTTTAATAACATGTAAATATTCAATTAATAATTGAATTAATAATTGATTTCCCTGATCTGAGTTTTTAATCCAAAAAATTGCAGCAGCCTGCATGTATATTGCCCTAGCTTCTGAACTATTAAAAGATTATGTATAGGACTGTTGGTTTCTCCTGAATGACACTAAGAGAGATTTGGAAGAGTTTTCTTCTCGTTTAATTGGGCTTACATTCAAATATGGGTGCTTTGAAATATTTCTCTTGAAGGTAATTATATTACCTCCTTGAAATGTATATTTTTGTTTTTATCAAACATTGGCCAAAATTAATGATTGCCTTGTTATTTAATGAACAATCATTCCAGTTCTTCAATTTAAAAATCCAGGAACTTGAAGGGAATTCTTACTAGCGCTGATCTCTCAGAATTAACCAAGATCTGGTGAGAGAAGGTGCTTTACCAGGTAAGAACCTGCCCAGATGAGCTGTAATAAACAGATACCAATCTCTACGTGCTTGACTGACAAGTCCCAAGTTCCTGCTTAGTTCATCATATCCTTGGCTTCTGTGGCTTGGAGGTTAAAGAAACCAACTTTGAGACCCAACCCAAACAATGAAGGTAGAAATCTCTGGTTCTGAAAATTGCTTGTCTATTTGTTTAAAAGTTCTTTTCCAGTTCTTCGAAGCATGTTCTAGATTTAATAAAGATTTAGTCTGATTATAACCGCATGGTTTCAACATAAGAACGTTGCACTCAGCCCCTACAGTTTTACTCATTCTGCTAGTAGGACCCCGAAGTGAGAACCATTAGGGTATTAGGCCTGCCTCTCTTAAGTGCCATCCATAAAGCTGATTAAAATGAGACATTATTGCTTGTCATATGACGATAGTAATCAAAACATTGATAGAGGAGCTTGTAAGGCACTGTTCTTTCATTTACATCTTTTTAGGTCAATGTGCATAATTCTCGGTTTCAAAGAACATTAAGTATTATTAACCAATTTTTCTAATTAAATTTCTTGGAAGATTGCTCAATGTTTTCATTTTCTTCTATTGACTCATATTGCTTTTTTTTTTTTTTTTTTTTAAACCCAAATAATTTTTCTGGTGAATGAGAATTTTATACTTAAATCTTCCCTGTCAACATTCTGGAAAAGCTCTTGATTACATCTTTTACATTCCTGACACATTTACAACATATTAGAGTAACTTCTTTAATGTCAGAAAGAAAAAATATCAGTGTTTAGAAAGCTGAACATTATCTATGTTATACTTATTAAGCAAATGAGATGTCCAAGCAAATAGTCTTAAACTAGTCAGACTATCCTGACATACAGCCCTAAAATATAACAGATGTAGACATTTTTATTATGTATTTAATGTGCCAAATGTTTAATTGCTAGTTGGTTTTGTAAGATTTTTCTTCAGGCAGGGACTATGTTTGTTTGCTTTTAGTATGACAACTAGTCTAAGAATGCACGGGTGGTTAACCAAAGGGGTGTGAGTAGTCCTGAAACATGCCTAACTACTTGAAGATGAGTGTTGAAAACTTTAAATAACTGAATTTACCCCGTATCGCTAGTGAGCCAAAACAATAAGTAAAGGCAACCCTGCTTCTGTTCTCATTTTTTAAATGGTGTGCGTGAGTGAGATTAACATTTACTTAAGATGTTTTGACAGCAGGCTGAAGTCAAGATATCTTCAAGGAAGAACTCAGGATTCAGTTTTACATGTTTTAGGAGAAACACACGTATCTTTTTCTTCTTCTGAGTCATACCATTCTGATCAGCTTCAGAAGGACAATCTGTAGAAAGCACTTTTCACCAAGTTTGGAGATAATAAAGATTCTACAGCTTTTCTCTATTTATTTGTTCAAGTATTTATCTATCAAATTTAGGTATCGTCCATCTCCCTTTCAGGGTGATTCTGGATGGTTTACAGCTAAAAATATGTATCATATTTATATAGCCATCCCTCTCATAAAAGCATGATTCTCTTCAGCAAGCTTATATAATTGAAAAGTTATGAGACCAGACCATTTAAATGACTACTCTTTTTTTGTTATCTTGCCTAGTAAAGGTTTTGTGAAAAATTTGCATATTATGCTATGAATATGGATTGGCTTTATGAAAGCATTGACTTAATCAAGATTGAGGTATAGAATAGAGTAGAGTAGAGTAGAGTAGAGTAGAGTAGAGTAGAATAGAATAGAATAGAATAGAATAGAATAGAATAGAATAGAATAGAATAGAATAGAATAGAATTTTTTTTATTGGCCAAGTGTAATTGGACACACAAGGAATTTGTCTTGGTGCACATGCTGTCAGTATACATAAAAGAAAAGATACGTTCATGAAGAATCATAAGGTACAACACTTAATGATAGTCATAGGGTACAAATAAGCAATCAGGAAACAATATCAGTATAAATCGTAAGGATACAAGCAACAAAGTTACAGTCATACAGTCATAAGTGGAAGGAGATGGGTGATGGGAACGATGAGAAGATTAATAGTAGTGCAGACTTAGTAACTAGTTTGACTGTGTTGAGGGAATTATTTGTTTAGCAGAGTTTTTTCGTTCTGTTTTTCCATTTGGGAAAAAATTGTTCTTGAGTCTTGTTGTTCTGGTGTGCAGTGCTCGTTAGCCTTGTTTTGAGGGTAGGAGTTGAAACAGTTTATGTCCAGGATGCAAGGGTTCTGTAAATATTTTCACAGCCCTCTTTTTGACTTGCGTAGTATACAGGTCCTAAAAGAAGGCAGGTTGGTAGTAATTATTTTTTCTGCAGATCTAATTATCCTCTGAAGTCTGTGTCTGTCTTGTTGGGTTGCAGAGCCAAACCAGACAGGTATAGAGGTGCAGATGACAGACTCAATAATTCCTCTGTAGAACTGTATCACCAGCACTTTGGGCAGTTTGAGCTCTCTGAGTTGGCGCAGAAAGAACATTCTTTATTGTGTTTTTTTGATGACATTTTTGATGTTATCTGTCCATTTTAGATCTTGCGATATGGTAGAACCTAGAAATTTGAACGTCTCTACTGTTGATACTATGTTGTCTAGTATTGTGAGAGGTGGAAGTATGGAAGGGTTTCTCCTAAAGTATACCACCATTTCTACAGTTTTGATATGTTCAGTTCCAGAATGTTCCGGTCACACCACAAGGCTAGTTGTTCAACCTCCCGTCTGTATGTAGATTCATCATTGTCTCGAATGAAACCGATCACATCCTTGGTTTTTTAAAAATTCACTGGTACTGTGGTTCCAAACATTTTATGCTCTGTGCTGTTTTAGTTGGTAGCATTTTAAAATGTTCGTTTATAAAATGTGAACCACCATGAGGAGGAAATATTTTGAGAAAGGCCTAAAGCAACACAAACAAGAGCATAAATAGATCTGCAGCAAAGATGCTGAACAGAATTCAGTTTTCCTGATTTCGTTCCCATCCTTTTGTTCCCTCTTTTTGTGCTCTACAACATAAAAATAAAAATTTTGTAATTGCAGTAAGTTTCCTATTACCCCAAAATAAAGAATGTTTGGAACTGCTTGAATTATATACGATACAAGCTATTATAAAGTGTAGTCTTGTTAACAAAGCACGTGGCTACATCCAGAAATGTGAAAAATATTTGAATTTGGGAATTAGATTAGATTAGTTTTATATACCGCCCTTCTCCTTACAGACTCAGGGCAGTGAACAGCCGAATAAAAAACAGAACATAAAAGTTAAAAATTATAAAACCCATATAAACTTTGGCTGAAAATTAAAAACAGATAAATATTAAAATACAACAACCTTACAACTCTAAAAAATTTTAAAAATTCAACAGGGATCAGGCTAGACCGGCAAGCTGGAAAAGATAAGTTTTTAGGGCCCGACGAAAAGTCCGGAGGTCGGAGATTGTTCTCAGTTCTGGAGGAAGATCATTCCAGAGGGTAGGGGCTGCCACAGAGAAGGCTCTCCCCCTGGGGGTCGCCAGCCGGCATTGTCTGGCTGACGGCACCCTGAGGAGGGCCTCTCTGTGGGAGCGAACCGGCCGGTGGGAGGCAATTGGCGGCAGAAGGCGGTCCCATAAGTACCCTGGTCCTAAGCCATGGAGTGCTTTAAAGGTGATTACCAATACCTTGAAACGCACCCGGAAATCCACCGGCAACCAATGCAGCTCGCGCAGGAGAGGTGTCACGTGGGAGCGCCTTGTCTACAGCCTTGTCTGCCCAACAATCTTTTTCTGTTGAAATGAATATTAGATCCTGCATGCATTATGCACTCAGAATATTTTTATGGACCTCTTCAGTAGGTTAATGCATTAACTGATATAATGTGTATTGATTTTTCAAGGTAAAATTATTGGTCTGTTTGACCCTATCCTTGACTCTTATTGAGTGGCTGAATAAATGCAAGCATTTGGAAATGTTGAAGGTTTTGACATTATTTAATAAAAAGAAAAACATAATGATTTTTTTTCTTATATGGATAAAAGAATCATTTAAATATCCACTGCAACATTAATGTTTCATTTCTGTTTGAATTAAAGTAGTGACTGGAACACAGCAGAAAAAGTTCAAAATTAAATTTATTTTTACATGAAAGGGTATTAGGGAGAATTTATCATGTTTTGTTTTGCATAATGGGCAAGTTTTATCAGATACCAGCAGATCGCAGCATTCAAATAGAAAGATATGAGAACTACATAGTCACTTTTGTAAAGGGAAGCTTCAAGCATTGAATGTGTGTGGGGGAGGAAAACAAGTAAGGCAGATAGGAACTCCCAGGCAGGGGCTGAACTCACATTAAATAAATTACTTTCCCTTTTCCCTCCTGTTCAGAGAAAATAAAAATAAAAACCAAAAAATTGCAAAACCAAACATTTTCTTTGGGTGGGAGAGGTGATGCTTCAGGACTGCCTTTCTCAAAAGAAGACTAGATGTACAAGGCAGTGCAGAATCCCTCATGTAAATTGCATTCCATTTCCTACCAGAGAAAATGATGCTTGGAAATCCATTTTTATTATTGTACTCCCCAACAGTAGGGAGATATACTTGAAACTTTTCTGGATCAGGAGAAAATGGGAGATTGTCCACATGTGCTCAGAACAGCTGAACCAGAGGTTCTGGTCAGTTCTGAAGAACTGGTAGCAGAAATTTTGAGTAGTTCGGAGAATTGGTAGTAAAAATTCTGACTGGCTCCACCCCCATCTATTGCCTGCCTTCCAAGTCCCAGCTGATTGGGAGGAAATGGGTATTTTGCAGTAACCTTCTCCTGGATTGGGGAGGGAATGGAGATTTTACAGTATCTTTCCCTTGCCATGCCCACCAAGCCATGCCACGCCACCAAGCCACACCCACAGAACCGGTAGTAAAAAAAATTTGAAACCCACCACTGAGCTGAACCTCATGAGGAGACTACAGGATAACAATTTTATGAGGTTTTGAGTGCTAGGACAGTGTTGGTGAACCTTTTTGGCACCGAGTGCCAAATGATGATCTTCTGGTTTCCAGCGCACGCATGTGCACCAGCCAGCTGGTCGTTGCACACGCATGCACACCAGAAACTAGAAGACCAGGTGACCGGTGCGTATGCATGCACCAGAAACCAGAAGAATAGCCATCCAATGCGTGCATGTGCACCGGGAGGATCCTCTTCCAGTTTCCAGCATTCCCATGTACATGAAGACCAACTGGCCAGCACGCTGGAATCAGAAGAGCAATAGGTGACAACTCACATACCCAGAGTGTTACATCCAGACGGCAAGCACGAGCAGCCAATAAAGCAGCCGATTGGTCCATGAGCAGACAGGCAGCTGGAGGGAAATTGGCAGCTCCTGATTGGCCCAATTTCTGACAGCAGAGTATAAAAGAGCTGTCATTGCCTCAAGATGCTGCTCGCTCTCCATGGTAGTTAGCAAACCAGAGCGAGTCATTGTTAGCTGTTGTTTGTTAGCCAATAAACATTATGAAGTGTTTATTCTGCCTCGCCTCCCTTTCATAGCCTCTTGTTCCTCGAATCGAACACAGAGAGTGGGTCTGCGTGCCATTTCCGGCACGCGTGCCATAGGTTCACCATTACTGTGCTAAGAGATAACAGGATCAGCCATCTTGCTTGCAACCACAGCAGAACCTTTTAAAGGACACTGTTCACAAACCTTACTTTCTAAACACTTTCAAAAATTGCCTATTAACCTTCTTAAATCATATTGTCAGTTAACCATCAGAATGACAAGTTTGAAAGGTGAGTTTTATCTTCAACGCTGAACAAAAGAAAAAAAAATTAGTATAAGCTTAAAGAATTTGAACAGCAAAAATCTAAATATGATTTTTTTAAAAATTAGATTTATATGCCACTCTTCTCTGAAGACTCAGGGCGGCTTACAATGCGTTAAGCAATAGCCTTCATACTTTTGTATATTTTATACAAAGTCAGCTTATTGCCCCCCACAAACTGGGTCCTCAATTTACCTACTTTAGAAAGGATGGAAGGCTGAGTCAACCTTGAGCCTGGTGAGATTCGAACTGGTGTAATTGCAGACAGCTGGATGTTAATAACAGGCTTTAGTCTGCTTTTAACCTGTTGAGCTATCCAGGCTCTTTTGATTTTGATCTCAGAAAGTTATAAATGGATTAAGGTCTGGTTAACATTTGGAATATTGACGTATTCTAAAATTTTGGAATTAGCAATAAAAATAGATAGCTTCTATAGATTGATTTTGGCTACCCAGGCTATTGCAAGTTATAACAGCAATTTTTTTTAAGAAATAGGAGATCAGAAGAGATTAAAGTTTCTAAGCAGAAAGGGAAATAGTGCAAGCATATTCTTGATCTCAGTTAATATTAGGATTTAGAAAATGATACAAAACATTATAATATCAGAAATATTAAAGAAGAGTTTTGAAGAATGGAATCAAAAATTATCAACCACAATAGCAGTTTAATGATGCCTGCTTCTATGGATAAACTATGTCTAAAGTATGTTAATGAAGAAATGACAGATGTGAAACAAATTTTATTTGACAAGACAAAGAGAAATGGAACTACAAATGAGAAGTGAAGAGAATGATTTGGAAATGGATACTGGATGGATACTGATTTGGAAATGGATACTGGATGTACAAAATAAACTCCCTGAAGTTTCAGAAATCAAAAGGGAAATACAAATGATAAACCAAGAAAATAGCCTGAAAAATGTTTTCTTATTGTATCTACAAAAGAGACTTGTTAAAACCTGGAAGAAATCTATGCAATTGGATAAACTAAATCCTACCACAAAATTTAATTGAATTAAAGATTAAAACTATTAGAAGTAAAGTAAAGGACTATAAAGTTGGCTTATCTGATCAAAATTAAAACAAGATCTTTGGTTGCAAAGTTCTGGCAATTCTTTGTGGAGTTTTTGCTGACACCAGGATTGAATAGTTTATGTTTTATAGATATACTTAGTATACAGATAAAATTTGGAATATGGAATAAAGAGATGTCTGTTTGTAACCTTATAGAAGGTGAAAACTTGTGAAATTTGTTTGTATTTATTGTGATGAAGGTTGGAAGTAACCATGATGTTTATTTTTTCCCTCCTTTTTATTTTTTTCTTTTTCTTACGTTTTTCTATTCTCTTTCTCTTAGTTCAGTTTGCACAGGTAATCCTCGAGTTACTACAGTTTATTTAGTGACTTCGAAATTACAATGGCATTGAATAAAGTGACATGACTATTTTCACTCTTGTGACCTTTCCAGTATCCCCATGGTCGTGCAGTCAAAATTCAGATGCTTGGCAACAGACTCGTATTTATGACTGTTGCAGTATCCCAGGGTCGTGTGATCCTTTTACAACTCTCTGACAAGCAAAGTCAATAAAGAAGCCAGATTCACTTCACAATCATGTTACTAACTTAACCCTTGCAGGGATTCACTTAACAACTGTGGCAAGGAAAATGGAGCAAAATTCACTCAACAACTCTCACTTAGCAACAGAAATTTTGGGCTCAATTGTGCTTGTAAATTGAGGACTATCTGTACTAGTTTTTACTACTGCAATCAAAATCTTTTTTAAAAATTCTATAGTACTGCTATACTGGATGAGGTAAGAATATGCATGTAAATCATTTTTTAAAGATTACTATCTGTCTGTCTGTCTGTCTATCTATCTATCTATCTATCTATGATCTATCTCCTTCATCATCATCTATAAAATGAACTAAAATAAAGTGCATGAAGAAAGAAAAGTATTGCAACAGTATACAATTAAAGAACCCCAGAACATTCAGCATTATGTTTAAATATTAAGTTACAAACAATATTATTTAGCTGATACTGTTTTTGAAGGCTGTGGTAAAAACCCAAATAAACACAGGTTTATGGGGAAGTATTATTACTAAGGAAAAAAAAGTGTATTAGACTTAAGCTTAGTCATGTACAATTGAAATCCATTGTTAATTTATTCCACTGATTTAAAGGGGCCTGACCAAACTAAATTTAGATTCAATAAATCTTCTGAAACCTCAGTAAGCTGGAGAAAAAATATTAGACTCCATATATCTAGGGAATGTTATCTAAATTAAGAAGCTGTAAAGAAAATGATTTTGCTCCAGGAAAATCTCTGAGAAGATAGGACAGACCAAGTATTCAAACTTTTTGACAACGTTCAGCCCAGTCTACTAAAAGAATTTTCCTTTTGACCATATATGTTGTTTCCCTTCTGTTTAATGTTCTTATCATTATTTCAAAATGTGATAAATCTGAAATGCTTGAAAGGCATGGTACCCAAATGGATTTATATCAAACTACATGCAATGGCAGCTTTGGTGACCTTTCTAACTTGGTTGTTATATGCCATTGGCAGAAATGAAAATGAATCATGTCAGAGGGCAAGGTGAAGGTAGTTGAGTTTGGCTTTCATTCCTCGAAATCAGATTACAGCCTCCTTCTTTACAGGGTTTAGAACTTGTTTTTCCTGGTAGAATTAACTCCAAGGTTGCAATTAACTAGATTTGAGATTACTGCTCTGCTGATTACATTCTGTTGGAAAACAAGAGAAACATGTCTTGTCACCATAATTGTCTTGATTTTAAACTTTGTATTCTTTCATTTTTCAATTAGTAGTCAAGGCAAACAAAAAAACATAATTATGTCAAGCCATGTAAACTCATAAATAAAAGAGGAACTAAAGCACTAATATGGATGCGTGGGGATTCCTGTTATAAATATTCAATAACAAAATAAACAACACCCACTAAGGATCTTTTGCCTTGTCAGATCAAAGAAAAAACATACATGTCAGCATTCCTGAAAACAAAACTGTATTATTTCTGAGGTATTAGTTACACATTAATACCATTTTTGAAGGTTTCAAAAATATAGATTTCAATGGTTAAACTTTTAGAAGATGATTTTTTTTTTTTAAAAAAAGAACTCTTACCTGGCACATATATAATATATAATAGAATTTGAAGGCATGGAAAACGACAAAATTGAGGTTAGTAAAATAGGAATACAAATGACAAATCAAGAAAAGGTCTTGAACATGGAATAGCTGTGACATGAAATTTTGGAGGATGTGTTTCAAGAAGGCTGGTGAAAGCTTTGAAGACTGCTTTTGAATGCCAAACATTGATGAAGGATCAAATCCTATGATGCCATTGGAATGATTTAAAGATCAATGTTGTGAAGAAATCATCCAGAAGTGTGACCAATGATGTTTTTGTCCCATAACCAGGCCTGAAACATGACTGAAAGGGGTCTAGATAACCCATTTCCTCCAGGATGCTCTGAAGCTGCCAAGCAACCACCTTGTCCACCATCTTCTTTAAAAAGCCAAGATGAGACACTGGACAGAAATTGTCATCAAACAGGTGAGATCAAGTGATCGTTTTTTAAAAGAAGAATGTGAACTAGGGCCTCCTTAAAAAGTTCCAGAAAGAACAATTTATTACTGCCTGAATTCACCTGGCTATCACCATCTTGGAGACGGGGATATATCTGACAGGTGGTTGTGCTGACAACATCAAAGACTCTGTCCACTTCATCAATCCAACAGGACCAAGCTGTTTCCAGAAAACCAAGTTCTTTCCCCAGGCATCACACATAGGTGATGCACCATGCATGGGTTCCAAATGGGAATGAATCTGTGTGACTTTGTCCACCAGGTGTTCAACAAGTTGGGGCCTCTGCACAGCCCTGAAGATGATCACCCAAACTTTTTTGTCCCGGGAGATCCTAAACAGGGCCTCTAGGCAATACTCTGTGAACATAATAAGGGTGGAAAAATAATGTAGTTTTCCTTCGCTTACCTCCATAGGGTAGGCTTTAATAGCAGTTCTATTAGTCTGGTCAGATTCATCCATCATTTGATAGAGTTTGAAAACAACTGATAATCATTTACAAAAATTATTATAATTGCCTAACCTGCTGCAATTCCATGCAGCAACATATATTTCTCTCACTTCCTACTTATGCCAATCTTTTTTGCATATAACACAATAGTACACACTAATGTAACTGTCTAATTTCCCCATATTTTGTCTTCGAAAAGATGGACTTTCTTTATTTCCTGAAAAGTCTTTCTTATATAATACTATTTTTTTTTTACAATGGCACATTCAGCACATTTTATCTTTCAATCACAGCATCCTTCCACTTCATCTTCACTGTTATAATCCAGGCATTAAATAATTTTCTAATAATTGGTTGGACTGTGAGTTCAGAGATTAAATACTTGCTTGATTTGACAAAGCAACAGCTTTACCCCAAAAGCTGAATTTTAATTATCCTCTGAGTTTCATAAAACCATTTTGTGCTCAGAAGAACAAAATGAAAAAGCAAATAGGACCTGTCTAATAACATATATAAGTAGAAGGTCAAGATAATGCCCCTCCCCCCAATTTTCTTGCAATGATCTCTAAACATGTCCTGAAATGTGAGACTTTATTCAGGATGATAGTCACTTATCATAGTCAGTTAGGCTGTCTATACTGATTTGACTGCAATTACTCTCTGATGTAATCATTTTGTTCCATTGTTTTATTTGCATTCGTTTTTCCCTCAGTACACTTTTTTTTAACATATAGACATTGAAGTTTATTGGTTTAAAGGTAGAATTTCCCCTCTTCTGGATATGCAAAACTGCATGGCTGCACAGCTACCCCTTGTGTTTCAGAACTGCAATAAAGTTTATTAAGTTTTATATTGTTAGCTTTTAGCAGGAGCATACAAAGAACCAATTTTCCTAGGATTGGGTAAAAGTAAAAAATTCTTGGTAGAAGATGTCTCTGCTGGGTAGGTTGTTCAACCTGCATCTCACTTTGGAACTAATGGAAGAAGAGTTTACCAATGAGGTTTGAAAATTGCCCTTCCTTCCAGTTTATAACACCAGAGGAAGGAAGGAAGGAAGGAAGGAAGGAAGGAAGGAAGGAAGGAGGGAGGGAGGGAGGGAGGGAGGGAGGGAGGGAGTTCTCCAGAAAACATGTTCAAGGCAGCCCACAGGAACTAGGGAGGATGAAATGCTAACAGTTTCTGTTGAACACATTTATTTTATTTATTTATTTTATTCAATTTGTATACCGCCCTTGTCCTAGTGGACTCAGGGCAGTGCACAGCCAGAACTAAAACACATACCAATACAAAATTTTAAATTTTAAAAGAATTACATAACTTTGGCCCAAAATTTAAAAACATTCAAACTAAAACCCATAGACAATTTAAAAAGCTAAAAAAAAGGGGGAGGGGGTTACGCTAGTCCTGCTTGATGGAAAAGAAAAGTTTTTAGGGCATGGCGAAAGGCCCGGAGATCTGATATCCTTCATATCTCCAGGGGCAAATCATTCCAGAGGGCAGGAGCTGCCACAGAGAAGGCCCTCCCCCTGGGGGTCGCCAGCCGACATTGCCTGGCTGACAGCACCCTGAGGAGTTCTTCTCTGTGGAAGCGTACTGGTAGGTGGGAGGCTATCAGTGGCAGAAGGCGGTCCCGCAAATACCCAGGTCCTATGCCATGAAGCGCTTTAAAGGTGATAACCAACACCTTGAAGTGTATCCGGAAGCCAATGCAGCTCATGCAGGAGAGGTGTCACATGGGAGCACCCCCTCACTCCCATAATCCCGTGTGGCCACATTCTGCACCAGTTGGAGCCTCCGGGTACTCCTCAAAGGGAGCCCCATGTAACAGTAGTCCAAGCGGGAAGTGACAAGTGCCTGAGTGACTGTGCGTAAGGAGTCCCGATCCAGAAAGGGACGCAATTTCTAGTTGAGACATTGTCCCATAAAAGTACATCCCGTTTGCCAATAATAAATACTCAAGTTTATTGAGTGACATGATAAACATTACATCACTTTAGATAATTAGTGAATTCTCATTGATTCCTTTTGAAATTACAAAATAACATGATTTGTTTAATGATTATTATTACAGGTAGTCCTCAACTGATGACCACAATTGAGCCCCAAATTTCTGTTGTTAAGTGAGACATTTGTTAAGTGAGTTTTGCCACATTTTACGACCATTGGTACCTCAGTTGTTAAGTGAATCACTGCAGTTGATAAGTTAGTAACTTGGTTGATAATTGAATCTAGCTTTCCCATTGACTTTGCTTGCCAGAAGGTCGCAGGAGGGGATCACATGACTCCAGGACAAAGGTTATAAATATGAACCAGTTGGCAAGCATCTGAATTTTAATCACATGATCATGGGGATACTGCAACGGTGGTAAGTATGAAAAAGGTCATAAGTCATATTTGTCAGTGCTGTTGTAACTTTGAATGGTCTTTAAACGAACTGTTGTAAATCGAGGACTAGCTGTATTAATATGATTATTATAATATGATTATTATTCATAATCTTCTACGTTTGGATTTATTAATTGAGGCATTGGTCTTTTTGAAGAATTATCAAATACAAATGGGATTTGGAAGAATCTATTAGTTCCAAAAGCTGCTTTGAAGTTGTTGGCCATGCCATGAAAAAAAATAAAGCGTCTTGCATAATCTCTGACAATGATTTAGCCTCCAGTGTTAGTCAAAGAAGGTGAACATCAATTCAGGTACTTCCTGCCCAAGTGCAGAGAGGTCTATTATAGTGATAGGCAACAATTTATTTGGGGGGCAGGGGGGGGTATTTTGGAGAGGATTGATTGTTGAATGTTAAAAAAGTGCCTTTTTCATATTTAGAGGTGAATTTCCCTCATGAGACTGGGCATCAAATCATGCTGTTCTTTTTTAGTGATTTATTTTTTAGCGCTTCTCAATATTTGCAGTGTAACCTTGGGGAACTCTAAGCCTCCAAGGTAGGAATAGGTTACAGTAACAGAGTTGGAAGGGACCTTGGTATCACCCAATGTGTGAAAAATATTGGGGGTTCTGGAGGTGTGTAAGGGCAACATGGCGAATTCGGATGAAGAGTGTCCTCAGACTTCATTGAGTTTTCAGCATGTAACCTGAAGCTTGCTTGAGTAGTTTTCACGTCTGTAGTTTGGAGAACTGTCTAGATGTCCAGAAAGTGATTCCCTAGATTTGCCAGGATTTCAACAATCATGTTTAAAAGGCAAGAATTAAAGCAATGCTGATTTAAAATATATATTGTGGGAAGGCATGAAGCTTGACTTTCGAGCCAAGTTTTAGATTTAGCTTCCAAATCAAATCAGATAACACTCTGTATCACTCCAAGAAGATTCAATTGCTTTCTGTATTGCTAAATTAGAATCTGGAATTATTTTAATCAACTATTGAATCTTAATAAATTTCAAATATGGCCAAGAAAGTAATAATCATCTAAGTATAAATTAAGTATTTGCATGAGAAATTGGTTTAGAATCAACGCAAAACCTAAAATTGAAAAAAATAAATTTTAACTCAATTCAGTTCCTTGTTGTTAGAAATCCTGGATTAGCACATTACCTATTTAAAGTACAGCATATTTTGTTTTAAAACCAGATTGTTTTATTTTACCTTGAAATAATATATTAGTTGTAACTCAACTGTGGACTTTGGGTTGCAATTGAACAATCTCCTTTAAAATGCATCATACAGCTTGTTGAAATATGTAATTGAAACTACTCTTGTGTGCCACAGTTATTGCAAGAGTTCATGGTGAATAAGTTCTGATCATTTATATATTGCTGCATTGAATAGCTTTTAAAAGACCCCATTGTTTCTCATACAGTTAACTGGTATCATTTGAAGATGGTGTCCTTCTCCATAACGCTGTAAATTATTCTCCTCATAAAAAGAGTTTTCAGTAGCTGAACTGTAATAATATATACATCATAAGCCTAATCAGCAAATTAAACCATTTGTTTTTTTCTAAGTCACTTTCTCATCAGTGCCAAATTACTTCCTGGTATCTCTACAATTTTTTAGTATTCTCTATGAAGAATTTCACAAGCAAGATAACAATTTCAAGAAGATTCCAACTTTTGCTGTAGATGGGCTGCATTTTCCCTGAAAGAGCAAAGGTGTTTTGTTCTGGGTTCATGGCTTCTGTTTTAAGAGCAGGTAGAAACCATGGCGAGGAAGACCTTAGTCCAACTATGGTTGGTATGCCAGTTTTGGTCTTTCCTTGAAGAAGAGGCACACTGGCTACTCACATTTTTGCCATCTTTTCTCAACTCTTCAAGATAGATCAAGAAATAAAAGCAGCAGCAATTGCAGGAATGCTTCTGATTTTAGTCGGGTAGAATAACAGAATCTGAGTGTCCTTATTTAGATTTTATGGCCATCCCTCTTGCCAAAATGACACTGGAAAGCAAACAAAGTTTAAATATAAAAGCAACAATATAAATAATTGCAAAGACCCCACAACATACAAGCTATAAAAGTGAAACTGAGAATAAAAACCCACGGAATAATGTCAAATCATGTAGGCTTCCCTAACACGCTGACACCCATGCCTGTTCAAACAGCCAAATCTTATTATATTCAAATTTGCCATGCCAATTAACAAAACCTGCTACATATTTGCGGCTCTCCTCCTTTCAGATCAAATTGTAAGCTCCTCAAAAATTTAATTTAGTGAAAACGTGCTTTCTGAACGTGATCCAGGAGATTCAAAATAAGAGGTAATGGGTTCATAATGAGTTCTATAACCATTCATAATGGTTATAGAACTCAGAAATCTGTAATCTTGTACAATTCTAAAGAAATATATTCCTTTTTAATAAAAACATTGGCACAGATGTGGAAGATTAAGAAGACCATATAGTATAAATCAATAGTTCAGATTGTTGCCCGGAAAATATTTTAAAGATTTCTGGTAATGCAAAAGATTACAATACAGCAGTCCTTGTTTAGCAACTGCCTCATCTAGCAACCATTCACAATTACATGAAAAAACAACTTCATGACCAATCCATATATTTACAACATTCGCAGGTCTGCAAAACAAAGGAAAGCTGAAGTAAGATTGTAAGCACGTTCATGGTTTTCCCTAGTGATTTTTTTTGCTTAAAACAGAGTTGCCAATCTCAGTGGTATTCACTAAATGAGACCACAACAGAATGATCCTATTACAGAATGGAAGGAGAAAAGAGGAAGAGCTTGGCACCTTCAAATGTTGCTGTTGGGACCTTTGAGAAAGAAAATAAATTGTCTCTTGCTGCCAGCCTATGCCTAATATTAAGATGGCAGGTAAGGAAGCTGTGATAGAGATATCAAGAATTCTTTAGGATCAGTTCAACTGCAGAGAAGTTGTACTTTGGAAAATGGGACTGGAATAACAGAAGGAACCTTCTGGAAGGAACCTTGGAGGAATTCTAGCCCAACACCCACCCCCAACCCCCAAAGCAGGAAACTCTATACCATTTCAGACAAATGGTTGTCAATCTTTTCTTAAAAACCTCCAGTATTGGAGCACCCACGATTTCTGGAGGCATGTTGTTCCACTGATTATTTGTTCTCACTGTCAGGAACTTTCTCCTTAGTTTTAGATGGCTTTTCTCCTTGATTAGTTTCCATTCATTGTTCTTGCCCTACCTTCAGGTGCTTTGAAGAATAGCTTGACCCCCTTTTCTTTGTGGCAGCCCTTAGATATTGGAAGATGCTATCGTGTCTCCCGTAGTCCTTCTTTTCATTAAACTAGACATTCCCAATTCCTGCAACTGCTTTTTGTATGTTTTAGCCCCCAGTCTACTAATCATTTTAGTTGCTCTTCTCTGCACTCTTTCTAAAATCTTAACATCTTTTTTTCTACTGTGGCTATCAAAACTGGATGCAATATTCCAAGTCTTATCGAGGTATTATAAAGTGGTATTAACACTTCATGTGATCTTGATTCTAATCACTCTGTTAAAGCATTGTACAAAATAACAAACCTACAAAGAACATTCATTAATATTTCTTTTTTGCTGGGCTTTTCTGGGGGAGGGGGCTGGCACCAAAGTCCCTCCTAGATATTTGTCCTTTGAAAAGCAGTTTCATTGGCCAAATTGTCCCTGTTATTTGATTTAAATGTTAATTGATTAAACTATCAGATAAATGATTAGAAGTCCTAAAAGAAAACTAGACCAAAGAAAGGTAAGTTTCCGATCTTAGATAAATAATATTAGTAATTGGATAAATACTATTATCCACATCCACATTTACATTGGGTGTTTAGCTAGATATTTGTATAATTGCTAAACTGCCATGTGACTTTTTCCCCTTATCTGCTGACCTCTCCCAGTTCCCATACCCACTAATTTAGAATTTCTCATGAAAAGATTCATGTACAGAAACTTCTTTGCTCTCTCTTGAATTCATGCCACTTCGTTACCTCACCAAATGATATGGTTTTCCTGATTGGTGCATTTTGATTGCTACTGAATAAATATTCAGGAATTCTTTGTGAGTGAGAATTAGGTGCTCCTAATCTATGGAGATATTCTGGCATTAATTTCTTTCCTCAAACAGTTGTGAGCACACTCATTTAAAAGTAAGACCCTTAAACATGGAATGATTGCAGTTTGTTTCCTGATACACCATGCAATATGTCATTTGTCTTTCCTTCTTTTCCTCCTGGGTTTAAAATGGCTGTTCCCTTGAAATGTAGTTCTTATTTATTGATTCACTTATTTTTTTTCAAACATTTGTAATCTGACTGCTTCAGAGTCTTGAAAATTCTTAAACTGCTCTTTTGTAACAATGTTTTCTCAGGTCAGTTTACAACATTCTCAATCCCCTTCGTATTACTCATTGTAAAGATTCTGGTAAACCTGACAGGTAAGCTATTGTATAAGTTCTGATTCAAATCTGCAAATTGCAGCATTAAGAAAGTAAACCATTATTGACATTCCATGATAGAGCTTGGAGAAAAGGAACCCACTCTCGAAGAACAAAAGAATAGTGAGGGGAAGGTTAAGAATGTTAAATCTAAAAGTTAGTTTAATTATAGTGTGAATTATTGACTGTAGCTTATTTGACATTTGTTCCTTAGCTGACCTTCTAAAGGAGTCATTTCTTAATCAACAGTGGAATTGTGAACTTAATGGCATTTTTATCAGTGCTCAGTCACACCTAAATTAATTGTTTTTTAACAAAACCCAAAGAATTCTCTTTCAAAACCCCACCCTTTTCCATCCCAATTTCAGTCTGCTCACATTAATATACCCAATTGTTTTGGCCATGTAATATATCAGAGATGAGAATATTTTTATTAAGGAGTTGGCTACAATACATATGCCCAGGTTCCATGGATTAAAGTGTTTGTCATACTTCCAAAGATGCATCTGCTCTATTTGGATTATAAAAGGAATTTATACCCATACTGAAGAAACTAATGGAACAGTTTAACCTCGAGTCTTCACACTACATCGCATGTAGCACCCACCCTAAAATGAAACACATATATTTTAAGGAGATAATGTTTACAGCTATGAAAACAGAACACTGGATATTTACTAGTTTAAGAAGTTACTACCAAAAAAAAAAAAAAGCATATATAGTGGTCTTGTGTCTTACCACAAAACGTGCACTGGTTGAGATAGGGGCTTCCCCCAGAAGTCCCTCTACACTTTAGACATGAAATTGTGTAGTTAATTTCAAGAACTTTACTGCTATTCTAAATTTAACCTGACATTTTCATTTAGATAATGGTGTGTCATGACCTTTAAAATACCAATAAAGCTTAAATGAAATAAACTTCTACAACTACTTTGATCTTTTTCTGCATTTTATGTATCAAACTGGGCTCATGGTCTTTTAGAGCAGGAATCTCCAACCTTGGCAACTTTAAGCCTGGCGGACTTCAACTCCCAGAATTCCCCAGCCAGGCTTAAAGTTGCCAAGGTTGAAGACCCCTGTTTTAGAGCATGGCTCTTAGTCTGCTGTTGAAAAGATGGTAAGGCCATCAAGTTGACTGAAGATGTACAGCCATGTTTTACAATATAATTCAAACAAGGCAACGTGCAATAATTAATTGATAGAAGTAGAGAAAGAGAAAAAAGAAGAATGTTTTGTAAAACATTAACAAAGTGTCATTCATGCTCTTGTCCCCTGCAAATTTCTATTTGTGGTTATTTATTTTTTTGGTAAATCTTTGGTTATAACCTACATTTTTTATTTTCAATATTGTTATTGATTTGTGTGCAATTTATTTGTGTTTTGCCTTATTATTCTTAATATTTGTTCTCAAGCACTTTCTATTAGATAAGGATTCTATGCAGACAACTCTTTCCAAAATGTACATGATGACATAACATTTTGAAATCTAATACAGACATGTTTGCTTTTTTAAAAAAGAAATGCCTACATGTTTATAAGGTTGTAGCCCCAGCATTTCTTCATAATTGCACTGGACTACAAAAATCCAGCAGACCAACTGATGCTAGCAAAGAGATGCAAAATACTCTATTTCTCTCCAGTAGTTGACCATATTTAAGAGGACTTGAAAAACAGTCTCAGCTTTGGAATGAATATTGTAACCATTTCAAGCCTCAGTAGCAATCTGTGGTAAAACACTCAATGTAATCAGTCTCATTTATTGCCTGTTTGGCCAACAGAAAGTGGTTATCCTGTTTTACTTCTGACAGATTTATCCAAGTAACAAATAAATATATGGTTAAGAGAAGAAAAATTATGTGAAATGTGGCTAGAGAGGAAATGGGATTGGGGGAAGGATATTCTTAATGGGACGACTATTCCACTTGTGTTCTTTGTGCAGGCAGAATGGGTAGGAATGTTGTGGCAATGGCTATTCATTGAAGGTAATGAAGTCAACTTTAATTGATCAGATCTATGTTGGCTCATTCAGGTGTGGCTGATAATCAATAGTAAGAGGCAACCCTTTCTTATAATGAAAGGTGCAACAAAGCCTTTGTGCAGGTGATGGTTGTCTTGATGGGCAGGTGTTTTCATGTATTCTCTGATAAGTGTAAGCTTCCTGGCTTCTACAGGAAGTTTACACAAGCCTTGCACAAACAAAACTCCTCTTTCATTTGCCCTTACCTGTCAGCAGAAAATGCACCCTAGTAAGAAAAGAGTCAAAGGGGCTGAAGAAGTGGGTGCAATATTGTAGAAGAATCCAACCTCAAAATTTCATCTCCCCCCCCCCCCCCCACCATTTTGGTTTCTCCTGTTGAAAACACTGATCTGCCAATATTACATTTGCTTCCAGGATTCAGTTATCATATGGGCTTCTCTAAAACTATATCACAGAGAATGCCGGGTTGGTGGAGGAATGAGCTTTTTTTGGTGTATGAATTATAATAAGCATATTTTAAGACTTTAGTCTTGGCTTTCTTCTGTTTCAACATCAAAAGGATGTTGATAATGATTTTTTGAATTGTTGAGACAGAGTAATTTTCCAAAGAGGGTGTTCAAGAATGGAGTAAAACCTTGTCTCCTGTGCAAAAAATGTTTCCAAGAACTGCTAAAAGAGGATCCTGGGATTGTGTGGTTGCCATTCCCTCAACCATACAATGATAATTTAAAGTTTATCAGTGGCTATTGCAAAATAATTTTCCTTTCACTATGTAGAGAGAAATTGGCTTTCAAAGAAGCCAGAAGTTTGTAGGTGCTGCTTCATCAGTAGAGATTTTAAAGAAGAAACTGGACAGTCACTTTTCTGAAATGGTATAGGGTCTCCTGCTTGAGCCAAGGGTTGGACTAGAAGACCTCCAAGATCCCTTCCAGTTCTATTCTGATTAGATTAGAAAGAGACTGCAAGAATAATCTTGTACATACTACCTCTAATTCCAATGAAAACACCAAAACTCTAGGCTTGGAATAGGCATTTTTTCACTTCCTTTTTTTTTTTTTTTTTGCATGGGGGGAGAGAATCAAAACCATAATGGATAGGGCAGTTCTGGAGAATAGAAAATCTATGTTAGTATTCAGTGCATAACTTCGGTTATGCACCAAAGACAAATACCTTGGTCCAATCACATGGCCAATAAAGAATACTCTACTCTACCACTCCACTCCACTCCACTCTGAGTAAGGCCAGGACTGGATTTAATTCACCTCTGCTTATGGGAATTATTCCAATCACATGAAATCACGGTTTTAAAATCTCAGTTACTAAGCATCATCAAACTCACCATTCCAAATTGTATTGATATTCACTACCTGTATAAGCTTTTTGAAGTACAGGGAAGAAAAACATAAGAAGTTGTAACTAGGATTAGAGATATCTGAACAGGCAAAGGAGGACATGGACAATTGGAAAAGAAGACTTAGAAGAAGAAAAAGATAACTTTCTTGGCATCCGCAACAAAACTTAAAGTGAAAAACTGCAAAATAAAATACCCAGGCCTACCTGTATATGAATATTATATTCAGCTTCAGAAAGTCTGATTTTTCAATCACAATGTTTTTCTGATGAATCTTAATTTTCAAGAACATATGCTAGTGATAACATAGAATGGATAACGTGTTTTTAAAATTTCACTATAGAAATATATGACTAGTCATTTGATCTACAGGCTAAAGTGATCATAGATTTGAAGGGGCTGGATTGAAGCCAATTGCTTAAATCAGAAAATAAATTAAATAACATAAATCTAGGCTGCCGAGCCTATGGATAGATGAAAAGAAAGAAGCAGACAATCTATAAGCTCACAATATATAGTTTGAATGAATACTGTTGTGAAAATAGCCCATTTTCTTTTTAAAAAAGATATTCAAGAAGTCAGGCCATATTTTATTTTAAAACTACACTGCCAAATGAAGGGCATGAGGACAAAAAGGAGGGCATGCCTCAGGGGTGAAATCCAGCAGGTTCTGACAGGTTCTGGAGAACTGGTAGCAGAAATTTTGAGCATTCAGAGAACCTGTAGTGAAAATTTTGAGTAGTTTGAAGAACCAGCAAATACCACCTCTGGTTGGCCCCAGAGTGGGGTGGGAATGGAGATTTTGCAGTATCCTTCCCCTGGAGTGGGGTGGGAGATTTTGCAGTATCCTTCCCCTGCCATGCCCATCAAGCCACGCTCACCAAGCCACACCATGTCCACCAAGCCACGCCCACAGAACCGGTAATAAAAAAATTTGGATTTCACCATTGGCATGCCTCCTTTTGTCTGGTGACTCTAGTTGTGACTCTCAATAATTGCTGGTTGCTTCAGATAAGGAGATGATCAAATGGCATGAAATAATACAGTCAAAAGTTGTGGTGCAGACAACTAGTGCAGATTGTGCCTAGAAATGACATTTTAATAATGGAGGATCTCAGGACAGTTATTCCTTTTTGGTATTTCCTAGAATCAAGCTGCATCCAATGCTTAGCTAATTGCTAGAGGATTTTAGGAATTAAATGACTGTAAAGTAAATGGTTTCAACCACTAGTATGAATAGTCAATAATATTAGCCATGGAGACTAGATTAAAAGGCTTGGTGTGATTTGCAGAATAAAAATCAGACACAGGAGGAATTTGGAGATTTTTCTTTATTTTCTTTCTTTATTTTTTCAAGCACGTATTAGATAACAGATATAGGTATAAACATAGTTATTAATACATAAAATGGATACAAATAAATGGGGACAGTAGGACAGGGATGGTAGGCACATTGGTGTGCTTATGAACGCCCCTTATGAATGCCCCTTACAGACCTCTTAGGAATTGGGTGAGATCAATTTACAGGATTGCCTTCTGCCACCTATAATCTAGAGTACATTTAAAAAAAGACCAAAACAAAGGAAAATTTCAGTATGATAATATGAAAAGTAGAAATAGTGGCACACATTTGTTTGATCACTTTCTTTCTTTCTACTGTCCTCTCCAAGAAATAGGAGCCCTTAAAAGATCTGAGATGGCTATCAGAACAATGTTTCTATGGCCACAGTCCTAATCATACATACCTGAAGACACTAAGGACTTTGCAGCAGTCTGAAACTAGTCTGGATCTCTTCTCTCCTTTGGCTCTGAAAGTTGAGGGGTGTGTATTTGTGTTTCTGGCTCATGCTGGTTTATCTAAAACTGAATCAAAACAGGTGGGTTTTTCTGCTTGTTGGCAGCCTGTTTTCCAATTAGTGGGAATGTTTGCCTCACCCTACCTCCTAGCTCCTGGACTAAATTAATCTTTCCTTCCACACCTAGAAAGTTAGTGCTCCACTCATGATACCTGCTGTTTATAAACAATTTTACCACAACCTCCACCCGTATCCAATAAACTCAATTATGGTTGCCTCCTACTAGGGATATTGCCTCCTCGCAAAAGGTGCTGACATACTGTGAATGTGCCATTGCAGCTCATGTGATAAGAGTGAGGGTGGCTTTGTGTCTTCACACTGACCACTCAGATTTTTCAGAGGCACACAGCATGCCCTGAAAACATGGGGTGGGACAGAAAACAAGAGCAATCGATTTAATTCTGCTTTCATTGCAGGGCAGAGAATTGCAGTTTATGGATCTTTTCAATAGTTTCATAGCCAGGAATTCTTTGATGGATATTAAGCACAAATCCATTTCTCTTGCAGTGCTAAATTTCTGTGTCAACTGATTAATTTGTAGAGCTCAGCAGGTAGGGAAAGATTCTCAAGGTGGCCAAAGCTGATCTTTAAAAGGCACATCCAGCCCTATTTCTAAAAAGTGGATTCAGATGAATACTTTGAATAGTTTACAGAGCCCTCCCAATTTACCTTTTCTTTATGCCGTATACAGCACCCACTCCCACCCACTGGACTAGTTCCTAGGCCAAGGTGTTTTTTGTTTTGTTTTGTGTGAAATTGGCAGTGCTCCACTGACTTGCACAGGCACCACAGCAAACTCTTCCTAAGCCTTCATGCGTAATTGTTGCATTAAGCTTGTCATCCAGCTTTTTGAATTGACAATTGCAATTGGCTTCTTGGAAACAAACTCATTTTATCTAAATGGCCAGTGGGAACACCCAGATTGTATTGGATAAATGAGAATGCTGTTTGCATAGAGTTGCAGACTGACACTGAGCTACAGTAAAGAGCTTTCAGCTTAACCTTTGGTTTTCATATTCTAATGCAATTAAACTGATGTGTAAACAAACAACTAAATTAAATCAGTAGTCTTCTGCAATGATCATCCCTACTGTTTTCTCTCTTCTTCCTTGTGTCTTTCTCCCTCGTGTGCCACTCCCGGATCCTGCTCTGTATTTGTACTATTAGCCTGTTTTAAGGGCTGAGTTGGTGTTTTTCTGGCTCAGTAGTGGTTTATTTGAAGCCAGAACAAAGCTGGATCAGTGTTTGTAATGCTAGGCTTGTGAGTGGCTTATTTTCCAACTGACTTTGCTCGTACTTTATTCTTTTAATTTCTAGGCCATAAGCTCTCCACTGCTTAGCAATGAAGGTTTGTTTTGAATCGGCTATAGCTGATCATTTTTGTCAAATCTTTATTACAAAAAAAACAAAACAAAAACCCTACATTAAAATAATTCCTTTAAATTAAAATTAAGTAATGAAAGAACATTATTATTTAAATATTCTTTTCTATTTTGACAATCACATTTTGATTTTGATCATGATTCCAGGCTGACTGCATTGCATAGTCCTTCTACATTCTATGATTAAAGTGAGTCACAGGGAATAGAAGAGGCCTGGGTAATTTTTTTACTGGGCTGAAGGCCACATTTGGTCTTTTAATGGTACAACAGTAAATTCTGGAGGCTCCTGAGGGCCACTCCCAAAATTTAAGTATCCTCCTGCAGCAAAGGTTAAAAGTTACTCTCGCTTCCTGAATCTCTGCTTGAAAGACTGTTCCTTCAATTGGCCCATCAAAATAATAACAAATAGTCCATAAGTAGTACATAGTAAAAACTATTTTCAAGAGCTCCATCATGGAATGAGTTAAAGTGGCACTCAACTTTGGCAACCCAGAAACACTAAGAATCCATGTATATTTTCTGTCTGTCTCTTCTTCCTCCCATCCAATTTGTTTTAAATATTATTTCCTTTAGAAACAGCAGTTATATTTAGCTCTTCTCAGATTTTATTAGCATGATGATTGACCACAATTGGGAAATCACCCAATTGTTCTTATTTGCCTAAAACTTGATAGTATAGTGGTTTTTTGTTTTTTTTAAAAAATCACTCCATAGTGATTTGCAGGTCTTCCCTCCAGCAGAAATAGAAAGTAAGAACATACTTCCACAGAGGTAGATGTCTTCTGCCTAATCTGACTGCAATTTTGGTATGTTTTGATTGAGCTTGACTGCAGCACCAATGGCAATATAGGCACCAATGATATATAGGCTGCTTTTTTTTAAATGGAAGATATAAAGGATTGAGCCTGGTACCCTTTGCATCAGAAACTGATTGAACTAACTATCCCCTCTGAGCCATGCTTTCTTTTCAAAGAAGCAATGCCAGCATTTATCACTGAAAGAAGCAAGACCCGTGCGAAATTATAGTCTCAAAGTCCCTTCAAAATCACTAGATTTGAATAGCAAATTAATAGCGAATAATTAAATGCACAACTCCATATAATATTTAGATAACAACAAAATAAACTAAGATTACAACTTATATAATCAGCATGTATATCCGTCATAAAGTAGTATTCTCTTGTGGTTTCATAAATACAGGTAGTTCTCAACTTGTGACCACAATTGAGCCCAGAATTTCAGTTGTTTAGTGAGACATTTGTTAAGTGAGACATTTGTTAAGTGAGTTTTGCCCATTTTACAATCTTTTTGGCACAATTGTTAAGCGAATCACTGCAGCTGTTAATAATCCTATTGTTATGTGAATCTGGCTTCCCCATGACTTTGCTTGTTAAAATGTTGCAAAAGGGGATTACATGCAACGGTCATAAGTATGAACCAGTTGCCAAGCATCTGAATTTTGATCACATGATCATGGGGATGCTGCAAACGTCATAACTGTGAAAAATGGTCATACGTTTTCAGTGCCACTTCAGTGTAACTTTGAATGGTCACTAAACAAATTGTGGTAAATTGAGGACTATCTGTAAAACCTTATGGGCCTGCCTCTACCAAGTGAAACTGTGTGTTGGTCAGATCAGTTATTATCTACTAATGTAAAACATTAGTAGATTAGATAGATCAATAAGGATAAATATGGATATATATGGAAAAAATGACAGGGTAGCATGGAGAGCACTTCCTATAAAATCACTAAGAGTCAGACATGACTGAATGATTAAAACAACATATGGAAAAAATAGTTAAAAATAATCTTTAACAGTTAAGATTTTTTAAATTACCCATTAGAAGCTTACAGCAATGTTCACAGCAGAAAAAACCTGCAGCTGAGAATAAAATCAATCTTTTTAAAGTATGTTAAAACTAGAATTATTTGCCATGTCAAAAGACTAAGTATATATCCCAGCTTGACTATGTTTCTACTCCTACTCTGATCTCATTGGGACAAGTTAGTTGTTTTCTGAAAACTCGACAATTCAGTCTTATGGGAAGCCAAAACGAAGTCATTGCATTTTCATGGAAAAGCTTCCCGGCACATTATTTAATCTTTTTGAGAGGTCATTTGAAGTTTGGAAGGGAACCATCCATTGTTTGTCTCAGTCGTATTTGGAGTACTCTTGTCTCTTGGAAAAAAAAGGAAATTTAACTGCCTTTGAAAACTGGCAGCAGAACAGGATGCAAGGAATGTTTGCTTTCCTTTGTAAAAGTCAAATTACTATTTTGATACATGAGAGACCGAAAGTGGATCGGGAGGAGACAATCACCCATCTCTACTCCCTGGAATTAGGAGCTCTGACCCATCAGGCCAACCTACCTGACCTACCAGGCCTCTACTGAGGGCCCTTTCCTTTAGCAAGAACTTGCTTTTTTCCTTTAGTAGCGAAGAAGTGGGGAAGAAGAGGCAACGCAATTAGGAGCTGGTGCAGCAGGACGAGGTCTCTTCGCTCATAACTTGTCCTGCCCTTTTGAGGGGAGAAGGCAGGATTGAGGCAACACTTTCTTTCAAAGCCTTGCCACTGAGGTCAAGGAGTTTGCTAAGGGGAGGCAGGAGCTGCTCTGATTCAATTCACCATCTGTTATATTCTGGCAACCGGCAGGATGGCCTATCCCGGGGTCAGCAACCTGCAGCTCTGGAGCCACATGTGGCTCTTTCATCTCTCTGCTGCGGCTCCCTGTCGCTGGTCGGTTCCACAAATGATAGGGCTTTCAGTTAGGACAGGTAGAGGAAAAAGGACGCCGCACTAGGGGGAGACTCTGGTGGGGGAAGTGGACTTCTGGTCAGCAGAGGAAAAAGGACGCTGCGCTAGGAGGAGACTCTATGGTGGGGGACCTGGGCTTCCTGTCAGTCCAGAATTGAATGGGGGCTGCCGGTTAAAACTTTTGTGGTTCTTTGAGAATTTAAGGTTGCCAACCCTGGTCTGTCCTTTATGATTGGCAAGAAATCTTGGTCTTGTCAGTGCAATTTAAAACAAGGTCAATCCAAAGTAGTTTCTATGCTAGGTCAAGTTATTTTTGGCTCATCAGGCAGAAAAATCTTTAAAGTATTTTTCCCCCATTCATGCAAAGCATTCACAATCCATGCAAAACAGTCTCAAAAGATGTCTGTGCCTATATGCTTTAAAAATGACTGTATTTCACCTATAAATCCACTCTCAATGCAGTGAAGAACAGAGAAGGCTTACAGCCAGCGTTGTTTTTTTGTAAGAGAGGAGCTGAGCTCTCAGCTCAGCCATGAGAGCTCAGTCACAAACCTATTTTTCTATAGGGCAAAGAAAAGCTCTAGCTTGCAATAAAATTGCTTAGGATAGTTTTTCTCTCCCACTAGACTTGCCTTTTCTTTCTGTTGTTTTAAATATTTTTAAATATTTTAAATTTTAAATTATTTTAAATTATTTAAGTTTTTAGAGTTTTAAATGTTTTATTCGGTATACTTTCAGCCTAAATTTATATGGACTTTTAGTACATTTTAAATCACTGTATTGTTATTGGTTTTAAATTGGCTGTTCACCGCCCTGAGTCCGGAAGGAGAAGGGCGGTATAGAAATTTGATTAATAAATAAATAAATAAATAAAACATATGAGATAAAATCAGGGCTAGATTTCAAATAGGCTGGTGTGATGGTGCAACAGATAAGAATCCCAAACTTTGGTTGCGGGCAGAGAAATAATATAAACAGCAGCAACACTTACTTGCATGGGTGGCAATTAATCATACCAGTCAGTTTACCAGTAGAGTCACTTTTTTCTCCTGATCCAGGTCTTAATCCCGTGGCAACTTTTCTGGTTGTGTTTGCTGCTTGCAACAGTTCTTGACCTAGAGAACAATGTTGTTGTTCAAAACAACCATTCTTTCTCCCAAATAAATTGTTAGTTATTGTTCTTGTTCTCCTTCTCTGAGTGTTCTCCATCATATTCCCTATACATGTGGCAGTTCCTTCACTAAATTCTCTGCTAAGACCGATGACATTTTTGCACTACAGCTTTCAATTGCTTGTGCATTATATTCTGGGTTTTGACTATCATTGATCATTAGTTTGTTCATTTGTTGTTTACTATATGCATATAGTAACTCAACTGGAAATGAAATTCTTTTCCTGATCAAGACTTTCTTCCACTTTGACCCCGGTGTCTGGACCACAGGTAACACAACTCCCAGCTGGGGGATTCCCCTGCTTCTTTTCCTCCCCCACCTTGGCAGAAAAACAAGCACCAAGTGCTTTCCTTTCTGTGAAAATGGGTTTTGAGGACCAGTAAGAATAACAACAACAGAAGAAAGAATGACAGTTTTACAATTATTCCTGTTACTTGGGCAAAAGGAGAAATTTAGTAGAATTCACAAAAAGGAAATGGGGAAGAGCCTTGGTGGCGCAGCAGATTAAAGTGCTGTTAAGTAACACCAGCTGCCTGCAATTACTGCAGGTTCAAATCTCACCAGGCTCAAGGTTGATTCAGCCTCCCATCCTTTCGAGGTAGGTAAAATGAGGACCCGGATTGTGGAGTCAATAAGCTGACTTTGTATAAAAAAGAACACGGCTTACGGTGGGAGAGGGAAAGCCCTACTAAGCAGGTATATACAAAAGTATGAAGACTTGCTTAACGCATTGTGAGTCTCCGGAGAAGGGCGGCATATAAATCAAATTAAAAAAAAAAGTGGCCCATCATTATGCTGGTTAAGCAGAAAGTGTGGATTAGTCACTAGTAGCAGGAACTACAGAAACAGAGCAGCTACCCTTTATCCTCCATTTACAGCTTCAGTACAGAATCAGAGTTGAGGGGAAAAGATAATGCCTCTAAAAAAAGATGGCCTTTTTTCCCTTGCCAGTCTCGTCTTCTGCCTCTAGTTCACTTCTTGAAAGGATTTCAGTAGGCGAAGCAGACCAGCAGCTCCTGAGGGGCCAAAAACCCAGGATATCCTAACTGAAAAATGAGCATAGTCTTCTCCCAGGTTTGTTTTTCCTCCCTAATATCGCACCATCACAAGGATCACTGGCTCCAGTTTAGTGAATCTCACCAGAAAGAGGCATTCCCTGAAGACTTCTGGGTACCTCACTGTGTATACAATGAAAAAGGTCACAGTCTGGCACACTGCCTAGACTGAAGCATTTGAATCTCCCTTCTCGTTGATCTAAATCTTTTTTCTCTCCTTCCAGATAGTTATTTTCCTAGAATGTTAATCATTGGCCCCATTTTTCCCTGTTTCCAAATTGGAAACAATTGTTACACGAAAGTGTGAGTTTCCCTCTTCACTCTATGTAAAACCTGCTTGCAGTACAAAACCAACATGGCTGTAACGATGAATGAGAAAAGCAATTATTGTTTCATGAATGGAAAAAGAGTATAGAGGAAATCGGAGACTGTAGGCCCAACCTTGAAGTTACAATTACCTTGATTAAACGTTTGCCCTTGAAAGTCATCAGTAAGGAATTGGTTATTGTTGTTCTGTAAGACTCCCTGTCTGGATAGGAAAACATCCTATCTTAAATTAAATAGGGTGGTATGCATGTTGCAAGGGCTTTCAATGGCCAGCAAGTCCAAAATCATCAAACCACAGTTAGCTGCCTGTTTCATGGCCCCAAGTGCATTTTATTAATTTTAATATTCAAGGTAGCAAGTGACTTTCAGACCCACAACATACAGGAAAGTAGCTTTTACTGTCTTCAATAAAAACATATTTTGAATGTGCTTCAGATGGAGCCGTTTTTTCCTCTTGATTTGGTACTCATTTAATAACAGCCAGCTAGAAAATAGAACCTGGGCCTTGGCCTCTTTAATGAGTACATTCAGTGAACTTCCATTCCATATGGTGGTTCTTGGCACGGAGAATAGATTTTATTCCATTAATTTAGCACTCAGGTGTTCAGTGTTAAATAGAAGAAGAAAAGTCCTGGGAATAAGGGTCACTTATTGCCTGAACCCCAGTTCCAATGGCTTTGCTTTCAGCTTGGGTGATGAATTACTTATGCTAAAGTCAACCTTGTCAGAGAAATCATGAAGTGTTAATGGGACTTGTATGAGGAAACTGTAGGTCTTTGATGTTTAAAGACATTCTGGGGAGAATATGTACAGGGAAATTAAATTGGTAATATGTACAGGGAAATTAAAATGGTAAAGATGAATAAGAAGGTGAGCCCTGATGTCTATATTCTCTGTTCAGAAATACTGAAGACAAGAATGCTATGAAAGTCTATCATTATTTGGATCAGAATACCAGTATTGATTAAATGCAGGCCTTCTATCTTTCTTGTAACTTGTTAGCATTTTTCAGATGAAGCCCATTATGTAAGAGCTTTCTATCTAATCAACTGTTGTTCTTTGCTGAATCCCACAAAAACTATACATCTGTTTTCAAGAATGTCTCCTTTTCAGTTCTCCTCTATAATTTGAAAATGGTTCTGATCTACTTCATGGTATTGATTGGGAATCTGGATGTTTCATAAACGTTTTAACCTGAACAATATCTAAACAAAGGAAGGAAGATCCTAGATATGTAAAATACTTTTCTTGTATGGCCTACAACTGTTTTAAGATTACATATATGCAAAGTGCATATATGTCAGGGACACTGGAATAATGAATTCATGTGGCAGTAAAAACTATGAGAATAGCCCTCTTATGAATGAAGAAAATGGACTTGATGACAGCTGAAAGATAACATCAGCTTATATATTTTCAGAATGACAGTGGGGGAATTCTGTATTTCATTTATCATACGGACTTATTTTTTAGTGGAGCAATCATTCCCTTAGGCATTTTTAAGTCTCTTGTTCCTAACCATGAGATAACCTACAAATGCCAAGGAAACACAAGGGAACTGATTTATGTTTTCTTTCTAATTGTCTTCTGTGTCTTCATTTATAATTATGTCATGTTATGAAGAAGCATTGTGATATTCCTAAATATTTAACTACATTATTTAAAACGTTCATATTAAAAGTAAAGCAACACTGTTCAGGTAGATTAGAATATTTTTCTCTGGCAAACTTGTTTTCCCAGGATCATCCTCTTTTTGGAAAGGAGAAGCGATGAAACAAATTACTTATCTTTTTTCATCACTCCCTCCCATTTTTCAGCAAAGTCTGATGTACTCTATCAGTCACAGATGTATTTGGTAGCTTTAGTGGACCATTTTCATAATTTCCATCTGTAATCTCAGGATAAATATGACTTAATTCATGATACTGTTTGGCAATTTTGTTGTTTCATAACTAATCATGTTTATATAAACCTAGCTTGATGTCCAGTGTAATTACTGCTACAATTCTCTTGAATATTTGCCTCTGGGTTTTTTTTACGACAATCAGGTTTTTACTATGAAGGTTCAGTTGGGGAATGATCACAAAGGGTATAAATTTCCTAATTTTAAAGCCAGCTTGTTCTGCCCTTGCAGGTTTGATTTTTTTCTAAATTTATGTAATTAGTTCACATAGTACTGTAGATTAAATTAGTTGACTGCTCAGAAAATGGAGGAGCTTGCTTGAGGAAAAATCTATTAAAGTACTGTGAAATAAAGAAAAGATAAATTATAGAGAGTTCTATTAGATTCAGCATTTGTTAGTTAGAGCCAAGGCCATAGCAATGTGCTGAAATGTATCAGCTCTGTGTTAATACAAAACAAGTTTTTACTATAGATCTGATAATATGCACACTCTTCTAACAGCAATCAGGGTAGCATGGGAAAAAAAACAACCCAGGTCTTGGTGAGTTATATGGCATGATCATGAAAAGCAGAGAAGTGGTTTTTTCTCTTTTGGATTAACCTATATTGGAAAATATAGATTATATTTTCCATGCATACTGAAATGCTGTTTTTCCCAGCTAGATACTTTGGAGATACTTCTTAGTATAGGGATGGTGAACCTTCTGGGCTCAGTATGGCAAAAATTTGGAAAATGTCTATCGTGACTGTTGGCATGTCCTGTCCCCCCAACAAGAGAGAAACAATTCTCTAACTCCCCTCATTCTAGGCTATCGTGAAGAATGACACCCAAGGGCAGTACTGAGGCTGAGCTTGAGGTTGAGGCCCAAGTCACTGATGCTACTCAAAAAGGCATCTTCATGCTGTTCCTCAGATGCGATTGCCCCCATGACCCAGTACTCCCTGGGATTTGTCATGTACCTTCAGGCAATGTTTTCTTTCTGTTCACAGGCCCTGGGGTCTACCTTTCACATGAGGCCTTCAGGTTCAGAGAATGCTCCTCTGAGGCTTCTACGGCCTCCAAAAACAGCACAAAAGCACACCCCATTCTCCTGCGGCCTCTGAAAATCACACCAGAATGAGGTCTGCTAGTGAGAAGAACTGTTGTTGGGTGTTGGTGAACACTAGTATCATGCCCAAAATGTTGTGGCGTGTCTCCTTTGACATGAGTGTTGTAGATTCGCCATCACTACCAGTACCTCAGTAGCTGGCTTTCCTATAACAAAAATATCAGAGAAGCCACTTAGGCCAAGGGGGATGGGGGTGGGGGTTGTTCAGTGGTAGGTTTGCATTTTAAAAATACAGTAAATTGTGTTGTATTTTGATTGACAAGGGTAAGGAGCCAGACTGGCAGGGGGTTTTTTTCTTTTGTTTTTTGTTTCATATGATTGAATAATCTGTATGGGTTCAGATATTGTCTGTAACTCTGCCTCGAACATCAATGTTCTGGGTCTGCTGGAGGATCAGAGCACATTTTCTTTTTTTTCAAAATGAAACAGATTTTTTAAAAAACAACCTTGGCCTTCGTTAGTACTATGTATCAGTTCTGGAATGATGTATTTTTAATTTATTTTTTAATCATTTTTTTTTAAAAGAAAAGCAGTAAGGAACAATTTTAAAAAATGCTGGTTTTTAGGAGGGACGGGTGAAACTTGCTATTTATTTGTTGCATAACTACAGATGCTGGAATACTGAATTGCAAACCGTTTGACATAATTGCTACAACCCAGAATCTTTCTTGCCCTGGATTCCCCTCGGGTGAATCATTCTTTAAGTGCCATGAGTGAATCATTCTTTGTGTAAACCTGAAATATCTTGATAGTAATGAATGACTGGGATTTTGTAGGCAAGATTTGTGTCCCCATTGTATTCAGCAAGAAATCTCATTACTCCTCATTATTCAGGGATGGGAAGGTCACTGGCTCTCTAAACTAATGGAATTTGTGAGGTGGCACTGGAAAAGATAATTTTAAAAAAGGAACTAGTTTTCAGTTCCAGATCCAATAAGGAGTCTTCTAAACCATCTATTCTCTTTGTGTTGTTTCTGCAGAAAAGTAAAAGGGATCTGGGTGGGGATTGGCCACTGTTAGTGCACCATTTTACTGCCAAAGAATAATATTATAAGACAAGGACTACCTCTATATGAACCAATGAGAGGATCATCTTAATGGCAAGTGGCAGCTTTTCATTGAATACTTTCAGGCTGACTATAATGAAAAAATATATAGTAAGAACTAGTAACAGTAGTGTCAACAAGTAAATGCAGAATTCCGTATGAACTGTGATGGAGATCAGTGAATATGGTTGCACTGAATCACAGCCAGAGTGGCTTGGATCTGCCAGGATGAAGAAGGAACTGAGTGGTCAGCAGCAATGGAGGAGGAGCTACCAGAAGAACTGCAATTACAACCACCAGGAATTGGCTGCCCTAGAGGTCATACACAGGCCAGACCAAAAGATCATTTGGAGCTGAGAAAAGAACAACTAACCAAGTTGAACAGGGCCTCCCAGGTGAAAGACAGGGGGGACTGAGACAGAAGAGGATAGGGAGAAGCCTTTAGAGTTAGGACACGGGCTGTTTTCTGTGCCAATTTAGCTAAATTCTAGAATGTAAATTAGCAGATTGTATATTATCACAATACAAGCTTCAGAATTAGTAGAAATAACGGGGTGAGCTCCCGTTACTTGCCCCAGCTTCTGCCAACCTAGCAGTTTGAAAGCATGTAAAAAATGCAAGTAGAAAAATAGGGACCATCTTTGGTGGGATGGTAACAGCATTCCATGCACCTTTGGCATTTAGTTATGCCGGCTACATGACCATGGAGACATCTTCAGACAGCGCTGGCTCTGCAGCTTTGAAACAGAGATGAGCACTGCCCCCTAGAGTTGGGAACGACTAGCACATATGTGCAAGGGGAACCTTTACCTTTAAGCAACCTTTGAAAAACTCCTTTCACTGTTCCTTGAAGCTAGACTGTGCTATGATCAATAGGCCAGGCAGGCCTGTAAATAAATAATCAGGCAATGAATCCAAAGAAGAGGAAAGACACAAGGTGGGTCAAGAGCCAGGGTCCAAGGTATGGCAAATCAACAAAAGTGCAGATCAAAACTGGGTTATGAAGAAGAGTTCTCAGCTTTCTTCACATGGTAGACGAGCCATCAATAAGCCACAGTGAGCATCCTAGTGAACAAGCTGAGGCACTTCACACAGAAACTGCAGAGTCTATCCTTAGCACTCCCATGCCTTTAACCAGCGTCTCAGACCTGCCAAGTTCAGTTTTCTGCTTCTAAACTTTAATTTAGTCCCTCTTTATAAACAAGTTAGTGTGGCTTCTGCCTGCTATCTGCACTTAAACGAATCTATGCATCCATCATAACTAGTAGGGTATGTGCTTATTGTTTTTTTTATTGTTTTGTGTATTTTCAGCTTCATTGTCAACCTTCTGCATAGGTTGAGATAGACTATAAATGCTATTAATAAATAAAATATCCAAACAACTTTCTATACCAATACTTAAAATGTAGCTTAGAAAATGTAACCAGTATAGTACTTTAGTGAGATCTGTTCTCATTATCTGATCATTTCATATTGAATAGCCCTGAAATACTTGCTGCAAACATATTTATATTATCCTTTTTTAGTAGTATATTCTCTCACATCAGCTGCCTTATTTTTCCTGTCTATCAGATTTATTTATTTATTTATTTATTTATTTATTTATTTATTTATTTATTTATTTATTTATTTATTTATTTATTAGTTCAATTTATATGCCGCCCTTCTCCGAAGACTCAGGGCGGCTTACAATGCGTTAAGCAATAGCCTTCATACTCTTGTATATACCTGCTTAGTAGGACTTTTGCCCCATCCCGCCAAGCACTGTTCTTTTTTTTATACAAAGTCAGTTTATTGTCCCCATAATCCGGGTCCTCATTTTACCTACCTTGAGAGGATGGAAGGCTAAGTCAACCTTGAGCCTGGTGAGATTCGAACTTGCAGTAATTGCAGGCAGCTGGTTTTATTTGACAGTATTTAACAGTACTTAGTCTGCTGTGCCACCAAGATAGCATGAGTTGTAACAAACATTTAGAAATTTTGAGAAGAACAATGCTAAGCTATAACTTATATTGGTGATTCTTAACCTGTTGTCCACAGACCCATGGAGAGCTATGATCTTATTACAGGGGGTCTGCAAAGGCTTGAAGAAATGTTATAATTTAAATCTTTGGTCAAATCTTGGGGGTCCATGGACATGGTTCATGTCCATAAAAGGTATTTAAAGGAGGCCCATGGTGAAGAAATGCTTGAGAACCATTAACTTATATTAAGACCCTGCAAAAGCTTCATAAAGTCATGTGCCAATCAGATGGAAGACCAATATGGGATTAAAGAATCTCAAGACAAATAATACAGGTCTTAAAAATGGTTAGTCCCATGGAAACAAGAAGGTTGGTGAATTATTTTGAGGCAATGCGGTGGGAGCACTGATGCTCTTTTACATATTACTTGGCACAGCCTTTAAAAGTATATACTAAACCTCAAATATAAACATTTTTTTAGCCTGGAAGGATAAATTTCAATATACTGTTCTACAAATATGGTATTAATTATCTTTCTGACTAAAATGAAAGGGGAAAAAAGCCCAGTTAATAAAACATAATTTCCCTTTAATCATTTCTCTCTTCTCCATTAGCTAGTGCAACTCCATAAAAGTTGGCCCCAAGTGCTTCAGAAGGTGTAGGCACCGAATTATGTTTTTCTGCTTCAAAATGCTTGAGGCTAGTGGGAGTCAGATATTTAACTCAGAGAAAATATAAGGAAGACTGTATCATGCTTATACTGATGTAAAAATACTAGAACTAGTATCTGGATACTACTAGTATCTTCTACATGGAGAAAAGATATATGAAGAAAACATCCAGTCTTGAAAGTCAATAGTTGGTCAATTAAATTAAACCTTTGAGAATTGATGAATTGAATCCTACTTATTTTAAAAACACACCAATAGTCAGTTCATACATTAATATGTTATCCTTGACAACTTCTGGAAAATGGATGAAGTGCCAAATGACTAAAGAGGAAAAGGGGAAAGAGGAAATACCCTGGGAATTGCAGGGTAGCTAGTTTTATATAGACATCTGAGAATATGGTAGAAGAGATCATAAATACATACTGCAAAGCACCTTGAAAATAATAAGATGATTACAAGAAGTCAGCATGGAATTTTAGGAACACATCTAACTTCGCATTTTTTTTATTGGAAAACCTCTTTAAGTAGACTGTGGGAATGCTGTACAGTGAGGGAAAAAAGTATTTGATCCCCTGCTGATTTTGTACGTTTGCCCACTGACAAAGAAATGACACACTATGCCGTGAAGGACAAAAATCCTGCAGTGCCTGCAAGGTCCCGCTGCTCAAGAAAGCACATGTACAGGCCCATCTGAAGTTTGCCAATGAACATCTGAATGATTCAGAGGAGAACTGGGCGAAAGTGTTGTGGTTAGATGAGATCAAAAATTGAGCTCTTTGGCATCAAATCAACTCGCCATGTTTGGAGGAGGAGGAATGCTGCCTATGAGCTCAAGAACACCATTCCTACCATCAAATATGGAGATGGAAACATTATTTTTGGGGGATATTTTTCTGCTAAGGGAACAGGACAACTTCACTGCTTCAAAGCGACAATAGACGAGGCCATGTGCCATCATATCTTGGGTGAGAACCTCCTTCCTTCAGCCAGGACTTTGAAAATGGTTCGTGGATGGGTATTCCAGCATGACAATGACCCACAATACACGACCAGACAACAAAGGAGTGGCTCAAGAAGAAGCACATTAAGGTCCTGGAGTGGCCTAGCCAGTCTCCAGACCTTAATCCCATAGAAAATTTGTGGTGGGAGCTGAAGGTTTGAGCTGCCAAATGTTAGATTTGAAACTTTAATGACTTGTAGAGGATCTGCAAACAGGAGTGGGACAAAATCCCTCCTGAGATGTGTGCAAACCTTTTTTGAAATGCGTTTTTCTGGATTTTTTTTGTGATTCTGTCCCTCACTGTTAAAATACACTTACCATTAAAATTACAGAGTGGTCATTTCTTTGTCAGTAGGCAAATGTATCAAATCAGCAGGGGATCAAATACTTTTTCCCCTCACTGTATATGTAATATCTTTATTTAAACAAAGCACCTGCCATGTTTCTTGTCATTCTGAATAGCAAGGTATAACAAGTATAGGCTGGGTAACATTTTAGTGGATATAATGCTGTGAAATATCATTTTGACAATGTGTTCATGAACAATTTCATTGTTGCAATGTAGATTTTATGCCCACTGCAGCACAATTTTATTAACTGAACATCTATTTCATCATATATTTTGATATCTGTTGAAATGAATGGTAGATTATTAATTCTGTGAGACACAAATCTATTATAACCACTGATTTACAAAGTTTTTCATGTGTTGATAGTATGGTGATATTATCTATGGGATTAAAAATTAATTTAGATTTGGACTAATGGGCAAGCAATTAAGGAAAAAAATCATGGAATGTTGTTTATGATGACTGCAGTGAGATTACTGTATGGTAAAAAATGGAAAAGTTTGATACTACGCACAATGGAGGAATGATTGCTAAAGATGACGGAATTTGCTGACATGGCTAAATTAACTTCTTTGATTAGAGAAAAAAAATAATACCTCCAATTATGGTTGATTGGAAACCTTTATTGAATTTTTGCATAAAACAGGGGGGAAAATACATGATTCATGGTCTCAATGATTAGAAAAAAGCTGGATCATAGAAAAGAAGTAGCTTTCTTTTGTAATCAAAGAGTAAGAAATAACTTAGTAATTATATTTATACTTCTGGAGTCCTTGGTGCTCTCTGAGTTTGGTTGTTTTTTCCTGTTAGTTTTGTTTTCTCCTTGGTAGTTCCTTGATTGTGCTGTTGTTTATTGCTTGATATATTTTTTTTGTCTGAGATGGTAATCCCTTGATTAAGATATTGTTTACTGCTTGATAGTTTGTCTGGTGTTGATAAAGTTAGCTAAAAAGGAAACAAAAAGACCAGAACACCTCCTCACTGGCACTTAATACCCAAATAAGCAGGATCAGCACCAGACAAACAATCAAGCAATAAACAACAAGGAACTACCAAGGAGAAAACACTACTTCCTCCAATAGTGACAGGGTAAGCTACTTTACACAAACAGAGAGAAAAACCCCATTCCCTACAAGCACTGAAGATGCCAACTCAAAGAGCACCAAGGACTCTTAACATGAGTCCCTAAGCTACATATATTCTCTTCTATTAATGCTAATGACATTGGAAGCTCCTTTTAAATTTTTTCTTCTTCTTTCTGCTCCTTTGCTTTCCCCCACCCCTCTTCTTTTCTTTTCTGTTTTGTTTTTTATTAGTTTGTGTTTTTATGCTCTTTGTAAAACTTTCAGTTAAAAATCAATTTTTAAAAAAGAGCGGGGGAAAAGTGACTTGGGCAGTTGGATCTCCTGTGATGTCATTCAGTGGGCTCGTGTAGAAGGGTGCTATCTTTTACTTTTTTTAAAAAAATCAAAATACACAAACCCTTCAGTTTAACGATGCGGTACAATTTAGTTTGGTCGTTTGAAATGTGAGCATAAATCTCTGTGAATCAGAGGATAACACTTTGTTGATTTGACAGGGCATATTTATGTAATCATCCTAAAATAGTGGTTCTTTTAGTATGTTTAATTTGAATATTAAACACTGTACCATTTTAAAATTAAATTTTAATTTGAAAAAAAAATTGACAATATCTCTCGGTTCTGAATTTATTTTCTTTGTGAAAAGTTCATAATATTCAGAAAATGATCTTTTACATCATTTTGAGATTAGTAAGTAAAGTCAGCATGAAGTTATTTTACCGCATACTTACTGAGTGTGTTGGACTAGGACAGGGGTCGGCAACCCACAGCTCTGGAGCCACATGTGGCTCTTTCATCCCTCTGCTACAGCTCCCTGTTGCTGGTTGGCTCCCCAATTGATAGGGCTTTCGGTTAGGACAGGTAGAGGAAAAAGGACACCACACTAGGAAGAGACTCTATGGTGGGATAACTGGACTTCCGGTCAGCTCCAGAATTGAATGGGGGTTAGGACCTTCTGGTTAGGACCTTGGTGGCTCTTTGAATGTTTAAAGTTACCAACCCCTGGACTAGGACATCCAAGTTCCTAGCGTTGGAACCTCGTTAGGCCAATTGTGACTTCTCAAACCTACTTACTTCAAAGGGATGTTGAGATAAAGTGAAGGAAGATCCCAATGTAAGCTGTCTTGAGTTACCAGAAAAAATAAGGATATAAATATGAATAAATATAACAATTCTCCTCCTCCATGATTGGAGGGATTCATTCTGAGGACCATGCTCATAGTTCACTTTCTATTTCAACATCAGCTCCCCAAATTCACCTACCTGGAAACTAGGGGCCAACATTCTGGAGTATTATGAATGCTACCAATCAACAGGAATTATATAACCATTGTATCCTTTTCAACAAGTATTTTGAATTTTACATGTGAATGTGGCTATAGGTATATGTCTTTTTGTTTATCACATATAAACACTGGATTTTAAATCAGGGGATCTCTGTTGTGCAAGGGACAAATTTAACAGAATCTATTCCTTCAGGCATCTTGGCTGCGCACCTGAATAGTGTTTTCTGCTATTTATATCTCAGCGTCTGTTCAACTCTGCAGTATTTCTTTCAGCATTATGTAACTTTAAGGGAACATTGTGAGTGTTTTCTATACTAAACAAACTGATTGAAGAGATATCTTCTAGCTGGAATGCAAACAGGGGTGGGAATTTTGCCGTTTTTGTACAAGCCATTACACGTGCATAACTTGATAACTAGAAATCTTTCACACCTAAAGATAACTGGTATATGCCTTTAAAACGTTTATATACAATTTGATCTGTTTTTCTACATAAGGAGGTGTCCCTGTTTGCACTTTTAGAGAAGGCAGTAAAATTATCTTCAATATACCCATGTTCAATGCAGTATGTTCCTGAATTTTAATTGGAACAATGGGAATGTTTCCTTTTTCAGTTTTGGATGAGTTTTCCAGAAATCCCCGATTGTTGTGGCAAACACAATTGGCCCTTGACAGTTTGATCTGGCCAGTTTCTATGTAAGTTCTTTTATTTCTAAGAGTCTGGCCTTGTTAAATTTTATTCATGCATAAGATGTGAGAACATGAACATGGTCTTCTGCCTCCTGCCTTCCTGATCACAAAGCAAAATAATCTGAAAGGGGAATGCAGATGGTGTTCTTCTCAGTATTACTACCAATTTACCCATAAGTTGATCAGTTACTGTAATGTAAGAATCTTCACCTGAATGCATTTGTGACCATCCTTCAGTTTATTGCTTAACTAGCTGATATACAATGGATATAAGGTGAGCTCATTTCATGGAAGGAATTTAAAATTTGTCTGAACAGGCTTAAGACCAGAGGTGGTTTTCAGCAGGTTCTGACCAGTTCTGGAGAACCAGTAGTGGAAATTTTGAGTAGTTCAGAGAACTGGTAGTAAAAATTCTGATTTGCCCCGCCCCCATCTATTCTCTGCCTCCCAAGTCCCAGCTGATCAGGAGGAAATGGGGATTTTGCAGTATCCTTCCCCCGGAGTGGGGTGGGAATGGAGATTTTACAGTATCCTTGCCCTGCCATTCCCACCAAGCCACGCCCACCAAGCCATGCCATGCTCACCAAGCCACACCCATAGAATCGGTAGTAAAAAATTTTGAAACCCACCACTGCTTAAGACCATTTACTTTCTTATTCAGAATGAATTAATATTCATAGGGCCACTTAGAAAACATGAAACAAAATCTTATAAATTTAATAGCTTGATTTAAAAGTCTGATCTTTTAAAATATTTAGCTGGTATAAAAAAATATATAGTAACATGCAGTAGTAGCCAGAATTGTGGAAACCTTTTGGGAAAAGTATATTTTCTAAAACTAGCTAATAACACCACTTTTTTTTAGTAGTATCATAAAATTATATATCAATGGAAAGATAATTTAATCAAGAATTAATGCAATAACTTTTATGAAGGATTTGCTGTTAAAATAGCAGTTATAGTATAAAGAAGAAAAGTGAAACACATAGAAAAAATGAGATATACAAAAATTATAACTGTAGAAAAAACGACACATACAAAAATTATCACCATGTCAGTTAATACTTAGCTGGGTAACCTTTAGCATGAATTATGGCCTTACAACATCATCCCATGAAGTGAACCAGGTCTTTTAGCTCTGCAGCTGTTATAATGTGAAACCAAGATTGATGATTGCTTCTATTAACTGGGTTATATTGCTGGGTCACTTCTGACTAACAAGTTTCTTTAGTCGGCTCCATAGATTTTCAATTGGATTAAGATCTGGGCTATTCCCAGGCCATTCCAGCAGTGGAATATGATTATCTTGAAACTCCAAAAAAAAAAGTGATGTTATTAGCCATCAAACCTCGAAAATACACTTTTCCCAAAAGTTTTCCACAATTTTGGCCACTACTGTAGACACCTGGAGAGTCATCCTCAGAATAAGGTTTGGTAAGTGGATTCCACTTTCCAGAAGAGGGGGAAGCACCTGTAATAATCATCTTAGTGCATCATGAAGAGTAATGCAAGTAGCTAATTTTGGACTCTGAACCTGATATTTAATGTAAGAATCTTAATTAATGGCATCTTTAGATCAGTGTTTCTCAACCATGGCAACTTTAAGATGCAGGGACGTCAACTCCCAGAATTCTCCATCTTTAGATTGCTTTAAATGATGACTGACATTACTAGCAAACATCAAATAATTTTGAGAGAGGAGCTTTTTATATGGTCAGTTTGTATAACTCATTTTAAACACAACTGAGAATATATCTGGTTCATTATGCCACACACATTTTGTTTTAGACTCCTGTCCTGGTAGCACCATTGATTATGAATATACCTAAATTCATGATAAAGCATAACACAAGAATTATACTGCCTGAACTTTTAAGATCAGATAAAAAGTATGGAGGAACTTTAAAAGTCTCATGCTGTTGTGTAATTTAAGAAAATCCCTGATGTAAGTATTTCCCAGCATTTTGGCCCATGAATGATGGTTGCCTCTGTTTAATATGCAATTATGTACATGCTATGTTGAAAAGTCTTCTGGGAATGGCTTTTCTCTTTTAAAATTAAAACCAGACTTAAGAAGATTGGCAGTGTTAGACTTTTACCTAACATGGTTTGTTTATATGTCAGTAGGGATTTCTGGTAGTGTTTCATTAAAGAGTGATACTTAAAAAAAAAAAAAGACTGTCCTGACATTCAGAAGCATGTTCCTTAATGTACCTCACCTACAGGTTTCACAACCTGAGGCCTCACCCTTGTCCAAATTGATTCACTCTTGTAGAACTAATAGGTGAGACTTGTTATAAAATATGCTAGATAAGATTACACAGTGCTTTAGAGATGGTGTTACTCTGCTTAATTGAAATGTTGCAAGAAATCTTGTAAATGCTTGTGTGGTTTTCTGTTTCACTAGTCTGAACTTTGGAAAGTGATGCCATGGAATGTGTGTATGTACATCGGTGTTCCTGGAAGGCATACATCTGTACATCAGATGAGCATTGGCTCAGGCAAACAAACACATCCGTATGGATGAAAAAATCTTTTCCTTGCAATTAAGTTCAAGGGAAATTATAAATGTGAAAACCTCACTTTTCATGATCATACTACAGGGAGGAAGAGCAGTGTTGCTCTTATTTTGATTTAGGTGTATCGTAAGACACAAAGAAGGAGGGTTGATTACTCTTTGCACAGTTTTGATCGTCTAGTTCAGGTAGTCCTCAACCTACGACCACAGTTGAGCCCAAAATTTATGTTGCTAAATGAGAAATTTGTTAAGTGAGTTGTACTCCATTTTACGACTTTTCGTGCCACAGTTATTAAGTGAATCACTGCAGTTGTTAAATTAGTAACATGGTTGTTAAGTGAATCTGGCTTCTCCATTGACGTTGCTTGTCAGAAGGTCATGAAAAGGGAATCACGTGACCCCGGGATACTGCAACCATCATAAAGGTGAGTCTGTCGTCAAGCATCTGAATGTAAATCATATAATCATGGGGATGCTGTGATGGTCATAAGTATGAAAAATGGTCATATGTTGCATGGGGGAAAAACATTGGCTACAATATAAATTTAGACAACTGGGAAGAAATGTGGAATAATAACTTCAAACTGACTAGAGCAGTTACATATAAGGAGAACCAGTACAAAATGCTGTATAGGTGGCATCTAGCGCCAACTAGGATAGCGAAAATATACCCAAATGCAAAACCAATGTGTTGGAAGTGCAGCCATAGTCAAAGTACTTTCTACCATATGTGGTGGACGTGTCCGGAACCGAGGAAATTCTGGAAAATGATACAAAAATGGATCCAAGAAGTAACAAAGAATATCAATCTGGAACCAGAAATTTAAGAAATGCTTAATCATACATATCATCACAGCCGCTAGATTAGTATATGCGAAACAATGGAAAGAGAAAGGAGGCTCAACAGAAGAACAGATAATCAGTAAAATATTAGAATGTGCTGAAATGTGTAGACTAACATATGTACTGAATGAGAATGAGGATTTGGAATTCTATACGGTATGGGATATGTGGTATAGGTGGTTGTAAAACAAAAATAAATTTGAATTTGAATCAAGGCGGATAGTATCAAACTATTTATGTAACCTATATATGTAAAGTAATAAGATATACCACAATTAGAACTGTAAGAATCTATAAATACTTTATATCTTAATTTTAAAAAATATATATATAAAACTCTATTAGATACCACTTATATAATGTATATAGCATGATCGCACGCAGTCGAACAGAAAATGTTGAACTGTAATAACCTTGTTTATTCAATAAAATTCAAAAAGAAAAGAAAAGAAAAATGGTGTTAGTCACTTTTTCAGTCCCGTTGTAACTTCGAATGGTCACTAAGCAAACTGTTGTAAGTCAAGGATTACCTGTACTTGGAATGTCAGATTCAAAGTTCTTTCTCCTCGTATTGGGACACTTTCAGCTTCTTGTTTAAAACTATTATGAGGGATATTTTTAAAGAAGGTAAGAGAGTGAATATTCAGCTGAATTCACATACAGTCCTTGATTTATTCATTTAGAGACTGTTCAGAGTTACAACAACACTGAAAAAGTGACTTACGAATGATCCTCACACTTACAACCATTGCACAGTCCCCTCAGTCGCAAGATCAAAATTTGGGTGCTTGGCCACCAGCATGTATTTGTGACTGTTGTAATGTCCCGGGATTGTGTCATCACCATTTGTGACTTTCTCAGCTAGTTTCTGATAAGCAAAGTCAAAACCAAAGGGAAAACCAGATTCACTTAGTGACTGTTGATTCATTTACAGTCACTGTAATTCTCTTAACAGCTATGGCAATTGGATGGATCTCAGTTAACAACCCTCTTGCTTAGTAACAAAACGTCTGGTCCAGTGGTGAGTTTCAAATTTTTTTACTACCGGTTCTGTGGGTATGGCTTGGTGGGCATGGCAGGGAAAGGATACTGTAAAATCTCCATTCTCTCCCCACTCCAGGGGAAGGATATTGCAAAATCTCCATTTCCTCCCGATCAGCTGGGACTTGGGAGGCAGAGAATAGATGGGGGCGGGGCCAGCCAGAATTTTTACTACCGGTTCTCTGAACTACTCAAAATTTCCACTACCGGTTCTCCAGAACTGGTCAGAATCTGCTGAAACCCACCTCCGGTCTGGTCCCAAGTGGAGAACTACATGTTCACTATAAAAATAAAACTAAATGTCTATCATAAAGCTGATCAAAACAAAACAAAAGGATTCCAAGTATCTTTTATAATGTAACAATAGGAACTTGCGCTCACTTCAGAGAGAGAAATGAAACACTTGTTTTGAGAGAGATTTATACTGAGTCTGATATAGCATAAGTGTGGAAGAAAATTTATTGATAAATACATTTTCCTCTGACAGAACCTTAACACCGTAGTGTTTAGGGTTAGGGTTTGGGTTAGGATTAGGTAGCGGCAATGTCAAATTTCCATACAATACCTTTAATAAGGTCTTACCTCCAAAGTCAGCAGTTGATGGGTCGTCTTATATCTGAAGAGCAAAAAGGCAGATGACCTCTAGATGGTTATCCAAAGTTTATCTTATGATTGTCCTGAGTCTGGTTCTAATAGATTTACCTTCCACACACACATACAATACCTATGTTACTTGGCTGGTGATATTAATATGGACTAAATGGTTGATATAAGCTTAGTTGTGATTATCAGAACAATTAATTCTTACAAGTATAGGGTTTTTTAACATTTTAGTACTTAGAAACTTATTAATTTCATTGGTGATAAACTGTAGAATGGTTTTGACATCTGGCACTAGAGTTCATTGCAGAAGCAGAGAACAAGAAGTGATGAAACACCCTTCTCTATTTACTAAGTTCTAAGTTCTCTGTATCAAAGTGGTAAGAATACCTGTCCAAGTATTTTCATATGACTGAAAAGTAAGCATTGTAAAGTGGAGAAAAATATTTACCTTTTTTGAAAAGTTACACATTTAACTATATTTAAAACTCATTTTAAAAGAATGTTAACTTGTAAACTGTTCTAAACATGTGTATAAATATCTCACACGCAATTAGTAATAATTATTTACAAAGTATTTGTGAACATATGCCCAGAGGTTTAGTATATTAAAGTGAAACTTTTTTTAAAAAAAAGGCCAGGACAACATAAAGCACCTCAAAATGTATAAAGAAGTCCATTCTGCTTCAGTTAATAAATTAGCTAGTTTTAGACCATAAAAAGGCAAAGAGAAATATGCAGTCAGATCTTCCTATATAAGGAATTTTGATTGTGTTAGAGCTACAATTGAAAAATCCATATACTGTATTTCATAGAAGTTAACTTTCCTGTAGGATGGAAACTGGATTAGAAGCCTGCCAAGAGAACATTCATTTCAAGGCAGCTTTCGTCAACCGGTTGCCCACTAAAAATGGATGAAATTTCCAAGTAGCCCTATATCCAATTTCAACAGTAATCAGGAATGGGCCCAATACATCAAGCTACATAGGATGGGGGAAATAAACAGAATATGCCCAACCTAAAAAGAGCTAGTAGACACTGCAGATGTTTCTAATACCTGTTTCAGTTCATAACTTATCCAGTAGACCAGTATTTCTCAACCTCAACAACTTTAAGATGTGTGTGTGGACCAACTTTCCAGAAGTCCACATAACTTAAAGTTGCTGAGTGTTATGTATCTAATTTTGGAGGGAAATTAGAGCAGGAAAAATCTCAATGCTCATTGGTTAAGACAGTTGGAGAGTAGCTATATAAGAAGAGCTGTTGAACTGTAAAGTTGCTGGATTCTCACTGTACATTAAAGAATTGTTGTTCACTTCGACCTGGCTCCTCACTCGCCCGATCTAACACTGAGGTAGAGAGGCACTGCAATAATCCATCTGCAATCCACAGCTGATGGTGCAGGAGAGAAGTGACTGTTAAGGCTTTCAGACTAAGCACAGAAGCAGCAACTAATCTGGGAAGATCAATGCAGAGCTCCCCATGCTAAGAACAGGATAATGATGGGGATAATGCAGCTTTGGATCTATCTGTGTTGCTATTGATAGTAGCTCAGACAACGTACATATACACATACCAAGGATTATGAGTAAGATCTGGCCAACTCACCACAAAAGCTGAACTCTAGAAAAACAATATGCTAGTCACATAAATCTATGCTGGACCCCACCAAAAATATATATATGTCTGGGTGTAAAAATGCTGAGCAAACATGTGTCCTATAAAATATTTTCCCTTGGAGAACAATCAGCTGTCATGATTACGGTCAATATTTGTGAAATATTTTAGCCAGATCACTTTATTGTTTGCTAAGAGCATGCATAATAAACCAATAATTCTACATCGTAAAATCCAGTGACTACATCCGCAGTTACACTACTTTTTCATATTTCTGTTGTTTTTATTAAGAGATACTGCCAGTTTAAATGCCAATGAGATAAGTAACAATATTTGTTATTGCTATATCAAGGCTATTGGGAAGGGGGGGATGTCACAGCCTATACGTTGGGCTTCAGAAGGGGAGGGGGACTAAGCAGGAACTCTCCCCACAAGTCATGTGATACTCAGTCCACTTCAACAAGACAGACACAGACTTCAGAGGATAAATAGAACTGCAGAAAAAACAATTACTACCAACCTGCCTTCCATTGAGGAATTGTATACTGCATGAGTCAAAAAGAGGGCTGTGAAAATATTTACAGACCCCTTGCATCCTGGACATAAACTGTTTCAACTCCTACCCTCAAAACTATGCTATAGAGCACTGCACACCAAAACAACTAGACACAAGAATAGTTTTTCCCCGAACACCATCACTCTGCCAAACAAATAATTCCCTCAACACTTTCAAACTATTCACTAAGTCTGCATTACTATTACTATTAATCTTCTCATTGTTCCTATCACCCATCTCCTCCCACTTATGACTGTATGACTGTAATTTGTTGCTGTATCCTTACAATTTATATTGATTGTTTCCTAGTATGATTCAATTGCTTTATTTGTACCCTTGACTATCATTAAGTGTTGTACCCTTATGATTTTTGATGAATGTATCTTTTCTTTTTATGTACACTAAGAGCATATGCACCAAAGACAAATTCCTTATATGTCCAATCCCACTTGGCCAATAAAGAATTCTGTTCTGTTCTGTTCTGTTCTGTTCTGTTCTGTTCTGTTCTGTTCTGTTCTGTTCTGTTCTGTTCTGTTCAATGCTCCACTGACTGGCTGCGCTGCCAAACTGTACCTTCTCTATTCCTGTTAGAATTGTCAACTAGGCAGTCTCCCACCTCCTGTAAGCCCACTATCCCCTGACAATGGAGGAAGGAACAGCCAATGACAATGGAGTGATAGTTGCAGCAATGCCCTCAGCTTTGGCAGCTGTTGCTAAATAAGCAGAGGGGTCATGCTGTGTCTGGTAGAATGTGTTGAAGTCCTGATTAAGGAAAATCTCTCTCCTAATGTTTTACGCAGGATGTGTTTTGGAAGCTAGGGCTAACTCTACCTGGGCTGCATTCTGGGTTGGCAACAAAAAGATCTAGAAATCTCTCGTCCAGAAGTTGGCAGCCCAGATTTATAGCTGGCCCTGGCAAAAGTTCCCCTAACTCTAACTATAAAACAGTGGAAACAAAGAGAGAATTTTGTAGGTGTGAGATAATGTGGCTTCTATATGCGTAGCTGGGGCGATATCAGTGGTGGGTTGCTCCTGGTCCAGTCCGGTTCTATAGAACCGGAAGTAAAACTGGCAGGAGGCTCCGCCCACCTGCCACGACATCATAATGTGCGATCTGCACATGGGCAGATGCTTTTGTGCATGTGTGGAAGCACATGCACGCGCTCCCACTGTGAACTTGTAGTAAAGGTAAGTAGAACCCACCCCTGGGCTATATGTGAAGGTAAAGAAAATAAACACAGAAGCTGTCTAGGATTTCCTTAGAGTTTCCCCCAAATGGTGGGATGGAAAATGCCTTGCTTACTTTTAGTTCTCTAACGATAAGCCCTCACCTTGTTGCATTTATCTAATCCTCAGACCACAGTGGTGGCCTCCTAATTTCATGCTTATTTGATCTGATATTAAAATGTTTCCTGTCTTCTTCTTGCTATGTGTCGCAATGTCTGGAGCTTCAGTGATGAAGTTGTTGCAATCAGGATGTTTCCAGCTGCTCTTGGCCTCCGCTGTACAAAGTGGTCCTTTCCCCCTCCTCTCCAGTTACTGAATGCTCTCCTCCATTACCATTTTATTTTGTGCTATTGGACTGACCTGATGCTTGGTTTCTGCAAGAGGCCTGGATGATGCTTTCTGGAGCACAAGTCAGATCTTTTATGGGCTCCTTGTGTTTACCCATTTCGCTGCCATGTTAGAGCTCTTTCAAAATATGCATTCAGTGCTCCTGTGACAGAATACTACAAAGAGAAAAATAGAACTGTTGGGGGAGGGAGAAGACTAAGTCTTTGAACTGAGGTCAGTTCCTAAAGACAGCCTCATTCTGAGTTCTGTATGTTGGTAATTACCATTATAAAGTTTCCACAGCCAACCACTACCTTCTTATCATTACTGTTTGTATTAACTTTGTGTTGGGGGGAAGGTGCCTCCTGCATTGCAGTGCTTTCTCTTCATTTTCCTCTTTCAATACCCAAACAAGATTGCTAGGAAGGTGCCATGAAGACCACTCTCCACTGCTGCCTCCATTGCATACAACAGAAATAATGGTGGACTCTGGTTTTCATACAAATCTATCCCTCTCTCAGAATAATGCTAGACCCATATTTAGAATTAACTCAGGGAACAGCCTGCTGTAACAGAGCACCTCTGCATAGGCAGCCTGTTAACCTGAGCAACTTGAAGAGTAATTCAGAGTATTTATTTTGTTTCCAATATGATTGATAAACTATCAGAATATGAATAATGCCTTCTGGTGAAGAGTACCAGACCTCTGATTTCCCAGGCTGTTATCAACCCTTCACAAGGCGAAAGAGAGTGATTGGAAGTCATTTTTCCCACACGGTGGGTGGGAATAGGAACACTGCTGATTGGAAGGGAAAGGTGTCACCAATCACTACAATTAACTTATTCTCCATTGTTAAACCCGTGGGAGCACCATTCACCAATGTCATTTCTGAAGTGGTAGGAAGATCAGGTGCTGAGACAGAGCAAATGTTGCTGAGAATAGAATAGAATAGAATAGAATAGAATAGAATAGAATAGAATAGAATAGAATAGAATAGAATAGAATAGAATAACAGAGTTGGAAGGGACCTTGAAAGTCTTCTAGTCCAACCCGCTGCTTAGGCAGGAAACCCTACACCACTTCAGACAAATGGTTATTCAATCTCTTCTTTAAAACTTCCAGTGTTGGAGCATTTACAACTTCTGGGAGCATTTACAGCTTCTGTAATGATGTGCTATTGATGCACCAAATGGGCTAGGGCCATGATGGCGAACCTATGGCACGGGTGCCACAGGTGGCTTGTGAAGCCATATTGGTGGGCACGCAAGCTCAGCTCTGACACACGTGTGCACCAGCCAGCTGATTTTTGGGCCTTCTGGGCCCACCAGAAGTCAGGAAACACTGTTTCCGGCCTCCAGAGGGTCTTGGGGGGGTGTGGAAGGCTGTTTTTGCCCTCCCCAGGCTTCTAGAAAGGTTCTGGAGCCTGGGGAGAGCAAAAAATGGGCTACCGGGCCCACCGTGCCATCATGTGCCAAAAACAGGGGGAGCACGGGCGGGAGGGCGGGGTACATAGAATTATGGATGTGGGCATGCAGGTGTGTGACCCCTCCACGCTCCCCCTGCTTTTGGCACGCAATGGCAAAAAGGTTAGCCATCACTGGGCTAGAGGATAACCCTGGCTGTCTGGATGAGCCCTTAAACTGAATATAAATAGAAAATTGCAATGTATTATTTTGGCCAGAGAACCAATTGCTAGAAATGGCAGTCATAGGGACCTTTTTCACATCTAACTTTTCCCAACGGCCTTCCAAACTGATCAACCCAGCTCTGTTATTATCAGCATGCTTTTATTATAGTAACCAAAATATAAATGTTGGAGCATTAGGATGTGGGACCAATCATTTCTTAATGATTAAGAGTAAAGCGTATAAAATATATAATGTAAGCTTTTCTACTCTCACAATGTCAGATTTCCTGGCCATTAATTAAAACTACATACAGTGAGGGTGGATAAAAAAGAAATACCTTTTGCATAATGCCTAGTTAAACTATGGCATTTGCTTTCCTCAGCTTTGGGAATGGCTACCGATTTAGAAAGTTTTAAGGGAGGACCAGACCAATTCATAGCAGTAGCACTGTCCATCAGTCTTGATGGCTGTATACCCTCTGCAGATACCATATGTTGCATCTTAAGCTGAAACGCTAGGGAACAATAATGGAAAAGCATTATCATTTATTAGTCCATGAATGAGATCTTTGTGAATGGATTGAACTGGCTACCCTACCTCACCGTAAACTGAATTAGAGGACCCACTGTCTGATAGGCTGAGATCCTACATTGGTCTGAGACAGTGGTGGGTTGTTCCCGGTTCAGACCGGTTTGCAAGAACCGATAGTAAAACCATTAGGAGGCTCCACCCACTGACCTGGATGTCATCATAGGTGATCTGCGCATGCAGTAAAGGTAAGTAGAACCCACCCCTGGTCTGAGAGGAAGGGAGGGAATGGCTTTAATAAAATTTTTGAAAGGACTGACTGTTCTCTCCACTTTGCCCAGAAAACACCTTGCCTTAAAACACCCCCAGGTTCATTTGCAAGTCTTGCTTTATCACTGTTAATTTGTAATTGCAGGTGTGCCAGAGGCCTTTCACCTATAGATAAAACTATGCAATTTCTCATGCAAACTATGATTACAATACTGTATCACTTTCATTCTCCAAACACATTCAGTGTGTACCTAGTATATGCACTGATATTTTATAACTAGGTATACCAAAAAGGTGGGGGGGGGGGGCGTGAAAGATAAGATAGGAAATGCAGTATTACACATTGGCAGAAAGCTGAACCAGTTTCATTTCACTAAATGTCAAACTTGATAGGCAATTTATATAATAAAAGCTGATTCAGTAAAGTAAAGGTGATAAAGTAAAGGTGAATAAATGATGGAGAAAAGAATATGACAAATGTGTAAAATATTGTAAATGAATAAAATTAGAAATAAAGGGACGATAAATATAATGACAATAAAGGATGGGAAAAATAAGGAATACCGTATTTTCCGGCGTATAAGATGACTAGGCGTATAAGACGACCCTCCTCAGAGCCATTTAAGGCTCGTCAGAGCCTTATGGGCTGGTCTGCCTGGTTACAGGAGAATGAGACCTGGCGTATAAGACAACCCCCGACTTTTGAGAAGATTTTTGTGTGTTAGAAAATAGTCTTATACTCAGAAAAATACAGTATATAAAGTAGAAAAGTAAGAGGAACGAAACTGATATGTAAAAAGAAACACATATTATGTGTTCATGTTTTGTATGTTGTGTTGTGTTGTAAAATCAATAAAAAACTTATATTAAAAAGCTGATTCATAATTGACTAATAATCTTATTTGAACAGAGAGTGAATTTTCCCAAGTTTTGGTAGAAAGTTTAGTTTCTCTGATCTCAAATGCCAGCTCCTCAGTATTATTCACATAAAATAAAATGAATCTACATCCAAATGTTGGTCATTTCAATTGTGTTGTACATAAAAGAATATCATATTCATATTATCTTTTCCAGGGAATTCAAGTGGTTTGAAGTAATGAGCAATTACTCCATACTACCACTGATGATGTTATCTACTTTGGTAATGATCAGTGTACAAGACAACAACTAAGCTTATAGAGTACCAAGGACCACACAGTTCATCTCTGAGCTACAAATATTCTCTTCTTTCAGCATCTACATTTAATACATACAAACCACATTTCTGCTTCTTATGGAAGTTCCATGTAGCCACATCCCTATTAGGGTATAATGGATATGTAAAGAGCCACCTACAATTCAAAAGCTGAGGCATTTAAATGAATGTTAAGGTGACACTTGGTGTCATAGTTCTCTCATACAGTTTTTATGAGTGATGTTTCCCGGTCTCCTTTTGCAAGCAAGATGCCTATACATAATACAAATTCATTAAAAGTAGGATCTTATGCTACTGCTGTCCTCTTGTGGCTTAAAAGAAGAGCCTTTAAAGAAAAGAAAAACTATAGATTATTTTCAGACAACAAGCAAAAGAAATCAAAATCAATTCACTCCTATAACCACTCCATTTTAACTGCAAAGTAGGCCTTTCCATGGCAAATCAAATAAAATCTTTCTTGTAAATTCCCTTGGGTTAATAAACCATATCAATATGTTCTTTTGTGATTAACTGATCTTCTATCAATATGTTCTTTTGTGATTAACTGATTTTGCCTTATAAATATCAGTGTACGGTGCCTGGAATTGGCGTGATATAAAATTCCATAGCAATTCAGCAAATGTGAAATCAGAATTTGTAAAAACAAATGGATCTTTTGTGAAGGTAAAAACTCCAAGATTTCTTTTCTCTTGCAGAAGATTTCTTTACATAACTTTCAGAACTGTGTAGATCTATGTAGAAGGGTAGAGTATATGACTTTCTTTGTAAACCTATTCTGCCTTAACTTTCAATTTTAAAAAATATCTACACAATCCTGGCTTACGTCCCAGGTCTGGGGGTGATGTTTATGATTTGTTTAAGGATCCTGTTTTGTTTTGTTGATTTTATTTTTTATCAGATTTATTTTAGTCTGGACTGTCTGTCTAAGTCTATGCTTTTAGCTGCTCAGAGTCCAACCAGTGGCCAATAAATTTAAATAAACACTGAATAATATTTTATGCATTTTCTAATGTTCTTTGAAAATTTGAACCTTCACTACATTTTAAACCCATCAGCTTTCAGCAGTACATAAGAATTGGATTGGTGCAGAGCAGCTCTTAGGAAAGAACAGGACTTTTGATTTATGCATGTGAGTGGCATCACAAGGAATTAAAGCTAATGACAGAAAGATTAAGAAACAAATAGGACTTCATGAAATTACTAACACCAGTTGGTGGTGTTCAGCTGAAGATGAGGTAGGGCTGTTGAGAGTTGGCTGCTGTCCCTGCTTTCAGTATTAATTGTGGGGAAGGGGATATTTATCATCTGACAGGAGTTTAGTAAACCTTCAACTCTTGATATTTCTTGGATTGTTTAATGATGCTGAATTCATCTTAGAGAATAATAGCCTTCCACTTTCCTATTTCAACAGACAATATTTCCCTAACTTTGGTGGTGGGGGTGGGTGCCTTCATGTCAGTTTTGACTCCTGGTGATTGCCTGGACAAGTTCTTGCAGTTTTCCTGGCAAGATTTCAGAAGTGGTTTGCCATTCCTACTGCCTAGAGTTGAGAGAAAGGGACCAGCCCAAGGACACCCAGCTGGTTTGGTGCCCAAGGCAGGACTAGAACTCACAGTCACCCAGTTTCTAATCTAATGCCTTAATGCCAAACATTCCTAATAATATTTTTAGGCAAATGAAAAGCAACTGAAGAGGAAAGAGATTTTACTTTTTTCCTATGGCTGTTCTTCTACGTCCCTGCACCACCACTGAAGCCCTTCCTATACACTCTGCTTTTCCATGTTAAGAAAATATACTTGTGATAGCAAACCTATGGCATGCGTGCCAGAGGTGACATGCAGCACCTCTTTGAGGGCACACGAGCCGTCACCCCAGTTCAGCTCCACTGCGCATGCTCACGTGCCTCCCACCAGCCAGCTAGTCTTCGGATGTCTGCCGTGCGTGTGCAGGGGGCGGGGTGTGTGTGGGGAGGCACATGTGGGGTGTGTGCGTGTATGCGCAGGGGGCGGGGGCATGCAGTGCAAATATGCAAAATGCACACATTGCATTTTGGGGGTTTGGGGGCATGCACATTTGCACAAGCACATTTGTGCACACGTGCACGCTTTGGGCACTCGGTCCGGAACAGGTTAGCCATCACTGGAATATACCATGTAATCCTGTAATTTAAAGCTAGAAGTCACTTTCACCAGCAATACATGGCTACAGGAACAGATTTTGAATTCTTGCCCCTTTTTAGCAGCTGCTAGCAGAACCTCTGGCAATCACCTACCCTGCATACAATACATTGTGGCGCAGAAGAGTGTGAGTTGCATCCAGTGCTGCAGCTATGAAAGGTTTTCATTGGCAGAAGATGAATAACAGTGGTTTAATTCTGTAGATTAGTGCTAAAAAGATTGGGAAGAGATACTGTTATAGATCTTTACTCTCAAAAGGCAAATTGCTATTAAAGTGAAATATGGAATGTTTTTATTGATTTGTATGAGCATTTATAGCATCCACTCACAAGATTCAAGGATATATGATAAATAAATTATTGTAGCATTTTGTACTGTGATAATTCCATTCAGTTTCCATACGGAATTCCAAAAATACAACTTTTTTTTTTAAGGAAAAAAAGACAACCAAGAGAGATGCACAAACCATGTATTTAGTTTGTAACTTTCTACTCTATAGTTCTTCCAGTCAAGATGTTTTTAATTTCAAGGAAATATCCATTTAATAACATACAATTTTTAAATAGAGATAATGGGGAAGAAGAAAGAATAAAAACAGTGCAAGGAAGAGGTGAACATTATAAATGTCTTATATGAATTTGGTTAATGTTGGCTTAGTCATCTTTTTCAAAGCAAAATACATAAGCCCATCCTCTAGTAATATTGGCTGGAATATTATAGAATTAGTGGGCTGAATAGTATGTATAAGGATAATAAGCTGAAAAGAGTATGGAGGATAGAATACCACTTACGGTTTGCCCAGTAGTGGAATTCAGCCAGTTCACACCACTTCAGGAGAACTGATTGTTAACTTGCTGAACAGTTTGGCAAACTGGTTGTTGGAAGAAATCATTAGGGCAGAGAACCGGTTGTTAAATTACTTGAATCCCACCACTGAGTATGCCTAAAAACAGTGGTGGATTAGTGGGCTTTTTTCATAGCTTAATATATACTGTACATTATAAAACTTTTGAAGGACAAATAATCATGTTGTTAAGGCTGATTCAAAAGCTGATGGAAAATGAAATGAAAAGCCAATGTAGGAAAAAGCATCAAATACAATGCATTAAGCAAAATTGCTTAAGCACTGTAAGCCGCCCTGGGTCTCCGGAGAAGGCATATAAATCAATTTTTTTTAAAAAATTCAAAAGCATAACAGCCCAGACACTGAGATTTTCTTTTCTGGATGGTGTAGATTGGTTGGTCTTGACAGTTCCATAGAAATTCTATTAACTGAAAAAGCTTTTTCAGTGTAGGAAGAGATTGTTCAGGGCAAACACATTTATTCCCCAAAGAAAAAAAAGTCCTGAATTTAAGGCAGGTCTGCCTCCGTGGGGATAAGCGTGGGATGGGGGGAGGGAGTGTTAAAAATTTAAGATGGCAAAAGTATACCTACTCAATTTACACACACACACACACACACACACACACACACACACACACACACATTTACACATGCAAAGTGACAACTCATCTGCAGATGAGCTAAATCAAGAACAGGGAAGGTTTTCCTTCTCATAAGAAATAGAATCCTTCAGAATACATAAGACTTGCAGGATGGGAGGTGGTCAGATCAAGAGCCAATGTGAGCAGGTTCATTCTTTACATTCTTGATAACCCATCTTCCTCCTCATCCCCAAGTTAAATTAAACACCTGTTCAATCTTCATTAAAAAAAAAATTTAAAATTTAAAAATCCACCTTTGTACCGTGTCTTCTTGATCGTTAGCATTTAAGTACATATATTACAATGATTTGCTATGGGAGACAAAACAATTTATAAGAATTGTTCTAAAATAAAATTCTCTTAGAAATGGAGAATTATATTGGAAAGAATGAAGTGGATCATCACACCTACGGAGTAATACAAGACTATCAACACATAAGCTGGGGAGGGGACCCAAATGAGAAGAGCAACAAAGATGATTAGGGGACTGGAGGATAAAACATATAAAGAACAACTGATGGAACTGGGTATGTCTAGTCTGATGAAAAGAAGGACTAGAGGTGACATGATAGCAGTGTTCCAATATCTCAGGGGCTGCCACAAAGAAGATGGAGTCAAGCTATTCTCCAAAGCACCTAAAGGTAGGACAAGAAGCAATGGATGGAAACTAATCAAGGAGAGAAGCATCTTAGAACTAAGGAGAAATTTCCTGACAGTTAGAACAATTAATCAGTGGAACATCCTGCCTCCAGAAGTTGTAAATGCTCCAACACTGGATGTTTTTAAGAAGAGATTGGATAACCATTTGTCTGAAGTGAAGTGGTGTAGGGTTTCCTGCCTAAGGAGGGGATTGGACTAGAAAATCTCCAAGATCCCTTCCAAATCTGTTATTCTATTCTATTCTATTCTATTCTATTCTATTCTATTCTATTCTATTCTATTCTATTCTATTCTATTCAGATTTTAAATAGCCTCTATGGGGCTATGGAGGGGGTAATCAATAAAGTAGACCCTCCATAGGGTGGGCAGAGTTTCTAATTTTTCCCCATATTTCATTTGGATTTATTTGACATCATCAATAATCCTCTATCAAAGCAATGAATGCACCATATATCTATCTTTGCATCAGTACTCTCCATTCTATCTTATTGTCTTGTTACATTTTCCAACATAAAACCTAAAAAGCCCTGTCATCTATTCTAGACTTTTCATTGTTCCAAATATATCCACACTGCCAGAATTGAGGGGATTTTGAACAAGATGTTTTCTTCCAGATATACATAGATGCACGTAAAACTGGGTATTCCACATTACCCTCTTCCTTCCATTTTTTTTCCCATCTGCACATCTTTAGGCAATTGTTAAGAACATTAATTTGCATTCAGTGTATTCATTCTATGGAAAGCTTCTAAAGGAGAGGGGAGGAATTTAGAACTTAGGAACCAACAGGATCTGGGGCCTAGATCTTATATTGGTGATCCGTCCTAATAGCATTATTATGAAGATATTCAGATTAAAGTTTCTATTGTGATTTTTGAGACCATGTGTATTTGAAGTCAATCAGAAAATAAAATAGGCCAATTACTAATGAATATATATCTGATATACTATTACAAACTTGCATATTTGTGCGGGTGTGTACATATTCCCTATTCAACTTCTTGCCTTTTCATTTTATCTCTGTAGAATGTTTGAGTAATTTATCAGGCAAATTTTCTCACTTCATATAAGAATATGTAAATCTCACTTCATCTACATTCTGCCCTTTATAGATATAAAACCCAGGGCATATATCAATACAAAATAGCCCACCATATTTTACAATTTATAAGGAGCCTTGGTGGCGCAGCGGACTAAAGTGCTGTTAAAGTAGCCCATAGCTGCCAGCTGCGTGCAGTTACTGCAAGTTCAAATCTCACCAGGCTCAAGGTCTTCCCTCCTTCCGAGGTAGGTAAAATGAGGACCCGGATTGTGGGGGCAATAAGCTGACTTTGTATAAAAAAGAACACAGCTTAGGGGGGGTCCAAAAACCCTACTAAGCAGGTATATACAAAAGTATGAAGGCTATTGCTTACATATTGTAAGCCGCCCTGAGTCTCCGGAGAAGGGCGGCATATAAATCAAACCAATAAATAAATAAATAAATAAATAAATAAATAAATTTAAAAAATAACAAAAGAAACTGTAAAGGAAAACATATATGTATGCTTAGGCTTTAAGAGAGGTACAGAAAATATTTATGCCTCTGTTCTTTTCTTCTTCTCCTACTTGCATCGGATCCCTCCAATCTTTTTAAATTCTCAAAAACAAAAAAACAAAAAGATTTAGGGATCACCCAACAGACAGAACAACATAAAAGGCCTTCCAGTAGTTGAGGGACATATTTGTGTATCATTGTATGGTCTAATGTTATTAGTAAGTGAAGTTCCATCACTCCACATACGATCATTTCAATGGGACTGCCTTTTGAGGAAATGTGTATAAGATGAGGCTAGGTTGCACTTGGCTTTTTAAATAAGAGGTCTGAAACCCAGCAGCTTGAAGACACGTAGACCAACTCCCAGAATTCCTTAGCCTTGGAATTGAAGTCTTCACTCCTCCCCACCCACCCACCCCAACATCTTAAAGTTCCCAAGGCTGAGAAACACTGCTTGAAATTGCATTTGATTATAGCAAGAAAAGGGATATCATTTTCTGTTCAGTTATTTTCGTTGGAGTATTTAGTGCAATATTTCCTGCTTTCCTCTATTCCTAAAACCAGCATGGGACTTCCCTTCCTTTGTCCTGTGATTAAAGCCATTCTAAAAAGCAGTTATCAGTTCCCAGTTTCTGAATGTTTTAGTTTCCTCCTCTTCCTTCAGCCTTTCTGTGATCAAAACCAGTTACTTCCTTATACTACAGCACCAACACATAGCTTTTCTAAGCTATATCACAAATGAGAAATGCATATGTTCAGTTTCCAGACACAAACAGTTGTCAGCCATTTTGAAAGTGAGAAAAAGATGCTCGTGCTATGAATGAACCTCCCAATTCAGAACTTATGATGTAGTTGTAACATGACCGGCTTAATACAATGAACTCCAATATGATGCTGGGATTTTTAAATATTATTTTTTTTAAATAGTTGGCTCTGTCCAGTCTCTAGCTCTGCTGGAATTGTGGCATTCCCTTTATCTATTTTTCTCCGAAATTTGGAATTTGTGTGGAATTTGTCAGCTATCATATGTTTTTATTGATCGTATTTGCTTATATGACATCAGTGTACATAAAATACAGACAGCTTCTAGAACAATAACAAAAGGGACAGGTCTTTTGTCCCATGGGTTGTATACTATATTGTGGAAGAGAAAACAAATCCCTGCCCATCTTAACTTTAAAACCTTAAGCAGATGACTTGCAAAAGGATTATTCATTTATAAATTTATATATTGCTTTGGTCCGCTGACTCTAAGCAGTATAAAAAAAATTCTTCTTCATTCTTCTTTAGGAACTTAGTACCCACCTCTCTCCTAGAAGAATGAAATATTCTAGGAAATATTATAAAGGCAGAATATTATACCTCTCTGGATGAGAAATGCTCTTGGAAAGCAGCCCCCACCTTTGTTAATAGCCCCAGAAAGACTGGTGCCAACCTATCTATAAGACAAAAGACTGGGCCATCTTATCTACAAAAGATCTTCAGCTCCAGGGTGATAGGATTAGCCCTCACTCAAGATCCAAACCAGGACAAATCCATTAAGCCATAATAGGAATTGTCCAAAGCCCCTTCATTACATCACCCAGCAAGATTCAACCAAGCCTGGGACTCAAGACAACCTACAAAGTTACTCCTACATGGCACCGTGGGAGTCTGACAACCAATCAGAATACATTTCTTACACAGGAACAGGAAGCTCCAAGGTGGGGCCAAAGAGAGAGTATAAATCTCTCTCTCTCTCTCTCACCCATATGCTCAATTGTCTAAGACCTCAAACCATGTGGTCCTGTCCACCATTAAATCTTTCCAAACTGTCTCCATGTTTCCAGTGTCTTTCTCTCCACTTGGAACTGAACCCAGATAGACATTTCTTCCAACACTTTGTTAAACCAAAGATATCAGGGCATAAAAAAAGAAAAATGCTATAAAACCACCTTTTGTGACAGTTGACATAATGATGTTGATTCCATCTTGTAGTGTATCACAAGTCAATTTTATTAGTAAAATGCAGGTAATTATTTATGAATTCCACATCTATTGTGACTCTTTCTTTGCCTCTATGAAAGTTGCATTGTCCACCATTTTATCTACTGTCATACCCTTCTGACTTATAATAAACTGTTTAAGAATGGGACATTGGCTAAATTAGGAAAGAATCTTTTACTGTTTTTACTTACTCACGTATTCTAAATCCGTGAATCCTAAAAAACACCAAAGCTTTGTATTCATGACTACTTGAATGTTCCCTGAGCTTGTGTAATGTACCTAGTATAGCAATGATAAATCACAATATGTCATGCTTGTTTGTTCAGTTTAAGGAACTCACATTTGCTGAGTCATGTTTAAGGCCACAATCTGCCAATCACGGCAATGTGCTTTGAGATGCATTTCACAGATGCAGCTCACCTTTTCTACGATTCCTGACAAAGCATATTGGTCAGTATGTAATAGTGGATTAACTTTAAATTTAAAATTGGCTCAGATTCCGATAACACCATTCTTCTTCCATTTTTTGTTTGAAAATTTTTTATTAAACACATATTAAAACATTGGACACAGTGTAACTGTTCTGGCATTATCTTTGCCATACAAACTAAAATAAACAATAAGTATCATATACACCTTACTACTTATACAGTATACATTTGGTCTATTCAGTATTTACATATATAAAGACATCATTTTTCTGTCTATATTACTTATACATTTGTCTTATCCTCTTTCATTCTATTTTAATTACATACGTAACCTTAATTCTCCGTTCTATGGATTCTAGTCAGTTCATATTTTTCATCCCTCCTTTCCGTTCCGATCACTGATAAAATTTGTTCCACATCTTATAGTATTCTGACACATCTTTATTTTTAAATTCCAACGTTAATCTGTATTAATCTGTTTACACGCATGTCAAAAATTTTTTGATCACTTCATCTTCTAGGGGGATTTCCTTATTTTTCCAATTTTGGGCAAAGATCATTCTTGCTGCTGTTATAATATGTATTATTAAGTAAATTACCCCTTTACTATATTTCCCATTTATACTTCCCAACGGATAATACCATTCTTCTTAATTTCGGTAGCCTCAAGTGTAAGCCATAGCACCCAATACATTTTTTAAAGAATTCCTTTCATCCTTTTCTGACTTACTTTCTTTCTTTCTTTCTTTCTTTCTTTCTTTCTTTCTTTCTTTCTTTCTTTCTTTCTTTCTTTCTTTCTTTTCTTTTCTTTTCTTTTCTTTTCATTTCATTTCATTTCTTTTCTTTTCTTTCTTTTCTTCTGGATAGGTCATTAGGAACTGGTCATGTTTTATGAAACTTGGGTGTTTTATGAAACTTGGGTGTGTATTTTACTACAAAACCATTTTACATAATGTGCTTGAATATACTGTATATTACTCTATATTACTGTTAAATGTCTCTAAGAGAATGAATTTTGCTCCAGTGTACTTTTTAAATTGTATTTATGATTATTAGTATTTCTAAACTAATTAATAGATTATTAATCGGTAGATGATGTTAACCAAAAATTTATAATTTGTACTTTAATATTGTGCTTTCGTGAGGAGCAAACCGAACTGACAAAGTCTGGCTTTAAGATTTAAAAAAAGTTAAACATTTACGTATCAGTATGACAAATATAAATAATTGCATGTCATTTCAAAATAATTATGTTAAGGTATGGAATAAAATTATAAAGGATAGGCTAAGGTGAAAGAAACTACAATTGTTACTGTTGGAGAGAATTTCTGTGATAAAAATGAACGGTCTGACTGAAATGATGGTTTGACAATCAATGTAAGCAATAACAAAAAGTTGTATATAAGTTGTTTGTACATCAGTCGTATAGTTTGTTTGTTGTGTGTTTGTTTGTAAAGCCCCAAATGTATTTACAATTGCTGTGAAGAATATCAGAAACAAAAGGAGGGTTGGGGAGGGGAGGGGAGGGGAGGGAGAGAGAGTGGGAGAGGGAGAGGAGTTTATTAGCTAGATTGCTAGAATGCTAAAGAAAAGACTATTTCATTCGAAAATATACTAATATGCTGTTCACTGATAATGCAATAGGAACTCATGGTGCACTTTCTTTACAGTATACATTAGTTTCTTTTTTGTACGATAAAACCATGAAAAACATGTTGCTATTTAATGCTAACACTTTTTTCTATTTAAACTGAATTTTAATTAAAAATAACTGTTTATTAAATTGTGTTTTAGTAATAATCATGTAACAAGCACATGCACATTTTTTAACAACAGAAGAGGAAACACTGACCCACCACAATCCCTTTTAACTTCAACATTTGACCTCTGTTTAAGACCTCTTGCTTAGTGAGGCATTATTGAAAGCATGTGAATTCCTTTCTTGCTGCTAAATAAGGCATTTTCCTGTCAAATTCCTGCTATACGACTGATAACATGAGATGGATAAAAGATACAATACAAACATTACTAATATTCCCACAGCATAAATCTTTGATTAGAGTTATAGGCTTGGCTACTAACAGGAGCAAACAGTATTTTTTTTTCCTGCTAAAACTGTTGATCTAAGTGTACAAAGTTTACAGTGTATATGTGACTGAAACAAGTCTTTGATTCACCATAGTCTTGCATTATAATTAATCCTATACTAGAATGGGTCTACATTTGTTTTCATTGTCAGGCTATGTCTTCTGAGCTTTCAGACTTGTGCTGGAGCCCATCTTCAAGGAACTTCTCTCTAGCAGTCTAGCAGTAAAGTGACATTCCCTGAAGATGAGCTCCAACACAAGTCCAAAAGCTCGGAAGGCAAAACTCTGCTCCAGTGGTGAAATTCAAAAAATTTTTACTACTGGTTCTGTGGGCATGGCTTCGTAGGCGTTGTGTGGCTTGGTGGGCGTGGCTTGGTGGGTGTGGCAGGGGAAGGATACTCAAAATCCACCCCACTCCAGGGGAGGGATACTGCAAAATCTCCATTCCCTCCTCACTTCTGGAGGAAGGATATTGCAAAATTTCCATTCCCACTCCACTCTGGGGCCAGCCAAAGATGGTATTTGCTGGTTCTCTGAACTACTCAAAATTTCTGCTACTGGGTCTTCAGAACCTATCAGAACCTGCTGAATTTCACCCCTACTCTTGTCCCTGTGACCAATCCAGATTGGATATTGCAACATTATCCTGGACACATATATTTGTGAGAGATAAACAGTTAACTCATAGCAATAGCACTTAGACGTATATACCACTTCATAGAGGTTTACAGCCCTCTCTAAGCAGTTTACAGAGTCACTATATTGCCCCCCCCCCCAATCTGGGTCCTCATTTTACTGGCTTCGGAAGCATGGAAGGCTGAGTCAACCTTGAGCCACTCAGAATTGAACTCCCGGAGTGAGCAGTGAGTTAGCCCTGCAGTACTGCATTCTAACCACTGTGCCATCATGACTCACCTTCCTAAACTCCAAAGAAAACTATAGTAGAGCCATAAGGAAGAGATGCTCCCCCTACACTTATTATTGAGAAGAAATAATTCACTATAGCTTCAGATTTTGTCTTCCACATACAGCTTCAACATATGGATTTAGACTGAACATTAGAAAAGAGGCCTTCTCAAAAGATAACAATAAACAACGTGTTTTGAAAGTTTTAAGCAAAGTATTAATGCAAGATTCTGAGACGTATGCTGGTCTAGATATAACTATTGTATCAGGATATGTGCTTATGGCTGTGAAGTTCTTGCAATAAGAATTGTGTTTTGTTTGGTGTCTCTCTCTCTCTCCCACCCCCTTCCACATGGTATGTCCTAAGAATGGCTTCCTAGTGGGCCATTTCCTGTTCTCATTAAGTTCTTTCTCATGAGAATCGTACTTAGCCTATATTCCCTTCGTACTTCCCAACAGATGGTGGCATTCAACAACACTTTGATGACCAGTGAAAGCTGGACTCCAAAAATCAGTTCAAGTGCTGGAATGTTGAAAAGGTCCAGTCACAAAGAACAGATGATGTTCATTTAAAATAACAATAATGAAAACTATTGATAATGATTAAAAAAGAGTTAATTCCATCTGTTTGCTATAGGACTTCCCTCCTCCCAGAAAACCCAATAAATCTGTATGATTTTTAAAAAGACCATCAATATACAGATCGTCCTTGATTTATAACCACAGTTTGAGCCCAAAATTTCTGTTGCTAAGCGAGACATTTGTTAAGTGAATTTTGCACCATTTTAAGACCTTTCTTGGTTGTTAAGTGAATTCCTGCAGTTGTTAAATTACTACCATGGTTGTTAACTGAATCTGGATTCCCCGTTGCTTGTCAGAAGGTCACAAGAGGTGATCACATGAGTTCAGGACACTGCAATCATCATAAATATGAACCAGTTGCCAAACATCCAAATTTTGATCACTTTACTATGGGGATATAGCAATGGTCACAAGTGTGAAAAATGGTCATAAGTCACTTTTTTCAATGCCGTTGTAACTTCGAATAATCACTAAACAAAATGTTGTAAGTCGAGGACTACCTGTATATAGCAATGTAGAACTATTCAATGATGGAGTTATAGGAAAAGCAGATGAATGTTTATTTCCAATCTTCAGTAACAGAGTACCAGAGGTGGGTTCCATTTACCTTCGCTACTGGTTCCACTTACCTTCGCTACCGGTTCACAATGGGAGCACTCGCGCACAGCCCTTCTACACTTGCGCAGATCATCCATGATGACGTCTGGGTGGGTGGATGGAGCCTCCCGCCACCATTACTACCAGTTTGCAAGATCCGGACCGAAATGGTAGCAACCCACCACTGCAGAGTACCTTGGTAAAGCCAATTGTCCTCAACATTGCACAATGTAAAAGGATTGAGTAATGTTGGATAACTTAATTTCAAGGCGATGGAATAGAATTTCTATTAAAAACCACAGTGAAAAACCACATTCGGGTATAAATGGTACATCTAGGTCTGTCCAACAATTAACAAGAAAGTTTTCTGGTGATTTTTGTCAAGATTCAGCATGCTTTCAGCAACTTTATCCCATGTTTAATCTGAATTTCCAGAACTATGCTTTCATCAACAAACTCATACATTCTTGTGACATATTTCTTGCAATACTTCAATTATTTTACAGACATTAATGTTCTGAAATATCTGCCTACATTTTTTTGCAATTTGACTTGGGGTTTCATGTGTACGTTGAAAAGAAATTCAAATATTTTCTCTTGTTTTAAGTTATTTTTTATAATTATCAGGATCAAAACTAGCAAGGAGGCATAGCTGCTATGTCTTGCTGGGATTCCAATTAAAGTCACTTTTTTTGTATCTGCTCTTTGGATGATGACCAACATTCTTATAAGTGCCATTATTGGATCCTTTCCCTCCAAGACAAATACAAATTAGTTCTGAGGAACTAATATGCTTTCTTCTAGATCTCCTCAAGAGTCAGACAAATAGCAGTTCTTTGCCCGTCTAAAATATCCACGGCAGATAGCCACTAAATAAATTTCTGTGGATATAAATACTGTGCGTGTATATTTGATCCTTACGAACGAACTATGAATAAAACTTTCTCACACATTTATTTAAATATGGTAGGCTGGCAATAAGTTCGAATTAAGTGGTTTCAAGATTTGACTTGGCCCATGGTCTGCTAATTTGCCATCGTTATGCAACAACTCATCGTGACGCTTTGCAATTGCACGCTAAAACAGGTTGATTTGAAAAATATTTCTTCTACAAAATACCTCCACTTTTTCAGTTAACACAAGTTGCAATTAGAAATTACACTAATTCCACATTCAAAGTGTAAGGGGGATAAATTACTTGAAAGCATCTTCTTCGAGAAACTCTGGCTTTGTGTTTCATTCTTTATTTACCCAATTAAATATTTCTCTAAATTCAAAGTTCATGCACATGTCTGTGCCAACATAATGAGGTATATATGTCAAGCCCACTAAGCAAATAAAGTCTTAAAATATATCTTAAAGTACATTTTCCTCCCCAAAAAAGTCTTTCATCAGTTGATGAAATAAACACGTATGGGAATATTGTATATATTCTCACTCTAAAGTTAAATGGCTCTTGTATGATGGATTTACACAAAGACGGATCATAGCTCAAGGAAATGTATCTGTATTTACACAGGTACTTACATACTTCCTTTGCTTTGGTAGGAGTGTCTCCGTATCTTAAAACTATAGTTTGAAGTTCTGTAAATTTTAATTTCCGCTGTTTAACACGTCAACTGCTGAGATGGATGGATGGATGAAGAGGCTGTATAATGATCAAGGGCATCTTTCCTTCTCTGGACATAATCAGACTTTTCTGCTTGTCTGAAATAGAGGAGAATTTCACAGGAACAACAAAATTAAAACTGTAGCTATATGGAAAAAATAAATGAGGTAACAGGTAGCTCAAGTCCAATCTTGTGTACTCGTCACAACAGCTAAGCTGTTTAAATATGGCGGGTCCTCTCCTATTCCTCGACTTGCTTCTCACCGAAACATCTCCTTTTCTGGTTCGTGAAGGAAAACAAGAGAAGAGAAGAAATGGGTGGCTAGGGGGGGAAAATGAAATATCTCTTCTACTTTATGGTCTGTAGCAGACCCCAATTTACATTTTCTGGAGATGGTATCCCTCCCTTATCCTTGAGTTACATACTGGTAATTCTACCCCAGCAGGATCTGCTGGCAGATGTCCCATCCATTGTGTCATGATTGTCTTGGCATAAGATCACTGCATGAGATTTGGATGGCTATATACACTTCTTTATAAATAATAAATAAATAAAATTCAAAACCCCCACTTTTGCCTCCAAAGGCATTACTATGGAAAGACTGCTGATTTAGAAATACAAATTTTCAGATCTTTTGACGCCAGGAATAGCATTTGTATCACTTCTGTGGAATTCACTTCTTCTGATCTTGTTCTTTCTTCCTTCATATTGTTAATTTTTTTAAAATAAAGGTAATATATTCAGGAACCCACAATCATGTATTAATCAGAATTGCTCTTTCCTATTAAAATGTAAAAAACAGAGAGAGAAATAAAAGTAATATAGAAAAATATAAAAATAAATATTTTAGTGTTCCAGTCATAGTCTAATGAGATTCTGGGATTGAAAATACTCTTACTGGTTTTATTGTTTTATTGTTACTATTAGACAGAGGTGGGCTGCTGGGGGTTCGCAGGGGTTTGGGAGAACATCGAGCTAAGATTTTGTGTGGTTTGGAGAACCCCCAAATCCCACTCCTGGCTGGCTCGCCCACCCCACCCTGCCCCTCTCAGGAGTCCCCACGCAGCTTGTTTTGGATGTAGGTAAGTGCAGGGCACGTGCCGAGGCTCGAGGAGGATGAAATAGGGCCTACTGGAATTTCGGGAAGGCCAGAAATGGGTCCGTTTCCAGCCTCCAGAGGGCCTCTGGAGCCTGGGGAGGCCATTTTCACCCTTCTAGAGGCTTGAGGAAAGCCTCCGGAGCCCAGGGAGGGCAACCCCGGCCCCCCACCGTGGTGCAGGAAGCCGACTAGGCATGCCCACCATGGCCACGCCTACCCAGCAACCAGGCAGAGAAACCCTTGCTAAAATTTTTGAAGCCCACCCCTGCTATTAGGCTCATCAAACAACCATTCAATTAAATAAATGTTTTTTTCCTCCAGAAAAGGAACTCCACTGCACATCACAAGGAAAAAAAGAAAAAATGCTCTCCCCCCCCCACCCTCACACCCTTAATTCATTTCTTTGCTTTTCACTGTTGAGGAACTTCAAACCCTCTAGGCACATGGAGACCAAATGTGGTCTATGTCAATGTCACATATATATATATATATATATATATATATATTTATTTATTTATTGTTCCGTTAAGGTCAAATTTCTGTGAATTAAAAAAAAGATGCAAGAAAAACTGCATTTCGTTTCCTGTGCTTCGTTTCCTAATATTTGTTTTTACATGCATGTTGTGCCTGATTTTCCATAATTAATCATGTCACCCACAGTGTTCTGTTTTAATGTATCCGTTCTTAGTATGATTTTTCCCCCCCCAATTTTGTATATTTTCAAATCTAGGCAATTTTGTACAAAATTTTGTAGTCAAACATGACAGATGCTAGCAAGCTTTATGTATGATGTCTGTATGACAAAACATACAGGTATATTAGCGAATAACTCTTTTAGCTCTAAAAGAAGCCTCTGGCAAATATATTAATTCTTAAGCAGTGAATTATTGTTCTTAAATTGCGTGCCATTAGAAATCCTTAATTCCAACTTCCTAATTCCTCAAATAACATGAAGCTGCCTCGTAGTCAAACAAATACTTAGACTTGTTCATGGTACAATTTTGTCACCATTTATATGCTAGCTGAGCGGATACTGACTTTTTTCCAAGTAATTTTATTAAAGATTATCATTACAATAGTAAAACCTGAGACAGACTTATACTGATGAATTGAGAAGGAACATACATCTGTTAGCTAAATCGTAACATAAATCTCTCTGAAGTAGGAACAATGACTGCAGGTTTATAGGACAATATTGATTTAAACAATTTCCACCTGTTGCTGGTTTTTTTCTGGGGGTTGAATACTAAACAGTGCTGGGTGTGATTAGTACTTGGACAGGGGACTATCCAATATCCCAGGGTCTTAAATTAAACCAGGAAGTCAGAAACATTTCAGAAACCCTTTTGTAATGTTGTCAAGAAACATTACCTCATGGTATTCCTGTAGCAGAGACATCAAGCTAAAAAATAAAGTTATCTTTATTGTGATATTTAAACAATCAGGAAACAAAAATAACCTTTTCAAGATTCCATTGGTAAATTCTGGTTGACGAATGGCATCTACAAATACCTCCTACAGCCACTTTACGAAATCACTCCATTATACCCTGGACTGTTCTGCCACCATCATTTCCTTCTATCCAAAGAATAAGACAATCAGATTCCTGAGAATCCTCTAGAATGTGGATTGCCAGGAATATGGTTTAAATCGGGCATGTCCAACCTTGGCAACTTTAAGACGTGTAGACTTCAACTCCCAGAATTCCTCAACCAGCTATGTTGGCTGAGGAATTATGGGAGTTGAAATCCACCCACGGTTGGACACCCCTGGTTTAAATAGAGAAGAAGATACATGGAGTGTTTCCCTACACAATCTGCTCCCAATGACACACTGAACAACAATTGATTCCTGAATTACAACTGAATTGATTCCTGGATTATTGTTAGAAGCACAATGTATAGGGACACAAAATGTCATTTTAATTGACAAAAATTCCCTTAAAGGACAAACCTACATCTTATGGCAACACACACTTAGAATTTGTAGATTTGGTTATACTATACCAATGATACAGGCTTCAACATGCATTTGACCAAACATATTTTTACATGTCTATGGAGATTCTCAGTCATCCAGGTCATGGTTGTCCCAAAGGTGCTTTTTCAAGAGGCAAGTGGGCATTCTGGTTTTTCTTTGAAGACATTTCGCTTCTCATCCAAGAAGTTTCTTCAGCTCTGAACATATTTTTACATGTTATCTTGTATTTCTGTTGCTGCGTGATATTAGTTAGGTTGATATTGATACATCACAATTTATGAAAAAAAGCCCTCATTTTTTATATGTGGCAGGGATGGTATCAATTTGACTGCCTGATGTCTACTCTATGATTTTAACCCTCTTACAGTCTCCTTAGTTTTCAATTCAGATTTGACCCAAACTTGACTAAATCCTTTTCTGGTCTTACCCCCAAGCTCCTTTCTTATCCCCTGAAACAGCTACCCTTGGCCCAGAGGTGGTATTCAGCAGGTTCTGACCAGTTCTGAAGAATCAGTAGCAGAAATTTTGAGTAGTTCGGAGAACCGGTAAATACCACCTCTGACTGGCCCCGCTCCCATCTATTCTCTGCCTCCCAACAGATTGGGAGGGATTTAGCAGTAACCTTCCCCTGGAGTGGGGTGGGAATGGAGATTTTACAGTATCCTTCCCCTGCCACACCCACCAAGCCATGCCACACTCACCAAGCCACACCGACAGAACCGGTAGTACAAAAATTTGAATCCCACCACTGCTTTGGCCCAATACTTTTCAGAGGTATTAGCAACAACTCCTTGAGCTCCAGAGCTATGCTGTCTGAGTTGTGATAAGAGCTAGGATCTAATTCATCAGCATAATATATCTTAGAAAAAGAAGGCTGCCTAAAGCGTGATGTTATAAAACCTTATAAATCTTGTAAAATTGGATTCATACAATTATTGAATATCTATATTTATATATCATATACAAAGAGAGGGACCAAGCTAGAAACCAGAACATTCTAAGTTCTAGTCTTGTCTTAATGATGAAAGCTGGCTGGGTGACTTTGGGCCAATCACTCTTCATGTTAGGCTCAGGAGACAAACAGGAGTCCATCAACTCCTGTTGCAACCAATTGATCAGGCACTTAGTTGACCCAAAACCTGAGCCAATGTTTCTTGCGAAAGAAACATTAGGAAGGTACTCCTACTGAGGACAAAGTGAGATTTCGTTAATAAAACTTTTTTTAAATGTGCATATTACTCACAGTAGCAGAAACTCATGTGGATTTGTGAAAACCAGCGCATGCAATATTCCCAAGAGACTTTAGTAATTTAAGCCATTTATCTATTTGTCATCAGATTGTATTTTCTTGCTGCTACAGATCCTTGTACAATGTATTCCTCTCTCTCTCTCTCTCTCTCTCTCTCTCTCTCTCTCTCTCTCTCTCTCTCTCTCTCTCTCTCTCTCTCTCTCTCTCTCTCTCTTTCATATGCAGGGTTCAAAAAAAAAGCTTTATCAGAAATAACTGTTTATATCATATGGTAGTTTATCATTTTAAACACCTGTGTGGAAACTAGTGGTGATAATACTGTATTCTGAATATATCTCACTTTTTGCCATTAGCAAGGTGTGAGCAAGTGAAGGGATCCCTATCTCCTCGCTCGTATTTGACAAAGATAAGGAATTTATAAGATGGGGTGTGTTCTACTTAGGCCTAGTATGTAAATCCAACCTGAAAAGATAAGCACTTGGAAACTGTAAATTAAATATCAAAACAATGTTACAAAACATTCAGTCATAGGTTTTATCAGGCTGCAGAGTCATTTCGTGTTCAGCTTCTTTTTCTGAAAGCAAAATGTGCTATGGACATCGTGTGTTACGTGACCAGGGGAAAAAATGCAATTTGCTTTTACTAGACTTCAAATCTAAAAAGTTTGGAGGCTGTTACTTTAGCACAGAACCTAAGTTAAGCAACCATATTCCAACATATTTTTCTGCAGAAAGTAGCAATAAATTTCATGGAAATTATTCCCAATCTCTAATGAAAGGGTTGGGCTGGTTCTCATTTTATTAATTTACTGTGTGGTTCAAAACCATTAGAAATAATCACCTCTGCCTAGTAAGAAAAAGGACAGGACTCAAAATTCGTCATGGCATTAATGATTGTCCACAGGGTGGCTACTGTATATTTCTGCAGATTTTGAGAAAGGGAAAAGAAAATTTCAATTTCTAGCCAATCAATGGTCCCTATGAGAAATGGAGATAAATGCCCTAAATACCGTGAGTAGTAAAGGGGCAGTATAGTAAATGTATCGGTGTTCCAGCAAGGGACTCTGACCAAATACAGGAACTGTAATGGATGCTATTGAATTCTCCCTCCATCAACATAGAGGGTAGACAATAAATCACACTAGTCAAAGTGCTTTCCTGGGTGTGGCAAAAAAATGCCATGAAGGTATTTAGATTTCTTAAAAGAACTGTGAAGCAAGTTCTGTAGAGGGGGACTTGGAGTCTAGAATTATGTTGTATATCCAGATCTAGTATTAGTATTATCTGGAAGCTTCAACTGAAGAACAGTGGGTGGACAATTATATAAGTCCCTACGATGGTGCACATTGCAACTCTGTTCTGTACGCAACATTGGCTACCACTTTAATTCCAGGTGCCATTCAAGGTGGTGGTAGTGCTCTTTAGAGCCATACATAGCATGGGACCAGGTTAATTGAGGGACCCCTTTTATTGGTTACATCTATCTGTCCCATCAGGTCAAGCATGAGGAGTGCTGCTGCAGGTCCCACCCATCTTCTGATGGGACCCAGACAGCGTATCCTTTCCACTGCGGTGCCCACTCTCTGAAACATTATTCTCCCTGAGGTGGGATTGGCCCCATCTATGCCTGCCTTTTCGAAAGTCATCAAAACTTGCATATTTCTGTTAGGGCCAAACAATATTAAAAATAGGGCAGAGGAGCCCCCAATAGAAAGGTTTGGCTCAGCCAAATCTCTTTTTCTTAAAGAAATGAATTTATCTGTCTCGCCCAGCATTTCAGGCAGCAGGCTGAGATGCTACAAATTCACATCTTAGTTCTACCAAAGGAAACCATTCAGGATAAAGTGAAGACCTGACAATAAGAGTCTAATAAATTTTGATGGAATGGTTTCTGAATCACAACTAGAGCAGAACTGAGCATCAATAACAGAAAGCTCAGCATTTTAGCAGCAGAGTTTATTAGCAGCAGGAGAAGACTGAGGTAAGCATTTGCCACAACATTTCCCATAAAGTTTTGTGCATACATTACTGTGTATCAAGATGCAGATATTTAGGTGAGTGGACAGGTAGTGTCATTTTTCAGGAGTGACAGAAGAAAGACCTTAATTATTAAGCACCACCCAGGCACACACACACACACACACACGCAAATACACACACACATGCAAACACCATTTATGAACTGAAGCTGGGATAACCAAAGTTTTGAATGGAAAGGCTGGGAGTCCTATTACCTTCCAATGTTTTAAGACTTCACACCATGATGAACTCTAGTCACACTATGAAGTCTTTTCCAAGGTGGGTGGAATTGCTGAGGATAGACGAATTATATTTACTTTATGATTTTTATAAAATGATCCAAAAGTCCTTATTTTTAGACACATAAATCCGCCTTTACCAAACTGCTTGAAGCCCATTTATGTAGAGTTCAATTCCCAGAAATCTACAGATATGGCAACTGGATTATTTTGGTAACTACCATACTTGGTTCTAAAGAAATCCAAACCATCTCAAGATAGCGATAAATATTTACTGCTTGTCCAGTAAATGTTTTGCATGTTCGCAGCTAGATAAGTGGTTCTAATATTTTTGGGAGTTGAGGAGGGCTATGTAAATTGGGCGGTTATTTTAGGAAAGGCTCCCTTTTTCATCGACATTTCTTGGAATCCTCTTGGTACCATGCAGGATCACATGGGCATTCCAGGAAACAATGGTTTCAGAAAAGAAACTTGTATCACTAAATGTGCATGGATGGAAAGAAAACAATTCTATATTCCATTTAACTTGGCAGGTAAGGCCAGTTTCACTGTGGCCCAGAATAAACGAAGAAACATATTGATTCACTGATTCGTGTAACAGAGTTTGGAAGGGACCTTCTTGGAAGACTTCTAATCCAACCCCCTATTTAAGCAGGAAACCCCATACCTCATATTAATAGTGATTAGGTATATTGACACAAAGCATAGATTGTTGGGTCAGATGGATTATTTAAGCAATATTAGTAACGGCACTGGCAAAGAGCACTTTCAAAATGTTATATAATTCTGAAGACCATCTCTGTCGGTCAATTGCCAGCTGTAAGAAGGCAGGAAAGCATCATAGCCTTAGAAGATTTTAACTTCCAGGTAAAAAGGTAGCTATTGAATAATTAGGTCATCATGGCACAACACTTAAACAGATAGGAATGGCTTGCTGGAATAAAAAGGTTGGGAGAGGCTTGATACAAAGGTTTCACTGTTGCCTCTGGACAGTAGAACTGGATTTTGACATTTAAGCATTTGAAGCACAAGGTAAATGTCCTCCCTGCCTCTTATTTTTACTAGGCCTGATCTTTCCACAGAACAGGAAATCCCCTTGTGAGTGAATTCCCATAACCAGTCCCTTTGCTGTTTAGTCTACATCAGATCAAGTGGTGGCTTGCTCAGCCTTTTGATTGGCAACTGAAGTCCTATCAAAACAAACGTACAGAGGGTCTTACTAGAAAAGCCCATCCTCCCCCACTGACGATTTCAGCTTTATTTGGACTGAAACCTGATAATAGCACTGCTAGACAGGAAGCCCTCTTCCCTAACATATCCTTAACAGGATGACACAGTTTCTCACAGAATGAAAAGCAGTGGAGAAACTCAAGCCATTGCTTGTCCTGGGATATTTTTTAAAAAATAACTTCAAAGAAGAATGCTAAAGTTGGGGGAGGGGTGAAATTATTTTCTTTCAAGTCATCCTTAATGGTTAGGTAAATAAGAATTATAAAATTTAAACAGCACATGATGTTGGGAAAAGAATAGAAGATCGCTGGATGGTAAGTGCCAGGTAGAGCTGATTTACATTGATTTTCATGGGGGTACCTAGTGTGAGGGGTGCGGTGGCTCAGTGGCTAAGGCAGTGAGCTTGTCAATCAGAAGGTTGGCAGTTCAGCAGTTCAAATCCCCAGCGCCGCGTAACGGAGTGAGCTCCTGTTATTTGTCCAGCTTCTGCCAACCTAACAGTTCGAAAGCATGTAAAAAATGCAAGTAGAAAAATAGGGACCACTTTGGTGGGAAGGTAACAGTGTTCTGTGCGCCTTTGGTATTTAGTCATGCTAGTCACATTACCACAGAAATGTCTTTGGACAGCACTGGCTCCTCAGCTTAGAAACGGAGATGAGCACTGCTCCCTAGAGTCGGGAACGACTAGCACGCATATGTGGGGGAACCTTTACCTTTACCTTACCTAGTGAGTTTGAACTGAATATGAAAGGAGTTTCAGTAGGGAGTGCTTGGAGGAGACAGTGATTCCATGATTTTTCCTTCCTAGTTTCTTGTGCTTCCAATTCCCAACCATCTGATCTGGAGATTCTCCATGACATCATGCAATAATGGCTTAAGGTGCTATAAATGGGAAAGGAAATCAATCAAAATCATTTATTCTACATTTACTGATGCTTCTTCTGGGTTGAAGGTTTTCCTGAAACAAAGAGAAATCCTTTCTATCTAACACAAAGTGTTTCTAAGGCATTTTATATTTGGGCTGAATATGTCTTCCATCTGGAAGGTGTTCTTGAATGATGGCTCAGATTGCGATGGAGTGGAAGAAGTCAATTCTGCTGCATCCCACAAGCTATTAAGTGGCTGAATAATGAAATTATTACAATTCATGGCAAATATTCATTTGGAAAAGTCTGTCAGTAGGGAAGTCCAATGAGGAAAAAGGCAGACTAAAATAGTGTATCTCAGACAGACAAAATGCTTTATCCCATGTCTGTAATATAGATATGTAATCATTCCTTTAAATATTTAGTGAATTATTTCTCATGGTACACTAGCCTGCTCCAGGATATAGTTTAAAAATAAATTCTCTCAATATACCTGGAAGCTACCTGGGAAAAATTAATGATGTGTCAACTTGACTGTATTCTTTGATTGGAAATCTGGGATTACTTATTCACAAGGGAAGTCTTAATATTGTCTGAGAGACTTGAGGATCAACTGGAAGTCATTCAGAAATTATATAAAACTGGAATATTGCTTTCATGGCATTCAGTTAAAGCTCACATACTCCACTCTTCTTCATTAAATTATGTCAATAGATGTAGAATCAAAGGGAGATGTACAGTATCTCCAGCTTCTTTCTTTCCTCCCTCTGCCCCTGCACCCAAGGCCCAATGGGTGAGCAGTGATTGACTGTTTGGGAACAGAAGGATGAGGGAGCAACCTGGGTGGTTACTGGCAAGGTAGGGTTGGTTGGGAGCTTGCCAGTGGTCAGCATGTGAGTACCCTTGGAGAGAGGGGGCCTTTGGGGACAAACTGGGATGGGGGGTCCAGTTCTTCTCATGATGAGTGGCTCCCTTTGTTCTCCTTCCCCCTAGCAAAGTGTCAGGCAGTTCCACAGGTCAGCCGAGGAAGAAGAGGAGGAGGAGGAGGAGGAGGAGGAGAAAGATGTTTCACAGGGTTTCTACTGATGGTTGTGAAGGGAAGGAAACAGCACCAGCCCAGGGGTGAAATCCAGCAGGTTCTGACAGGTTCTGGAGAACAGGTAGCGGAAATTTTGAGTAGTTCAGAGAACCGGCAAATACCACCTCTGGCTGACCCCAGAGTGGGGTGGGAATGGAGATTTTGCAATATCTTTCCCCCAGGAGTGGGGAGGGAATGGGGATTTTGCAGTATCCTTCCCCTGCCATGCCCACCAAACCACACCACACCCCCCAAGCCACAGCCACAGAACCGGTAGTGAAAAAATTTGGATTTCACCACTTTACCAGCGTATATTGTACATGGAAAGAAGGATGAACCAATAAGTCATAGGTTGTTTAGTACTCCATAAAGTTCACCAAAAGTATTGGAGACTAAAGCTAACTGACCACTTCTAGCAGATCTAGTATGATATTTACAGTGAGGTAAAAAAAGTATTTGATCCCCTGCTGATTTTGTACGTTTGCCCTCTGACAAAGAAATGATCAGTGTGTAATTTTAATGGTAGGTCCTAAATCAACTTTATGCAGGTAGGCCTCAATTTACAGGCATTTTTTCAGTGATCATTCAAAATTATGATGGTGTTAAAACAATGGACTTCCAATTCAGGTCCGAAGTTATTGGGCTGCTTGTTGACCTGCTTGCTGCACCACCAGGCAGGGTGTAGGGTAGCCAAAAAGGCACGGATGTGAGGAGATAGCAATAGCAAAAGCACTTAGACTTATATATTGCTTCACAGTGCTTTCCAGCCCTTTCTAGGCGGTTTACAGAGTCAGCATATTGCCCCCAAAAAGCTGGGTCCACATTTTACCGACCTCAGAAGGATGGAAGACTGAGTCAACACTGAGCCTGGTGAGATTCAAACTGCCAAATTGTAGGCAGCTGGCAGAAGTAGCCTGCAGTACTGCATTCTAACCACTGCGCCACCACGGCTCTAGACAGATGGGTGAGGGAGTTAGAGACAATCCTTTATCTTATTGAGTCTAGGGTTGGGAGGGACCAAGTCCGGAATGGTTTGGCTTGGGGTGGAAACAGAGAAAGTTTGGATTTCAATCATAACTTGTTGCAATCATGTGACAGTTCCCTTAATGACCATGACTTATGACAAAAAATTCGAATTCCCAATTGTGGTCGTAAATTTAGCTAGGTATGAGGAGAAAATATCTGAATGTAGAATATATGAATGCAGTTGAGTGCACAGATTGTCTTAGAGAAGCATTTAAAATTGTATATTTTAAAATAATTAAACATTATGGTTGATACAAACAATGGACTGATTCCATATTTTGTCATCCCTTGAACAGACCTGCTGAAATTATTGTTAGTCGGAAATAATTTGAATCTACTTGACTTCAACTGCTGTAGTCTAAATATGACTGAACCTGGAACCAATCCTATAAGACAAAATTATCAATATAAGACAAGAGTCACCAGTTCAACGTGCATATCTAGCTTTTCAGCCCGTTTTCAGAATATGACAAGATTGTCTTGATCTGATAGTTTGCTAAAATAAATACAATTGGAGGATATCATGCCAGATATTTCAGTTTCCTCAACCAATCTACACTATGAAGAATTAAATCCCACAGGCCTCAAGTTGGCATCTCATGTTTGAATATACAGTATGATTGGCCTATAAGCACATGTTAACTTCTCTGACTTTGTAATGTAATATAGTTATCAACGCTGCACTGACTCAGCACTGACTCAGCAATTTGCACTCCTAAACTTAAATATTTGCTTATTCGCAATCTCACAATTGGGTTAAAGATATATGACTGAAAATCAATTATTCTTCTTGTTAGACCCAGTTAGGAAAAATGTGATTCACAGGGGGTAAGAAATTCCATGGGGCTTTCTATAATATATTATCCAAGCAGTTCCTTTTTAAAGGGGAAAAAATTACCTTGTTCTCAGTTAATAAGGAGCTTGGCTTTCTCTAAATATCACGAGAATTTAGTGATATTTTTATATATTCTGTTGTAAAGCTATGAGCAATCCAAGTAGAGGAAACATAATTTAATTCTGTACAAAGTGCTGAAATAGGATTGTGTTTATTATTCTTTATTTTCTCTATTTCCACAAGAGCTAAAGGTAAAGCACTTTATAATTCCATTTATTTGTTTATCATATTGGGAATTACATGATAAAATGAGAACAGGTTGCTAGTTCAACAGAATTACTACAGTAGTAATTGTAAGCCCAGCAGGTATAAGTGACTGAATCAGGATGTTGCCAGTTGAAAAGCTTTCTCTTTCATTAATCCTTTTCTACTCCCTGCTTCAGTTTCCCATCCATTGCAATATTCAGAGGTAATAATTTTGATACTTACATGGTTGTTATAATGATTATATTTAAATAATGCAGTGGAGCATCTTGAATTCCTGAATTTGCTAATTATTATGTTGCCAGAATTTATGTCACACGGCATGAACATAGTTACAGAAAGTTATTCAGTTGTTTGTGGATTTAAAGCATCCACTTATCATAATACTCATACATATTCCATGATGCAGTGAGTTCTGCATATAATATATTTATCAATCTAATGTCACAGGGGGAGTTTGTAGAAGAGATTGAACGTCTTCTGGATATGACTGTATTGTCTCTGCCACTGCCACATTTGAAAGAGTTCTGGAACAAAGTGTCCTTCAAGTAAATCAGCCAGTCCTCGACTTACGACCGCAATTGAGCCCAGCATTCCTGTTGCTAGGCACAATATTTGTTAAGTGAATTTTGCCCCATTCTCCTGTCTTTCTTGCCACAGTTTGTTAAGTGAATCGCTGCAGTTCTTAAATTAGGAACACAATTGTTAAGTGAATCTGGCTTCCTCGTTGACTTTGCTTGTCAGAAAGTCACAAAAGATGATCACATGATCCTGGGACACTTCAACCGTCATAAATATGAGTCAGGTGCCAACTGTCTGAATTTTGATCATATTGCCATGGGGATGTTACAATGGCTATTAGTGTGAAAAATGGTCATAAGTCACTTTTTTTAGTGACATATCTTTGAATTGTTGTAAGTTAAAGACTACCTGTATTTTGGATACTCCAGTTCCTTTGCATCGCTATTTGTCACATCTCCGCCCCAAGTGCCCATTAGTTGTTTGATTGAGCACTAGAATGATGCCTCCACCTTATCTGTATGACCCATGGTGAAGAATGCAGTATTGCAGGCTACTTCTGTTGACTGCCGGCTGCCTGCAATTGCCAGTTCAAATTTCACCAGGCTCAAGGTTGACTCAAACTTCCATTCTTCCGAGGTGGGTAAAATGAGGACCCAGATTGTTGGGTTCAATATGTTGACTCTTTAAACCGCTTAGGGAGGGCTGTAAAGACTGTAAAGAGGTATATAAGTCTAAATGTTATTGCTATGCTATATTGCTATTCAACCATCCACCCCCATTGCTGTTGAAGATATAGTAATCATTTCATTCAGTGCTGGACTCATCAAAAAAATCCCACACACTGCTTCACTACCCGAGAGTGAGGCTGGCCCATTGCTATTTTCATCTACATATATTACACAAAGCATTAATGCTCGGCCAATCACATAGGACCTCTCGAAAAAAGGCCAGTGAGAATGCAAGCATGACAAAGGGGTGTGTGGTGTCTCAGCTTGTTCCTTTTTCTTCAATACATCCATTTTTTTTTCCAAAATAGGGTATCTAATTAGCTGAACTTGGGTGGGGTGGGAGGGCAGGATGAGCACAGACAATTAGCAATAGCAACAGCACTTATACACTGCATCACAGAGGATGTTTCACAGCCCTCCCTAAGCAGTTTACAGAGTCAGCCTATTGCCCCCAACAATCTGTCTCCTCGTTTTAGCAACCTCTGAAGGATGGAAGGCTGAGTCAACCTTGAGCCAGTGAGAATCGAACTGCTGGCAGTCGGCAGAATTAGCCTGCAATGCTGCATTCTAACCACTGCGTCACTCGTGGCTCTATTGGTTACCCTATTGGTTAGTAAAATACCTTTAATACACTTTGCCCGAGATAATATAACTTGTCACTGTCTCTTTTGACATTTCCAAAGCCTCCAGAGAGCAAAGCATGATGAAGCCCGTTCTGCCCTTTTGCAGTCAGCTGGGTTAATCAATTCATGTAGAAAATCTGATGTTAACAGATTGTAAAATTTGCTGCCTGAAATTGCCTTCCTGTTGAGGAATGCCAGGCTGTTTTGCCTTTATTAGTTGAACAGATGAGGGACTTTTGGCAGACCTGAACAATATGTTCTGCAGCAGATGTGCATTACGGCGTCCCAGTGCGGTTGTTAAATATTATGTGTCCAAACGACAGAAGGAGTTATTTAACATTCTCTCCCTGAGCTGCTTTTCCACTACAGGAGAAGATAAATAAGCAATTGATCTGGTTTCTAATGTATTCCAAATGTGGCAAAACCTGAAATACATTTTCCAAATGTATTAATTCAACTGCTAGGAGAATACTACATGTTGTTGTTGTTTTTTAATCCACGATTTATCCAGGTTCTATGTAAGTACTTAGGTTATGCCAGAAAATTTTCATTCCAATCCCGCCATTAATTTGGGTTACATATATAAAAAATTTTATTAAAAAATTTGATTTCTAAGTGTCAGCATCTGGATTCCATAGAAGAAGCTGGTTCACACTTCTTAATATCTCTCCTTCTATGATTTATTAAAACAAAATCATTGATGACAATGTATGGATTCCCACCTGGACTACTGCAATGCTCTCTACATGGGGCTCCCCTTGGAGTGCACCCGGAGGTTCCAACTGGTCCAGAATGCAGCCGAGCAGGGGATTATGGGAGCGAGGGGGCGCTCCCACATGACACCTCTCCTGCGCGAGCTGCACTGGCTCCCGGTGGTCTTCCGGATGCACTTCAAGGTGTGGGTGACCACTTTTAAAGCACTCCATGGCTTAGGGCCTGGGTATTTGCGAGACCGCCTTCTGCTGCCAATAGCCTCCCACCAGCCAGTACGCTCGCATAGAGAGGGCCTCCTTGGGTGCTGTCGGCCAGACAATGTCGGCTGGCGATCCCCAGGGGGAGAGCCTTCTCTGTGGCGGCACCCACCCTCTGGAATCACCTACCCCCGGAGATACGCAGGATACCAGACCTCCAGACTTTTCGTCGGGCCCTCATTTCACCTAGCTGGGCTGGCTTGATCCCATTCTCTGTTTTTAATTGTAATTGATTTTAAATTGGACTGTTTTAATTTGTTGGCTGAAATCATTTAATATTTTTTAAAATTGTTTTAATTTTTGTATATCATGTTTTACCCTCGCTGTTCACCGCCCTGAGTCTGGTTGGAGAAGGGCGGTTTATAAATATATATATATAAATAAATAAATAAATAAATAAATAAATAAATAAATAAATAAATAAATAAATAAATTATTCTTGACCATTTCCCATCTTCAATAGTCAGCAAAATGAATAAGTAATTGATTTAAAGGCAGTTCTCGACTTACGACCCATAACTAAGCCCAGAATTTTTGTTGGAGACATTTAAGTGAGTTTTGCTCCGTTTTACGAACTTTCTTGCTACAGTTATTAAGTGAATCACTGCAGTTGTTAAATTAGGTTGTTAGTGAATTTGGCTTCTCCCTTTGCTTATCAGAAAAGTCACAAAAGGGGATCACATGACCCCAGGATGCTGCAACCATGACAAATATGACTCAGCGTCTGAATTTTGATCATGTGACCATGGGAATGCTGCAAAAGTCGTGAGTGTGAAAAATGATCATAAATCACTTTTTTCAGTGTCGTCGTAACTTTGAACGGTCACTCAGTGAACTGTTGTAAATTGAGGACTACCTGTACAGATTGAGAGTGATTGAAATTTATGCTGATGTTATAAATATGGATTGGCATAAGCACTACCACAAATGTGTTGTTGATGCTTATTTTATCCATTTATTTTAGATCAGTTTTCACAAAAGCTGTGAAATAAAGTGGATTATATAGTCTCACATGGAATGAGCCTGCAGGAAATAGGCTGATCAGGCCTCGCTGATCACAATTCTTCTAAGCATTCACAATTGCTTCTAAGAAAAGAAGATTTAATGTAATTTAGTCTTAGTTTAAACTAAACAATTCTCTCTCTCTCTCTCTCTCTCTCTCTCTCACACACACACACACACACACACACACACACACACACACACACAGACACACAGACACACAGACACTATGTCTCCATAACTTTCTACTATCAGGAGAAAAGACTACACCTACTGCAGAGACAAGAAACTTTAAAAATCTGTAACTGTATCAAAGGTTAGAATAGAATAGAATAACTGAGTTGGATGGGACCTTGGAGGTCTTCTAGTCCAACCCCCTGCTTAGACAGGAAACCCTATACCATTTCAAGCCAATGGTTAGCCAATCTCTTCTCAAAAACTTCCAGTGTTGGAACATTTACAACATCTGGAGGCAAGTCGTTCCGAGGTACTTCTCCTTGGTATTAAAAAACAAATTTTCCAAAGGATTTTGCCCAGTACACATTATATCCTGAAACTGAATTGCTGAAGTGTGACCACGACGCAGATCAGGGGAGAAATCCAACAGATTCTGGAGAACCAGTAGCGGAAATTTTGAGCAGTTTGGAGAACTGGCAAATACCATCTCTGGCTGGCCTCAGAGTGGGTGAGAATGGAGATTTTGCAGTATCCTTCCCCTGCCATGTCCACCAAGCCACACATTACCCACCAAGCCATGCCCACAGAACTGATAGTAAAAAAAATTGGATTTCACCACAAATGAATTGGACACCTAGCTTCCAAGCAAGGGTTTTTACAGAGAAATGGAACTTACAGAGACCGCATGTTGATGTATGCTTTGTGGCAAATCAACTATGTTGCTACCATTTGTGCGGTGTCTCTGACATCCTGGGTATTCTAAAGGAATGAAGCAAGGCTTGGATGTCAATCTAATTACAATCAACTGGCTTTAGGTTATACAAGTATATTGTGCCTACCATTGATTAACATGTAGCTGGATTCTGTCTGGAAGTTTACTTTGCTGAGAAATTCTAAAGTGTTGCTTAATTGCTTCCCATCCAGATTGCTTTCTGGCAACGTAAAGCAGTTTGTCTTTTCAACAAAACAACTTAAAAAGGAAAAAACCACACCATTTCCCAAGCTGTAGGATCAGTTTCTTAATTTTTGAGCTCTAAAGTAATAATAATTTTAACTGGATCATTTTTTGACATCTTTAAAAGAATCTTATATTATTTCTTTCCCCTCCCACAAAATGGTCTGTGTAACAAAAATATAACTTTGGAGCTGAGTGAAATTAGATTGATGAGCAATTCTAGGAGTAAGCTATCCTAGGATACAACTGCTCCACATCCTATCAAGCATTCTGAACCAATTCACCTCATTGTGGAAATAATTTCTTTAAACACAAGCAGTGACATATTAAAAATCAGCTGGAAAATGCATTTAATTACTTGATTATTTGGATTCTTAGGGAGTTTTGTCCTGAAATGTTAGAACATTTCTTCTCCAAATGATTTCCATGCCAGAATTCGAACCAATATTTATTCACCCAAACAAACAAAAATGTGTTAGAAAAATAGCAATCAAAACAAGTCCTACAAACCAATTACAATCTCTGGAATATGCTTTCCTCCAGTGAAATGGATCCCTTGCTTTCTAGATTTTCCATTGTCTCTTGCTAAAGGGATTATTTGTTGAGATGCTGTCAACCTTCTGATTTGACATCTCAATAGATGCTCCTACTTCAATTAAACATTTCAATAAATGGCACCCCCTGTATTGAATATTTATTTAATGCTATCAGAATTGAAATATTGAAGGAGATATAGATGTCTGCAATTCTCAACTCATAATTTCATACTCCAGGACAGTGGTGTCAAACTCAATTTATTGAGGGCCACATCAGGGTTGTGTTTGACCTCGGGGGGGCGGGGGGGGTGGCCAGGGTGGATGTGGCAAGCTGAACGTCACTCGTGTTGGGGTACAGCCTGAGTACTCTGCCAGTGAAAATGGACTCCTGAGCTCTGTTTTTGGCTGTGACAGCCTCCTGCAACTGTCTGCCAGCGAAAATGGAGCTTGGGAGTGCCCCTGCAGCCCTCGTGACTTCTGTTTTAGGCTGTGACTGTCTCCTGCAACTCTCTGTCAGTGAAAACAGAGCTAGGGAGGGCTGGTGGCATGTGGCCCTTCTGAGCTCCATTTTTGCTGGCCAAGGCACCATGGGCCAGTCCTTTGCTGTTTCCAGGGCGGCCCCACGGGCCAAATCTAAGCACCCTGCAGGCCGGATCTGGCCCACGTTCCTTGAGTTTAACACCCCTGCTCTAGAGGGGTTGCATCAGAATACTTTTGAAGTAGCTAAAATCTCTGAGAACTGGATCGTTTCAAATCTTTTTAGTTCAGTGTAGACTTTTTAAGAGTACTATGGGCACCATGGTGCTAGAGGCCAGTTCCAAAATAGCTGAACAGTATCTGAGTTTTTAAGATTGCTTTATCCCATTTTATATGGGAATGTTCAACAAATTATTCTCAATTCCAGATGTTCTTGAAGAATCCATACCAGTTTGGTGTTAATTTGTCTTTGGGAACAATAACAGTACAAAATGGCAACTTGTGAACCCAGAGCTGCGTGAGGCCTCTGAGACCCTTTTTGATGGCTTCCCGAAACATCATTAATCACTAAAACCTGATGCACAATTTTCTATAATATTGAAGAATAAAATACTGTATATGAAAATTCTTGAAAAAGGCACAACAGAGCTTAAAAATGAGCAGTGTTTGTGTCTTCCCTCAACTTCAGTCCCATGTAAATAGTCTTATCCTTTTAGTGGCCCTCAATACTCAAAAATGTTCTTTGAGGCCCTTCATCCCAAAAGGTTGCCCATTCCTAAACTGGAGACTAGATCGTGAAATATCTCCCTATCTCCACATGTCTCAAAGAAATAAATAATTAACAAAATTACCCAAGCAAGTCCGCTATCTACGCCAAAGCTCACCAATATAAGATGGTTTGCCTGGATTTGTAAAATATAAGCAAGGAGGAGGTTCCATTTATCTTGCAGGATGAAGTATTTCATAAAGTGAGGTCATTTCTGATGAGATACATCTTGGGTTCCCATTTCGAGGTTCCCATCACAAAAGTGAATTTCCCACCCAATCAGGAGGCGTGTACTCTCCGTATCTAGGTCCCAACATACGTTATACACCATTGCATCCAATATTTTTTCCAACACATGCCTAGGAATGAATTTTCATTGAATGAGGCCAATCTTCTTGGATCCTCTGTGGCTAAACAAACTCCACCTTCTCCAAAATCTTTACCCCAAAAGAAAGTTTGAAGATAGAGAGGAAGATATCTAAACTGGTTGGATTGAAAGGTAGTTCTTCAGGAGGAGGTACACCACTGTCTCTGTCAGGTAGTAACTCCCTCTTCATCTCTTTCCAGGACATATCTTCTTCAGCTGCCGAAAGGTTCCAAGTGGAGCATGGGTCCAATTCATAGCATCCACTCTTCAGTTGCTTCATGTTCCAAAGAAGTCTGTCTAACCTTCCAAGAATATTGCCTGGATCATCTCACCAGACCCTGCCTAGTTAGCTTCTAACTCCAAGCATACGCAGGCAATTTTAGCTGTGAAGAATCTCACAAAGGCCTCTTCCACAACCTTTTCCAAAGGGTGTAACCCTAAACAAGACCACTAGCCCAGCCTCTTCAGACACAGACACAATAATTTTAGAGGAATTAGCCTCTGTTTATTATATCTGCTGCTTTTATTTGGTTTGTTGTAATTGACCGGCGTTTAAATTTGTTTAAAGCCAATGTCTGATTTTATTAAAGTTGCCTTGATTTTGAATGTTGTGATTAATACTCTATGCTACCCTAGGAAGACTGAAATTTTAAAAAACAACATGGAAGGAAGGAGAGCTCTCTAACCAGGAAGTTGTGGTTGGGGACAACCTTATGAAGTTTTTAAAACTGGTAACAAAAAACTGGTGGAGATGTGATAGACAATTATATGCAATTTCCGACCTGATTAGAGAGAAGCCGGTATTCTTAGCAAAACACTGGATCAATGTCTGCCTTAGTATGGAAGTGTTCCATTTTCATGCTGGCTCTGATGAAACCATATATGAACATCTTGCAGATTTATCATAAATTAAAATCATTCCTTCCAGATCGGGAATGGCCATATTTCTGAACCATGTGAAAGCCACAATATAATGAGTAACATTTGTATGACAGCAGCATTTTATGAATTTATCTCGTTGCTAATGTAAGTCAGGTTCATTTGGTCAGATCCTTTATATACTGTATATATATTAAAATTGAAATTATTTTTTAATGATGTTTCAGTATCTTGCTTTGGAAATAAATCATTCTGAAAGCATTGTTGAAGGTTAGTATAAGAATCCAACAGACAAAGTAAGGTATTTTGGGGGGAGGGAGGGAGGGAGGGAGGGAGGGAGAGAGAGAGAGAGAGAGAGAGAGAGAGAGAGAGAGATGGATGATAGATGATAGATAGATAGATAGATAGATAGATAGATAGATAGATAGATAGATAGATAGATAGAAGATATATCTACCCAGAATAGCTTACTTTGCTGTTGGATTCTTATACTAACCTTCGATGATGCTTTCAGAATGATTTATTTCCAAAGCAAGATACTGAAACATCATTAAAAAATAATTTCAATTTTGAATTGCAGCAAAAGTGTTATTTCAACCAGGTGTAGTCCTGCCTGACTGAAACGATCTTTACCTAGTGATGAAAATTTGAGAGTGCTGACATCAGCTTATCTATTGTGTGTGTGTGGGGGGGGGGGGGTATTACCCCCTCATATTCACTCCCTTTGCTTAATATGGAAGCAGGCTACAGGATGGATCAGAGGTTCATTTCTAGCCTGCACAGGATGATACGGCACAAGGCATTATTTCAGGTTTTACTACACCTTTTATAATGAAGTTCGTCACCATTATACCGTTTTTTTAATCAATGTAGAAAAGAGCTTGACTGAGCACTTGCAAAGATTTACTCTACACCCCTTGGCTCTTAACACAGGGCCAATTTTCAGGTCCAAGTTCATGGGTATTCATGGGGATGGGGGGGCGGGGAAAGAGGGTAAGATAAATAGCTTTATTACATGTGTGACTTCATTATGATTTGCATCAGATACTTATATTCCAGCTGTCTTAGACTCAACAATACATATACTGCTGGTGCATACATGGGGAGATATGGACAAAGAGAATTATTTTGTAATGGTGCCCCCAATTACTGTAGTGAGATAAGTTTCATAACTGGGGCAACCATCTGTCTAGCAAAAGTGTTGATGGACAATTTTTCTGGTAGAGAAGCATTGTCATTCTTTTGAAGGACCTATCTTGCATTCTCTGAATGTATTCTTCTCAGGGGGCTTCAAGAATAAAATGATTTTTAAAAACTCAGTTACTGAAGTATGCCGAGCAGTCTTACTTTTGTCAAAATTGGCAAGAAAGCCTTACATTATTCTGCTTCCTCCATCCTTTTCTTGACTGCTCCTTCACAAAAGCTCAAAAGAACATGTGAAGTACTGCAGTTTGTTTAAGTCTTATGATTAGAGATTTTTGTTGAAATGCTCACAAATGTAAATGGTTCTTGGTATGAAAGTTTATTTATTTGTTTGTTTGTTTGTTTGTTTGTTTATTTATTTTATTTATTTATTTGTTCAACTTGTATGCCACCTTTCTCCGAAGACTCAAGACGGCTTACAATGCATTTAAAAACCATATATAAAAACATTAAAAATTAAAACATTAAAAACAATTAAAACCCATTCACACCATTCATGGCCGGATCATGCCAGATTGCAACAGCTACAGCAATGGCCCCAGGCCTGCCAGAAAAGCCAGGTCTTCACTGCTTTTCGGAAGGCCAATAGGGTGGGGATGGTCCGGATCTCAGGAGATAACTGGTTCCAGAGAGCTAGGGCAGCCACAGAGAAGTCCCTCCCCCGTGGGCCCGCCAGCTGGCATTGTTTAGCTGATGGGACCCGGAGGAGACCAACTCTGTGGGATCTTACCGGTCGCTGGGAGCTATATGGTAGAAGATAACCTGGCCCTGAGCCATGTAGGGCTTTAAAGGTAATAACCAACACCTTGAATTGTGACCGGAGACCAATAGGGAGCCAGTGCAACTTGCGGAGAATTGGTGTAATGTGGGTGTACCTAGGCGCACCCACGACAGCTCTCGTGGCTGCGTTCTGGACCAACTGTAGTCTCTGAACACTTTTCAAGGGTAGCCCCATGTAGAGCGTGTTGCAATAATCTAACCGTGAGGTGACAAGGGATGAGTGACTGTGAGGAGAGCCTCCTGATCCAAGTAGGATCACAATTGGTACACCAGGCGAACCTGTGCAAAGGTCCCCCTAGCCACAGCTGACAGATGTTCTCTAATCTTAGCTGTGAGTCTAGGAGGACACCCAAATTGCGAGCCCGTTCTGAGGGGGACAATTCCATCCCCCCAGAACCAAGGATGGACAATCAACGTATTTAATCAACATTGATTAATGTCATTTAATCAAGCCATTTTCTTTTCACCACTGTGAAAAACTAACTGGTTTTTATTACTGAATGGATGGAATATTTTCTGCAAGATAAAAAGGACTTTAAAGTCAATGTCTCAACAGTAAGTATGATGAAGAGTAACTACTGTATAGTAATTTGGCTTTCTTCTGAAAGAAGCATCATGAAAGGAGACCACGTTCTGGCCCTGTATGTATGTCCATATGGTGTGGACATTTGCAAGTAAGACCACTACATTAAGAATAGGAAACTTATGGTGCACAGACTGTGGTGAAGGGTTCATAGTTCAACAGTGAACTATGGGCCATAGTTCAACAGTGTCTGAAGATTACATATTCACCCTTCCTAGTAATCTTAGCTTCAGTATGGATCTCTAAAATTGTCTAGTTTGGGTTCCAGCATCTACAAAAGACTTTGTGCATAAAGATGTTTGAGTAGACTGTAAAATCCCTCTTCTCTAATCAGATCTGACTAGGTCAAGGGATCTAATTATCTGACTAGATCAGGGATATTAAACTCAAGGCCCGTGGGCTAAATCCGGCCTGCGGAGTGCTTAGGTCTGGCCCGCACAGTCGCCCTGGAAATAGTGAAGGATCAGCCTGCAGTGCCTCTGCCAGCAAAAACAGAGCTCAGGAGGGCCACACGCAATCCTTCTGAGCTCCGTTTTCATTAGCAGAGGGTTGCAGGAGGCCATTTCAGCCTCCCAAGCTCTGTTTTCGCTGGCAGAGTGCTCTGGCCATCTCAGGTATACTCGACACAAGTGACATCAAGCTGGCCACACCCACCCTGGCCACGCCCACCTGGCCCCCAAGGTCAAACACAACCCTGATGCAGCCCACAATGAAATCAAGTTTGCCACCCCTGGACTAGATACTGTAAATCTATGTTTGTAATTTCATCACTAAAGTCAATACAACCCTATTAGATAATTTCTTTCAGACATGTAATAATGCATGAAAAAGGCTTATGTCCAAGATCTGACAAGCACTACTGTATAGTGGAGCTCTTATAGCCTAGAAAATATGCATTGGGTTTTGGAGAGGTGTTTGTAAAAAGTGATGTTATACACATTTAAGCAAACAAATACAATGAATAAAAACACCAACTATTGTTTGTTTTGAGTTTCATGCTTTCATTTTACACAATACATCTAAAGTACATTTTAAGTTTTTCATGGATATATCTTAAGTACACTTTAAAGACAAGAATGAAGAATTGGAAAGTAGCTTTAAAAGAATCCTTGTCTTGCTCTATCTACTCTTCTGGCTTTATAATATACAAAATAGATGAATACTTGATTATGGGGAGTTAATAATCATAAGGTGCAGCTGCCAAACAGGGTGGATTTGACCAGAAATAACATCTGGCAAATTTGGCTAAGCTTTCTGGCTACCTCATCTCACAGCTGTTTATTTCCTGAGGTCATTTCATATTCTTCTAGTGTTTCAGTACTATTTTAGGATAGCATCTTGAGAGCACCATTGTCATTTCACCCACCACATAGTTCTGTGCTGTGCTGATATCTTTTAAACTGCTGGCCTTAAGGAAGAATCCAAAATTTTTACAATACAATAATAATATTTACAGTATGAAATCAGTTAGCCGCCAAAGATGGCAACATTTCGAGAGCAAAATTCCTCTTCCTGTGACAATATGATACAAACAGCAAAGGAGGTGAATCAGATGGGCGGAAGGAAGGATTATCTCAGAACTGTAATTTGAAATAAAAGAGCATACTGCAGACATTCAAATCAGTACCTATTGCGATGGTGTAGCACCAGGAAAAGCCCTTGAACTGATTGCATTGATTTGCTAGAGTGAAGAAACAAATGGCTGAGGCCCATGTTTATTTAAACACATAAACAAGCAAGGTATTAACTGATTCACAAGGAGGAACTCTTTTTTTTTTTTTTAGATGCAACTCATATCTAATTCTATCAAAACTAGTCAGACTCTTACTGGCAATTTCCCATAAAGAAACACCCAATTGAAATGAATGAATCATTAGTGTTCTTAGAAATTAGCCCATTTATATTCTAAAAAATTCAGTCCATTGTAAATGTAGAAATCATTTTTCATTCTATTGCATGTAAATTAAAATATTTATAGAATCTACGATTGGTGGAGGTTTATCAAATTCATATTATTCATAGGCACAACTTGATCCTCAAAGTGCGATAAAATTATGGTACATTTGAAAAGAGAATATTCCTCAGTTTTTTTCATGAGATTCCTTCTCAAGAATATATTGGTAAATTCATCAATTTTGGACAATTTTCATCCAGCCTCCAACCTTCCTTTTTTAGGGAAGGTTATTGAGAAGATGTTCAGCCTTATAGCACCTGGAAAATACTTGAAGATTTCCAATTTGGCTTTTTGGCTCAGGCATGGTACTGTCAGCCTTTCTCAAATATGGATACTTGTTGATGTCCTCTGTAAGAGGCAGGACGGATATGGTCCTGGGGGGTTGGGCAAAGTGTTATGGTGGTTCTCCTTTCTCCGTGGTTGATTCTATTCAGATCAAGAAAGTTCCAGCTTGAAGCCCCTAATATGTGAGGTACCTCAAGGCTTGATGCTTTCGCCTCAAGTTTAACCTTCTGCATGAAAGTGCAGGGTGTGGTCATCTGTTAACAGGAGCTAAGGTATCATCAGTATGTCAATGATACTTAACTGAACAGTTTTAGAGTGTGTCAGCCCTACAGGATAGACCAGAGAAGAAACAAATACTGTATAGGCCTAAAACTACTTTCCTTAGAACTAATGGAATATTGCACGACTAAATGTGCTTCCTCTCCTCCCTCAGTCATTTATCCTCATGTGAAGGGTGGATCGGATTTGCCTTATAAGTATTCATAGAGCTCTCTTTTGGTATGGGTGTAAAACAAATTTGTCTAGTTGTTGAGTTGTTGTTTTGGTAACGGATCTTCCCTCTCTCTCTCAAGCCATCCTCTCTGCTCCCTACGAGAAGAAACAGGTTCACATTTAACCCTGACAAGACTGAGGGACCTAAACATCATCTACACAGTTCTTCTAATTCTAGTGAGGGTCCATTTTTGGTTCTGAATATGTTTTCAGTTCCCTATTCAAAGCTGGGATGCAACTTGAGGCCTTCCAGACTCACAACTCCTGGTCAATGAGAAGATGGCAGCTTTAATCAGAAGAATATATTTAGTATCCCAACTACACACTTTTCAACACTAGGAGTCCTTCCTCACAGTTCCATACACATTGGTCATCTCAACTGCAGTCGGTCTAGTATCTAGTGCAGAACACAGGACCGCCCTTGAAGACTATTCAGAAGCTACAGCTGGCTCACAAGACAGCAATGTAAGCAGTTATGAGTGGACCTTGATATATTAATACTTCTGCTACATGAATGTCAAACATTACCGATGAACTTCCAGATGCAGTTCAAGATGCTGGTTACCACCTGTAAAACCCTTTATGGAGGCCATCTAGAATATATCTGATAGTTTCTGCCCATCCTGTACAGTTGGACACATTGTGTACCATCCATTGAGGGTCCTCTAATAGGACCTAAGAGATGTGCCTTCCCTGCAAGGATTGCTGGGACCTAGCAATCATTGAACTGCTCCAACTTTGCAAGCTTATTTAGACAATCTGTAAACACTTGACTTTTTCTACAGGTGCCAGGATTGGTCAATAATGTCCATTTGACTGGTATTGTTTGTTTCGGCTATGCTGTATGTTTTCCATGTTACATAATGTCCATTTCCTGTTTATCTTGTTTGCTTTAGAAAGACATTGCATCAGTTTCGATTCTATGTTGTGCAGGGCCAGTTTGGATTTGAGGAGGATAGTCTTATAAATCGAACGAATAAATAAATATCCCAAGCAGACAATTCTCCCACTTGATTAAGCCTCACAACTCCCCCTTATGAAATAGACGCTCGATACTGAGGACTGATACCATGCTAAAGATGGAATTATTTAAGCGAACCAGCAAAACAAGACTGCAAGTACCTAAAAAGTAATTTGAAGAATAGCTTGGTTTGCAGCGGTTGATTGTTCTTTTGTGACCTCTAGTGGCCATTTCTAGTAATGTTTCCTCAAAACGAGATTTTAAAAACGCCTTAAATTTTCAATTTATTAGTACCTTTTCCTCAGTTGGAAAAAAAAATAATGAATGGGTCATCATTTTTGACAAGTCCCTGCACTGTTCGTTTCTTCAGTTCCATAGGCTTCTACATTTTGCAGTACGGGATTTGAACTATCCACAAAAGTGGTAAATCTTTCTTCTACTGTCTTGGTCTATTGTCTTAAATAGGGATTACTCCACATTACACATTAATTATATTGCTAAATTAAGCTGATATACCTTCAATTAAGTCAGCAGCTCTACAAATCCTAGACTTATTCATCTCCTTGCAATGCGACTGATTATTGAGATAACATTTAATTAATTTTACATCCTGACACTACATATTTATTATGAAAAGTAACACACATAACATTTCATATAATGGTATTAGTCACACATCTGTGTGATTTCATTGATTTATGTCTCTCTAAGTCGGTCCTTTGCTGAACTGCATTCGGTCTCTTGCGCAGTTGCAGGATTTTGGGGCGGGGGGGAACCAAATGAAACTTGAAAGTTATTGGCATATATACATGTGTACACTTGATTTTGGGTAGGCTATCTACATTGGTGATCAAGACCCATTTAGGACTTCATATATTTTAAAAATCTCTGCTTCAGTACTGAGACTTCCTTATTCTTCAGCAAAGAACTGTGGACAAACAAATGAACTCAAATACCCTCCATCTGTTGTTGCATGCAGGAGGATTGAGTAACTTTTGTATGGCATCCACAAATAGCTGGACCAAGCTTGTAATCTTTAGAAGAGCTAAAAGTAAATGGAAAAAGAAACAGAAGCACCAAGGCAGTAAGGAGGGGTCATGTTCCTGATTGTTACCATCTGGGGTAAGGTTCCACATAAAACAGGAATGGGAATTGTGTGTATAAACACAAGTTAATTGGTGAGCAATGCAGAGGAACCTGATCCTGCATTAATGAGGGAGCTGCTGTCAGGCCACCAAGAGACAACTGCTTGGAAGCAGAAGGAAGGGCTAGTCACGCATCTTGTACAAGTGCCATCACCAGCAAACTGGCCAGGTGTTGCTATAGTAAAGCCCTCCCTCCGACGGCTTCTCAGCTTTCCTTGAAAGGAACAACAAATTAACACTGAGCGAAATATCTGACAATTGGCAAGTTGCTAAGGACCTCCATGGGCAATCTCGAAAACACTTGAAAAAATAAAGAACTGTTTCGAATGAAGCGTTGCACGTGATCTCACTGGCATTGAGGTGAATGACGAATAAATGCAAACACTTGATGGGATTTGTTTACTGAGCCAAGAGCATTTCTAGAAGAGAAACTGCTGTACAATTTTTTTTTGAATGCTAGCTAACTACCTGGATGCTGTTGCCCTTTGATAAATGGAGGGCTGCATGGGAGAGAAAATAATCCAGATCTCTCCTCCTCCTCCTCCTCCTCCTCCTCCTCCTCCTCCTCCTCCTCCTCCTCCTCCTCCTCCTCCTCCTCCTCCTCCTCCTCCTCCAAAATGAATCTTATCACTAGGATTTTGACTGATGTGGCCTAACATCAAGTGTGCCTCCATAAAAGTAAAAATTACAGAACGTCAAAAAGAATGGAAATACTGACATTCCAGTGGAGTAATTGCAAATTAAAGTAAGATCTCTTTCAAATTGTTATGGGAGATATTGGTCAAGTACAAAAGGTCTTCAGTGACAAAGAAGAGATTCAACATTTTTAGAATTGCAGTAATTTTAAAAGTCCCTTTTTCATCCTGAAAATAGCATATCAGTGAGACAACCCCAGTTTCTCCTCGAATGCACAGTTCATTAACATTCCTGTTAGATGGATGATCAAAGGATTTGAATCGCTTTGATTTTACATTCTTCTTTCAACATACTCCAAGCCTTTCCAAAAGCCAATGTGTTGTTATTTGTCAACAGACTTTCCTGACCATTTCCCACTAAATACTGAGAGTGAAAAAGCAGAATTTCTGCTTTAAAAAAATTAAAAGGTTTTTGGTAACACAGTTTATGGGAGGGGTTGAATGCTCAACGTGACCTAGCAAAATAATAAGCTAGTTGCATTCTTCCTTCCAACTTCCCCCAGTCTCAAAAGAGGTCTGAGCCTGAAATCTTCTAGTTGCTATTTGGTAGACATATTTAATTAAATTGTAAGTACATATTATAGGACTGTGTTGTTCAGGATCATGATCTTTTGGCTCCCTGTCCATAGTGTTTAAGTACTATTGCTGAACTGCATGATCAGTTTGCACATTGCAATAGATACTCAAAATCAAAAGTGACAGATTTAGATAGTCCGATGTCATAAAGGTAGTTGAACCTTCTGGAAAGAGGTTGCTTCTTTGTAAGAAAGAGAGGCATGTATTCTAAACTTGAAGACAGCCCATTTTTCCTTCAAGAAGGTCTCTGGGAATGACGCACTGCTTCCAGATGTGTTCTATCCTTCTCAGGGATAGCACTGCTAGAAAATTGGCCTTATACTGACTGTTGAACTGGTGAATGCTAAGGGGAAAAAAAGTAGATTGCTCTCTGCAATAGCATGGGTGTGGTTCTGAGCTCTTGGAGAAAATATGAAAGATAAGGTGAGTAATCATCTTAATCCTTTTTAATCCATTTAATTGTGATGATACCTGCAGGCAGAATAGATTAAACCAAATTATATTTTGTTCCTTGTTCTAAATTATCATGGCTACCTCTAAGGTTTTACAGTGTGGCCCCCAATCTGTCACTCCAAAGAAGAGCTGAGGTGGCGCAGTGGTTAGAGTGCAGTACTGCAGGCTACTTCAGCTGACTGCTAGCTGCAATTTTCAGCAGTTCAGCAGTTCAAATCTTACCAGGTTCAAAGTTGACTCAGCCTTCCATCCTTCTGAGGTGGGTAAAATGAGGACCCAGATTGCTGGGGGCAACATGCTAACTCTGTAAACCGCTTAGAGAGGGCTGTAAACACACTATGAAGCAGCATATAAGTCTAAGTGCTATTGCTATTGCTATCTATGGTACCTAACAGGCAGACCTGTTTGCTGAGTGTGGTTGGTTCAAGGCATTGTTGAAATTTGAATCTGGGAAATGATGAAATAATTTGTGAGCTCTTTTTTCAGAAAACTGGACAAGGATGTATGCTTTTTTACAAGGAACCATTTGCTATCCAATTGAGATTTCCAGGCGCAGAAGAGAAAAGATATTTTCCAATGAAAAGAGCAATTAAGTTTCAAGGAAGCATTAATCAATCACTAAATTAAAAAAAAAGACACTATGAAAGTATTTGGCAACTTTGTATTCAAATTTAAATTTAATTAAATATCAAGCACAGTGATATAGAGCCTTAGATTGCAGTCTTTCACCTATATGTACGAGAATGAAGAAACATATTAATAGCCACGGAAATATTTGCATATACAAAAGTAATAGCTACTAAGGGAAATTTAAAAGGAAACTTTAATAAAATGACTTATTCCCAAATTATTCTAAGTATTCAGGGTTAATCATGTGTATAGAATCCCAATATCAGTGGAAGCTAATTTATTTATTTAATTCAACTGAATTGTTGCCCAGAATCAATTGGAATCAGGCAGTGTCTAAATCAGTGGTCACCAAGCGGTGGTCCGCGGATCACTGGTGGTCTGCGAGAAAATTTTGGTGGTCTGCAGAGAAATTTTTGTACTTTTGCAGGTGGTGCAAGACGAAAAAAGGAGCGCAGCCCTCGCCATCTGGAATGAATGGTGCTGTTGTGGCGGGGGGGAGGGGGGCGCAAATATACCAAGGCGAATGTTCATGCCACACAAGTTCAAGTAGTGCTTCGCTCTCACACTTCTTCCGGCCCTTGTTGGTGCTCCGCGCACTTTGGTCTCTCAGGGAGATGCTTGACTTCCTGTCAGCCCCAAGACACTGGCTGGCCCATGAGATGAGAGAGAGAGAGAATGAGAGAGAGAATGAGAGAGAGAATGAGAGACAGAGAGTGAAAAAGAAAACAGAGAGAGAAAGAGGCAAAGAATGAAAGAGAGAAAGAGAGAGAGAAAGAGAGAGAATCAGAATGAGAGAGGGGGAGAGAGAGAAAGAGTGGGAGAGAGAGAAAGAGAGAGGGGGAATGAGAGAAAGAGAAAATGAGAGAGAAAGAGGGGGGAGAGAGAGAAAGAGGGGGGAGAGAAAGAGAGAATGAGAGAGAGGGAGTGGGGGAGAGACAAAGAGTGGGGGAGAGAGAGAGAGAGAAAGAAAGGGGGAAGAGAGAAAGAGGGGGAGAGAAAGAGAGAATGAGAGAGAGAGTGGGAGGAGAGAGAGAAAGGGGGGAGAGAGAAAGAGTGGGAGAGAAAGAGAATGAGAGAGAAAGAGTGGGAGAGAGAGAGAAAGAGAATGAGAGAAAGAGTGGGGGAGAGAGAGCGAATGAGAGAATGAGAAAGGGGGGAGAGAGAGAGAAAGAGAGAATGAGAGACAGAAAGGAGAGAGAGAAAGAGAATGAGAAAGAGAGGGGGAGAGAGAGAGAAAGGGGGAGAGAGAATGAGAGAATGAGAGAGAGTGTGGGGGGAGAGAGAGGAGGGAGAGAGAAAGAGAGAATGAGAGAGAAAGAGTGGGAGAGAGAGAAAGAGAGGGGGGAGAGAGAGAATGCGAGAATGAGAGAGAAAGAGTGGAGGGGAGAGAGAGCGAGAGAGAGAGAGAGGAGGGAGAGTGCCTGAAGGACCTCATCCCGTCACTGGGAGTCCAGGTGCTTTAGCAAGTGGCACGCTGGATTCATATTAGTGGTCCACGAAATTTAAAATTATGAACTTGGTGGTCCCTGAGGTCCAAAAGGTTGGGAACCCCTGGTCTAAGTTTAAATCAAGTAATCACTCTGCACTAATATGAGAATTTTGTTTGTTCGGTAGTGAAAGGTGAATTATAGATTTTCTTCATAGGTTTCCTTCATTTTTGTAATACAATCAGAAGTATCCCTGGGGCCTAATATTTTCATCTGAAATGAAATGGAATGGCTCAATAAACGGTAGATTCTCCTCTATGGTAAATAAAAGCAGAATGGCAATCTGCCATGAGGCTATAGTAATTAATTTTAATAGTGTGCAGACGGTTGCATTAAATGATCTCCAAAATCCCATCCAAGCTCTTCATTCTATGAGTCCTGGCACCTTGGCAGCATACTTCCATCAGTGCCATGCCCCTGGGCTCTCTCATGGCAGTTGCCCTTATTTGGCTGCTGTCCTGGTTAACTTCCAGCCAAGCTTTGGCTCAGGGATATCATTTTAAAAAAAGTTTAGAAGCTGTAAATCTAGAGTTTCAAGATAAAGTAAGGGGTAGCGTGAACTCCTATTTATCTTGGCTACTTACTTCTCCCTGTCTGCTGAAGTTCAGGTGCTGAATTCCACACTGCTGCTTTTTTATTTGTTTTTGTTTTTAAAGAGCCAAAGGAGTAACTTTTGATAAATCCACCTTCCAAGCAATTAGTTGAATTATTTTTTTTCTTAATTGCTGAACTAATCTATAAGAAAGAAACTGAGGACCAACACAAGGCTGGCTGTTTCTGCACTCCCTAACTGGTTTAGATCAGAGGTGGTTTCAGCAGGTTTTGACCAGTTCTGGAGAACCGGTAGCGGAAATTTTGAGTAGTTCGGAGAACCGGTAAATACTACGTCTGACTGGCTCCGCCCCCATGTATTCTCTGCCTCCCGAGTCCCAGCTGATTGGGAGGAAATTGGGATTTTGCAGTAAGCTTCCCCTGTAGTGGGCTGGGAATGGAGGTTTTACAGTATCCTTTCCCTGCCAAGTCTGCCAAGCCAAGCCATGCCCACCAAGCCACACCCACAGAACCGGTAGTAAAAAATTTGGAATCCCACCACTGGTTTACGTGGAGGGAAGAGCTCCTGAGGAGTTCTCAATGTTACAAGGACATAAGGAGAAGACTTTTGAGTGGCAGCTGACTTGTTGGAGACAAATTGTCATGGCACGGGACGAAGTCAGCTTCTCTGACCTCTGACGGGATACCAACTCTTGGGCCTAACCTCTTGGGACCACACAATGTTTACCTCAGTTATGATAAGGCAAATCACGGTGGTCTGCTCAGATGTGAGGCACAGGCTGCCCAAAGAAGGACAGTAACATTAGCATGAAGTCTGTAGCATGGAGGTATCAGTTTTGTCAACGTCTCCTGCTGTGATTAAACAGAGGGCTATTTTTCCTACATTAATGAAGCTGAAAGATATTTGTTTTGATTCCGTCACTCTCACCTCATTAGGCAAGAGGGGAGCTAACTTATACACAGGGTCAGATTCGCCTGAGGTTCTGCTGACTCTTCCTAAATTAACATGTAAATTCGCTGTAATAAAATTCATGATTTACAAAAAAGATATCCAACACCTTGATCCATTCAATCCCATAATGCAATGGCTTCAGGCTCTGCTCTGTTTACAAAGCAGCTGGACAGAGGACTTAAAGACCTCCACAAGTCATGTATGATTCCCTTATGGAACACATACCATTTTGAGAAGTGGGTTGAAGAGAATCACTGGAAATTTCATATCTGACCTCTGGCTTCACAGCTATTTCTGAGAAAATGGATTGAAACTGCACAGGTTGTCACCTGCAAATTAAGCAGTTTGGTAGAGTTGGAGGCCAATTTGAAAAGGAAGCAGGTCTGCCTTTCTTTGTTTCAGTTTACTTGCTTCACTTTCTAGTTGTTTATCAGATTAGCAAAGTCATATGTTTGGTCCATTTATTTCTATAAATTGTTACACTTTAAGGAACTATTAACTACAATTGCCATAATCCTATATAACACGCCAGACAGACTTGGGTTGCAGGCAGGGGTGGGTTCTATTTACCTTTACTACCAGTTCGCAAGGGTGCGTGTGCATGCACTTTGCTCATGCAGCATTTTGATGATGTCAGGGTCGGTGGGCGGAGCCTCCCTCTGGTTTTACTACCGGTTCTATAGAACCGGTGCAAACCAGGGGCAACCCACCACTGGTTGCAGGGGATTTTAGTCCACAAACATCGGGAAGGGTACAATTTTCCCACCTCTATTTTAGGAGAAAAAGATATATTTTATGCTAAGATCCATCCCAGAACTATCAATACCCAAAGGCCCCAAATGTTTCACCGCTTCTTCATTCTATCACTCAACTCCAAACTGTAATGTTACGATTTAGCAACATATCCCATTAGCCAAATATTAATGAAACAGGATGAAAGAAAGTCCAATAACCTCAAATTGGGGAATATTGAAAATAGTGTTTTAAGCCCGTACACTATTTTTCAGAAAATTGAGACTTAATAAATATATGGCAAGTTTGTATTCAGATTGCTAACTAAATAAATAAAATATTTTATATATATCATATATTTATTATATCTCAATTCTCTGAAAAATAGTGTACGGGCTTATTTTCTACACAACATGGGATACTATATAAAATATAGCAATCATTGTTACATTTCATATATGGTCCTGTTATACACATCGAGATGCTGTGGTCCAGGGGCTTAAAAGTAAAGATTTGTACTCCCACCATGTGATGGAGTGAGCACCTGTCACTTCCCTCAGCTCCTGCCCTCCCAGTAGTTTGAAAGCATGCAAATGCAAGTAGATGAATAGGTACCACTTCAATGAGAAGGTAACAGCCTCCATGTTTCACCACACATTCTGCATTGTGGCATGATGTCACATGACTGTAAAAATTTATTCAGACAGTGCTGGTTCAATGGCTTAGAAACGGAGATGTGCACCAGCCCCTAAAGTCGGCTACAACCAGCAGAGTAAAATCAGCAGGCACTCTTTGCCTTTACCTTTAATGTTATACATAGCAATAGCAATAGCACTTAGACTTATATACCGCTTTACACTGCTTTACAGCCCTCTCTAAGCAGTTTACAGAGTCAGCATATTGACCCCAACAATTTGGGTTCTCATTTTACCCACCTTGGAAGGATGGAAGGTTGAGTCAACCTTGATATATACTGATATATGCACTTTTTCTATTGATGTATGTAACCCACAGTGGGGAGAGTAGGTAGATATTAATGCATCGGCAGATAAAAGGGAATAAACATGAATGAACAAGGATTTTTTATTAATTTACTACAATATGGCTTCCTCCTGTTCTTTAAATGATAGGCACTTTTTTAAAAAAGGAAAATATATTTGCAATGGACTTGATTAGATCCATGTAGGAGAACAGAAGGGCGTGGAAGGATTGGCATAAGGGTAAACAACTGGCAAATGGTTCATAATTCAGAATCTGCCCACTGGCTTTTATGTTTTCACTTCAAGCCTTTCAGAAATTAGAAACTGCTTGCCAGATGTTGTAGTTCTTTTTTTTTTTAATGTAATTTAACTGTTAAAAAGTTCAAGGTTATAATATTTTCCTGATGAAAATGTCTGCATTTTGCTATATGTTTATTGACTATTATAAAGATGTTAGATTTACCGCTAAATGATATTGACAATTTTGGAATATAAAAGAGGTTGGTTCCTCCTCCTATTTTAAAGGGGATAAAAAAAGGGGGGAACATCTGGTAGGAGCCTTATGTGTGGCATTGGAACAAAAAGCACTTTGGCAACATTTCCCTTGAGTGTGTGCTTGTGAAGAAAGGATACAGCTTGTGTAGCCTGTGCGTGATTAAGTACAAGACCGTCTTGCTATCGGAGTAATGTTTAAAGACAAGTCACCAATAAATCCTCTGTGAGGTGGTTAGTGAAGCTAGGCTACCTTAGCTATGAAACAGCTGTTTCTGAAGCAATAACCCAGCTGTTTGGCCCAGGGAAGAGATCTTGCAAGCATTATTAATCATGGCATTAAAACCAGAAAGCCAGAGCACTGGAGGAAAGCCTGTGTCAGAGGTTTGAAAGGGCAACAACTCCATCACCAGAAGGAGTGTGATATTCATCATGAAGGATATTTTGCACTTGTCAGCAGGATTGGGTTTGCAAATCTTGATTGAAAGATCTCTTCTGTTTCACATCTTTATTGGAGAAGGCCTGAATCTCCTCTCTTCTCTTCAGTGGATTGAGGAAACGCTTTTGTTCTCATAAGATCTTGAAAAACCCTGTCAGTTTATGGCAAGTATCTTCTAGGATCTTATATGACCTAAATTGTTTTCTATCTCCCCGGCCTCTTCCCTCATTAACATGAATTCAAATGAGCAGTGGGGTAATTGAAGATTTCCATATGTGTGGCACAAATATGGATCTCTCCTGGCTTAAATTGTTATCCTTATGCAATTGAAAGACTGGAGATCTGCTTGCCTCTTTTTTCCATTCAGCACTGTGATTATAGTTTTGGACTAGTAGTAGGGAAACTCAGGTTCCTCTCTTTATCAACAATAAAGCTCACAGATGCAATTGCTTTTTCTCTGCCTAGCCTTCCTCATTCTGAGGACCCTCTAAAGCTGCCCTTGAGCTGCTTTAAGAAAAGACAAGAGCTCCAATGTCTGCTTGAAAGTCATTGGCTTAAGCTATGTTATGGTTGATCAACCTGTAGTTCTGTAGGCTACTTTTGATGCAAAAGACTAGATTAGGGGTACCATATGTGTGAGAGGGGGGATGTGTGTGTGTGTGTTCACACAAGTTTTCTCTTCCAAGGCTGAAAAGGACAACAATTTCTTTATTCCAACCAGTTGAGAGTATGCCTCCCAATCTCACCAAACTGCTAGCAAGAAGACTCAGATGAATGTGATGGATCTGGGAGGCATCAAGATTCTGGCTGGAGGAATTTAAACTTCTCTGTTCCAGAAATTTCTGGCTGAAATAGTTCTTCCCTACTGTGAACTTGGCTATAGAATACAACTGAGACTACTGGGGAAGAGTTATTAAGCCGCTTCCACCCCAACTCCACATGGACCAAGATTATTGACCACTGATCTTGAAGAAGCATTTGTTTGTTTGTTTGTTTGTTTGTTTGTTTGTTTATAATGAGCAGTATCTAACTGACTTAAGTTGAACTTTAAAAAGCTAAGCAGGATTCAACCTGGTTAGCATATTAAGAGACAAACCTCCAGGATATTCCAGAGCTTTAGGCTAGTTTGATAATAAAAAAACCATGCCAGAAGAAGTCAGTGGCAAACCACTTTTGTACTGTTGCCAAGAGAATTATGTGCCTATATCCTTGTAGTCTTTAGGAGTTCAACTTAAGACTGTTTTTCTCGCTCCTTTTTTCAATAAGGCATTGGCAACATCCCACCGTAGAAGCAATCTTATCCCAGTTAGAATTCTTGCTTCTCATTTATCTGAACAAACAAAATTCATTTATCTTAAATCAGACTTATCTGGTCCCTATTCCCAACTGTATCAACTTTCAAAGATCTACAGCTTTCCCATCCTGCTATGTGAGGTCAAGCAGTTGTTTGTGTGAGACAGTGTGTCACCAGCATCTAATAAAAAATTCTTTAGCTTGACATGCATTAAAACTGTGCTGTTTGTATTGAGTTCCAGCTCCTTGCTGGAACAGAATTCTTCTGTTACAAGACTTTGCCCCTAAAATAAAATGGATGGAACACTGTGCATATGTGCAACAGGAATGGACAAGTTGTGAATCCAAGTGGACTTCTCTGAAGGAGTTCCAGTAACCTGACAAAAATTTATAATTCCCAATTTTGCAACACACTCACTTTCCAAATTATTGTTCTGAAGTGAAGAAAAGTGTGTGGGATAACAAGGACTAGGAGATGTTAAGTCTGGCGTGGAAGGACAATGAGCTCAGTTCCTATTTGTTTCTCCAAACAAATTCCTGGGGTCAGATATATTGTGTTCTAAATGTATTTGAAATATATGCATGTTGTATAAGGTTCTGATTAGTGGATCCTAGAATCCTAGGATTCTAGGAAAGGCAAGTCAATCCTGAAATTCTCAACCTGTGTATCCTTGATGTAGAATTTATCACAAGAGTCTTTTGACTTATGGCTACAGTAGGTGCCAAAATGACTTCAGGCTAATGTTAACTATAGTGATATAAGATATCTTGACTGTCCTCATCAATCTTCTCTCAAATTTATCAAACTCGCATTCAAGTTAATAGCCATAATATACGACATGTAGCAATGAATTCCACAAGTTAATTATGATCTTTGCTTCATTTTGCCTGTTTTAAGTCTCTTTTTAATCAACTTCAGAGGATTGCCCTGCTTCTTGTGTTTTGAGGGGAGGGGAACAGTTTCCCCGTGACTTTTTCACAATTTAATCATGTCTCCCCATAGTTGTCTTTTTCCATACTAGAGAACTAATCAATCTGTTGTGAAGCAAAGAAAACAGTATTGAACAGAAAACAAATGAACAACACAGATGAACAATAAGGAGAAGCAACTGAGTTCAGGAAGCAAATCAGAACAAGCAACTGAAGCAACCGAGAAGAGGAAGAGAAGAAAACCCACTATGATACTTCAGAAAGCAAAGAAAAGTCAGTGATGAAATGGAACAAATAGTATTTGGCTAGTTATTTGACTGATGCCATATCATGTAATCAATTAGTAATATGAGTTTGCAATTGTTTATTCACTGATTGATTGCACTGATTTTAACATAAAAGATAAATAAATGACATTTAGACAAGAGTTGCCCCCTCCCCTACATCTTTGGACTAGCCTAAAGCTGGTTAAGTTGCTTTCTTTTTAACTTCAGGTTTTTTTAAAACTGAGGACACGCTGATAACATTCTTGATACCATCATGGCTTTTAATAAAGTTTGCATTTTCATTTGCTAACATGTGATGTGAGATAGATAGACAGACAGACAGATAGATAGACAGAAATATAGATATTGATTGATCAAATCCGAGTAAGGATATGGCTAGCTGATGAGAGCTAAATAGTTTGAAAAAGATCTATACTAGTCTCCCTTTATTTCTTTATCAGCAAATATAAATTTGGTATAAAATGGTTTGTCGTGAATGCGACTGCTTGAGGGCTCTTGGATTGGAGCTGAAAGAGAAAGGGAAACAGTATGCTTCCTCCCATATATTGGGGTAGACCAGGTGCTTTGATAGAAAAAAACCTATATATATATTTTATTTATTTATTATTTCAATTTATATACCGCCCTTCTCCCCGGGAGGGGGACTCAGGGCGGTGAACAACCAGATTTAAAACACATATAATACAAACATTAAAAGAATTATAAAATTAAATTAAATTCATTTGGCGTTCCAAATAAAATTCTAACCCCATTAAAATACCCAATTTAAAACCCCAAAAATCAATTAAAAAATTTTGTTCAAACCCCATTAAAAACAATCAAGCAAGGCCGGCTTGTTGGAATAAATAGGTCTTAAGGGCCTTTCGGAAAGTGCGGAGGTCTGGGATCAAACGAACTTCTGGAGGCAGCTCGTTCCATAGGGTGGGTGCCCCCACAGAGAAGGCTCTCCCCCTGGGGGCCACCAGCCGACATTGCTTGGCTGATGGCACCCTGAGAAGGCCCTCTCTGTGTGAGCGTACTGGCCGGTGGGAGGTTATCGGTAGCAGCAGGCGGTCCCGCAAGTACCCCGGTCCCATGCCATGGAGCGCTTTAAAGGTCAAAATTAACACCTTGAAGCGCACCCGAAAGACCACCGGAAGCCAGTGCAGCTCGCGCAGGAGAGGTGTCACATGGGAGCGCCCTGTCGCTCCCAAAATCACCCG